>OY757907.1:71931174-72468674 GCA_963585895.1 Sepioteuthis lessoniana
CAGTTCATCAACCGGCTCATTGGTCTAGTGAGTAGAGTGTTTGCTAATGATCCGGGACACCCGAGTTCAATCCCAGGTCGGGTCATACCAAAGACTTTTAAAATGGTACTTGATACCTACTTGCCTAACACTCAGTATTATAAGGTACGTATCAAGGGTAAAGTGGAGTAATCCAGGGAAAGGAGTAGCGTCCTCCCCCAAAACCTCGGTGTCCAACTTTACTTTATTACTTATCCAAGATAGGCTGACATCTATGGCTAAATGACCTCAAAACCAAATTTGTGTGTATATATATAGCGAAGGAATTAACAGCTGACACCCGCGTAAAGCAAAGCTCTTCTAACGAATAGAGCACTCCGATATCCGATAGCGCAAAATGTAAACAAACAAAAGCTAATACAAAATGCGTTATAATTCACGAGCTGATTTAGCTCGTCAAAATGGCTGAGCAGTAAGATACTAAGTCTAGTATAAAGTTCGGTGGGTTTCGATCCCAGCTTGAAGCGTCCTGTGTGTCTAACCTCTTTGAAGAGTTGTGATATAACAAAACTGTCTGTTTGCGGATGACTATATATATATATTCAAGTCACGCCGTCACCGAAGATTTTCCTGATTCTCCCTCTCTCTCTCTCTCTCCCCATCAGTCTTTTTCATCTCGGCAGGTCTTCCAAATTGTATCGGTGTTCGCACCGAGTAAATAAGTTCTTGGTGGTTGACCTACACTGGTACGTCGATGGGAAGGGTCGATGGAAGAACTTGAGTTTGTCTTTGCTTCTCCAGCAGTATCTCATATGTTGTGTTCATCTTATGGGTTTTGAGATGGGAGTGAAGTTGCTGCACAGTTTTTGTTTCGTTGGATGTTGTTTCCAGGATTTGTCCAAGATAACTTGTGTAGTTCCCATGTAACTTTGTCTCTGCATTTTGTTAACGTTCATATAGTGCATCCATACAATAGTATCAACACAGTCACGGCTTGGAAGAAACCCTGTTTTATTTTAGCGGATTTATTTCAGCCTTCTATATGATCGATAACCGATCGATAGCAGTCCACACCTACGGAAGGTGAATATTAACAATATATATATATATATATATATTCATGAGATTCTGGTTATAAACAATATGACAATATATCGTAGCTTACGCCATAGGACTAGTCTTATCATACAACAATAAGTGGAGAATCGATTTTTGCTCTAGTTCTCTCTTTTCCGATCAAGACCTTAGATGCATTTTAAAATGAGACTGTTTTAGCATATAGACGTTGCGTGTGTAGGTATATAATTTGTTACTTTCTTCTCATGGAAAATAAAAAAAGGGAGTAAACGGAAAAGTCTTATGTTGGAGTTTATTAGAAGAGAAACAGTTTGTAGAAATAATCTGGTTTCATTAAAAGTTTATTTGTAGAGTATCTTGCAGTAATCCCCCCCCCACTTTCTTTTGAGGAACAGCTTGTGAAAAGGATCAGATTTTCTTGTAGAGAAACAGTTTGTAGAAGAAATTTGATCGTGTTGAAAATTCCTTAAGATTTTTCTGTATAAATTCACCGCTTTTGGAAATTACATGACATTATTCATTTCAATATTTTGGAACATCTCCTTCCCATCGTTTGCACTATGAAAGGTTCCTCTTATATGGGCCACGTCGTTACATTCAATCAGAATGTGTTTCACAGTGTTTTCGGTCTAGCATGCATAACACATTGGTTACTGCTTTACTTCAACTAAGTAGGAATGTGTCGTTCTTTTTTTTTTAAATTAATAATCCCTATACTTCTATTCTATAAAAGAAAAAAAAAAGGATTTTCTTGATTTTGATTTTTTTTTTCCTTTGAATTTTATGGCGCATCAATCCCTGAAGAGATATTCTGTGCCAATGTCATTATTCTTTTGGATTCTGTAATTTTTTTTCTTTTTAGTATAGTTAGATGTTTACATTTTCTTCATGAAGCTGACGTCTCTTGTTGATTTCATTTCGCTTAGTAACAAGTATGAAATAAATACACATTTGTATTTTAAACGTTGAAACATTTTTGAAAAAAGTAAAGAAAAATTAGTAATTTAGATATATCATTCATTCATTGATTTTTAACAGCATCTCAACGAGTCTAGGGGTAGTTCATGCCAAGAAGTTAGAGAATTGTGTGCATTATACGTTTATATTTGCATTTGTCTAATTGTTAAAATTGTATATATATGTATCAACTATTCCTTTAAAAAATAATGATTTGTACACAGGAGTATATTTTCAGTAATTTTTATCTAATACAAATGATTCATGCACAATTTTATTGTTTCGAGTAATTATTTTCATTTAATAACAATCATTTGTTTGCACACAGTTATGTGGTCTCTAATAATAATAATAATAATAATAATACTCCTGAGTAGCTTCAAGTAAGTGTTGTAATCAAAAATAATTTACAGACAATTATATGATTTCAAGCATTCCTATCTAATACATATGATTTGCAAAAATATCTATAGATGGTACTCTAATTGGTACAACCACTCGTGGTCAGAGTGGACCTGTGAGTAATGGTTATTAAATAGAATTCCCATCTTCAAAACTGGAGTTTCACAAACATATACAGTTAATTTTAGTATACTTGACACCCTCGTTTTTTTAGTTGTCCCCCCTATGCAAGGGATAAAGGCAACGTATTTCAAGCCCCAACGAAAGTTTTATATTTCTAGTTAGATCCTAGTTTCTTTTAAGATTGAGAAGATATATAAAATATTAATCATATAAGTCTTAGTATCCAAAACCATCATTTCAAGAGAATATGAGATAGCTTTTTAATAAAAAATGTCAATGGAAGGTGTGAAGTTTAAATGTTTTGTGGTCATTTTTTTTCCTAGGGTCAGATACACAAGAACGGAGAGCCAAGAGGCTAAATGTTCTAATATCTAGACCACAGTTAATTTCCTCAGTTAATTTGTGCTAATATATTCATAGCTTATGACGCTCTCCAGTGTGAGGAGTTAAGAAAAGTCGGTTAAAAGCGAAATAACTTTTCTGAATTCAGGCATAAATCAACTTTTTTTTAGATATTTACGGATACAAGAATATAGACAACACAAAAATGATTATAAATTGTTTTTTAAGCAAACTGATTCAAGCGAATTAGTATACGGAAAATACTGATTTATAATACTGACAAGACGAAAAGGTAAAAAATAGATCAACTCACACGTAATAGTTACAATATTCATGTTCCCTAGCATTTCCAACTGTCTGGTATTTACATTTCCCTAAACAATATGGCGTCTTATTTATTACTTTCTTTTTTTTTTTCTTTTCAAACAGTAATCGGATCTCCCAACATCTTTACTGCAAAATTAAGAGATACAAAGATCAAAATGAACAATTATTGATTAACCTTTTGGTGACGTAGCCCCTGGTCTCTAAGAGACTTTCTTACTTAGCTCACAAAATTCAGAAAGAAAAAAAACAATCAAATACAGAAGACTTTGGCACTTCGCTCCAGGGCGCAGATATCTTATTCTATGAAAAGAAAGGTCTCGAATGGCCACTATATTAAGTCATTTATTAATAGGATGTGACTGTAACTCCCAAGACCCGAACTATTGGACTCAAAGAGTCTAGTGAAATACCACTCAGTTCGAAATCTCGGGGTTAGTGGTTTCAAACAATTTTGTATTCGTCTCTGAACATTTTGAAATTTTTTTTTTGCACAAAACTTGGCGTTCAATGAATTTGTTGGGTTGTTGTTGTAACAGCAATCCATAATTAAATTGAAACTTCTATTTATGAAACAGTGACGAAATCTGATTAACATTTCATTATCCTCGTTACATCTATAATCCGAATGATTAAAAAATGATAACCGAATAACTTATGATCTCATCAAATTATTATATCAATTCCTATTCATTTGATGCGTTTTTAATGTTGCAAATGTATTCAGCTACCTCCACTCTTTTCCCTTGAAAATTGTCAGTGTATACCGCTATTACATTTTCAAGAAGTACCAAATAATCGACTAAGCAAAGATCGTGCATCTAAAATCTTAATATTCGACCCAAGAACATTAATTCGTAATCAAAATGGCTGATATATTATGATATAAAACAAATTATTACTTTCCTCCTTTTCGAGTTTTTCATACCAGCGTTAGCCGATGGTTTCTCACTGAAATTTGAGTGACAGCAAGTCTCCTCAAGCCACCAGGACTCTTCTCATTATTCTGCGCGATCTCAAAAATGCAGTAGTTTGGAAGGTCTCCACTTGTCCTCTTATTTCACTCCCTGTATCAATCCTTTGATGACTGTACTAAAAGCTTCAATTACAATTGGTATCACCGTCACTTTCATGTTCTACAGTTTTTTTCAATTCTCTTAGCAAGGGCCAGGTACTTATCCCTCTTTTCGCCGTATTTCAATTTTCCTGTGGTCAGCCGGGTCATCAAAGTCCTCAATTCGGCACGTTCTCTTTTTTTATCGATTATTACAACGTCTGGTCGTGGTTCGATGATCCGTTTGTATCTCAAAATCCCTGCAATGTTTGTGCGTCTCATTTTCCAGGACGGATTCTAGGTTGTCCATACACCATTTGTTTGCATACTCAAACTTCAATTTCTTGCACAATTCCCAGTGAATCACCTTGCCCACCCAATCGTGTCTAGTCTTATACTCTTTCTGAGCTAGCTTGCTGCATTCGTTTATTATGAGATTGATCGTTTCCACTCTATTACCACATAAACTATATCTGCTGTTTTGTTGTCTTATCTATTCTTACTTTGACATGATTGGTCCTTATGGCGTTGTTTTATGCTACCATTAGAAGAGATTCTGTTTCTCACTCAATGTTTCAATTTCTTAGCCACTTCCACGTTTACTAGAGTGAGATGTCGTTTGTTAATCGCTTGAAACGTCCACAAAGTTGCTTTTCTCCCCACTTTTTCCCGGTTATTTCCGTTCTGTTGATTGTTTCTGGTGGCTGTAATCAGTTTTCGTCCGCACTTTTCTATATAGTCTTCGATTCGTTGTATTGATGTGTTAAGGGTGTCTTCAATACTAGTAAATCATCTTTCCCTTTTTTTTCTTGACATATATAGTTTGTCAACGTCATCTGCGTATAATTATTATTCTCATTGCAAAATTTAGGTGGAGGTGCGTAGCATGGTAGTTATCGTCTTAATAAATGGACACTGTGACGAGAGTTCAAATACTGGACCAAGCTTTGTGCGTTTCACTTCCTACTGAAGCACTTGGGAAAGACATTAATCCATCTTTTCGTCCCCTACTTACTGGTAAGTATTAGGGCAGATTAGGTTATTTAGCCTTGGTTTGACAACTGGTTCAGGATAGAAACTCTTAATTCAAAACAGAACTATTCCGCTAAAAATTTTCCCTATGTTGCATTTCAAAACGGAAGGGTTTAATAAACGTCTATTACACAATTCGATGTTTATAAGTCCTTTTTTAAATCTCAAATTTCTGATCTAAATTAACACTATAGGATGATTGATTTTCAACACTTAAAGTCTTTAAGAGTAACAGGATTTTAAGGAAAAACAAATTTAACCCATAATAACCCAATGTCTACGCTTGAAGAGAACTAAAATAAATATGCAGATCTCATTACATTTTGGGTAATTCAATGTATACTTTGTGTTAAAACTTATCATCATATTTCAAGTAATAAATGTTAAATGGATGTTTCAGTGTGTTTACTGTCCAGTTTTACGTGTTTTCTTTTAACAATTTCATAATAAATTGGGAAAAATCCCTGCTTATAAAGGGTCATAGATGTAGCTATCGTTTTTAAAAATGTCGGCATTAGTTTTGCATTATTTCATTGATCTTAGCCGAGCAAAGAGTTTCAATAGCGTTACATCTATTAAGATATAAACTCACGAATGCCTCCGATGCTAACTAATCATAGCTATACACAGATATCAAGTACACACATACCAAGATATACAAATACAAGAAATCATTGGTAATATTTATACTAATGTTGGGTATCACCTACCTTTTCAGCATAATGAGCTGTTCCATCTGCCATATATGGCAGTAGCAGGGATAATTCTGGGAGGAATAAGTCTACAAGTCAGACCAGAAGAGCCGTTCCTATTGTTGAAGCATATCCTATGTATATCACTAATCCTATGTTCTTATTACTAACCGTCTCTCTCTTGTAAATACTCTTTCCTGTAAATATAACTATTTTCCACACATATCGTGGTTTGTCTTATCATTATTACTACTTGTGTTCGCTAACCAGAACACAACAACTAATCATATATAGCAACTAGTATCCGATTCATATAGCAAATACGTTCTTGCAAGTATATTCAAATAAATAATGTTGTGTCGTACACAATAGGGTAAGATATCATAAAGTCAGCCAGGTTTCAATCTCATCTGGAAGCATTACGCGAGTCTAGCCACCCTGAAGAGTTATGATACAACGAAAATATATGCTCCCTCCCGTGATTTGAACTGCAACACACTTGTAGATGCAAAGAGCTTTCTCATGAAGTTAGCACTCCGATAACGTATATGTAAAATATATATATACGTAAAAATTCATTCGCTTAAACTGAGAATGACGATAGCCCAGGGTTAAGATATCTGACGGACCTAAAATCAGCCGGGTTTCGATCGTTGCTTAAAGCATCTCGCATGTTTCGCCCCATTTAAAAGAGTAGTGCTACAACGAAACAGTCTGTCTGTAGATGACTATATATATATATATATAATTCCACAATCACAAGACTTGGTTATGCCTCACAGACACACATATGTCGCGGACCTCCGTCGATCTATTAAATAAGTACCTAGAGATATAATAACTGCAATAGGCACGTAGCATATCTCCAAGTTTATCTCTCTGAATATATGAACATTTATTTATAGCGAAAGTAAGGGAGAAGAGAGATCGAAAGCCGAAGCTGTTTCATGCTCATTACATTGACATAACAGCGTCGCATCGTCGTAAATTGATTGGCACTGTCAAAACGGTGGACCGAGGAAAACAAGCCAGAGTGGCATTAAAACGTCACGAGGACATTGGAGACGTGAGTCAAGGGCACCATCTTGAAATTTCACTGGGTAGAAAGAATAATTGAGCAGAGAAAAAACGGCCGGTAACATTCGCGAAATTCTTGCAAAACCTTCATGTTGATGGCATTGGAAGAAGATAGAGGATTTGTTCATTTTGACAGGTACGGCTAGAAATGTTTGATAAAATTTTAAAGAGCAGAAGAAGGTTCAAAAAGTTGAATCAAGATGAAGAATAAACATGGCGCTGGAATAGGGGAAGTACTCATTGATACTAACAGGAAATAGCTAGAAACAAATAATATGACAAAAGTGGAAATGTTAAAACAAAATGAATGAAAATTCACCCAGTAAAATAACTGACAGAATGTCGTATTCTGTTTGTTATTTTCAACTCTCACCCATGAATAAATTTTTAATATAAAGTTAGTTTTCTTATAAAATATTCGGATTTTATTTCTAAAAGAAGGTTATTCGATAACAACAGACATTATTAGGTGGTATTTATTTCCTACATGAAGCATTGAAAATGTAACCAAAAAATGTTGCGTAAATATAATTGAGTCCTCATGACAAACGTGCCGAACTGTGATATCGTAATAAGCGAGTTCGAACTCTATTATGCTCTCTTTAAGACAAAACCTCAAGGGAAACCAATGAACCCTCTAATCTACAAGTTGATGGTTAAATAGTTCTTCTACTGTTCTTCTACTAGGATGGCTTTAGCATTACATAACCCACAAATGTTGATATACCATCAAACAAAGAAACCAAACCAAATATATATATATATATATATATATATATATATATATATATATATATATGAGCATGATTTTTAGAATGTTACATCTTCATATCTGTAGTTAGAGTTTCAGTACTCAAGAGCTTCGTAATAAATAATACCTAAAAATATCTGTTTTATAATGTTTCACAGTAAATAGTCAAATTATTTTTATCTTTTACTAAAAAGAAATTTTTCATCGTGAAAAATTGTTGTAGTCTGTTTGTTTAAAAGGCAGCATTGTATGTATGTATAAGTGTATAAATGATTTTTTTATTGTTTTTATCATAAATATGTGAAGACTATATCCTGTGTCCGTACAGAGCTCTTGTAGATAATTTCTTGTTGGTTGGCCAACACTTGCACGTCTGTATGAATAGGCCATTGGAGAACATCGCTTATGAGTTCGTTCTAACTTCTCCAGCAGTGTGTTCTATGTCTTCTTCGTTTTATTTAGATGATTTTAGAGATAGGAGACTGGTGAGCGTACAGCTGTTGTTTAGTGGAATGCTGCTCACAGGATTTATTCAAAATAGCTCGTAGCATTCTTGTGCGATTCCCGTCAAGCATTTTGTCAATTCGCTTAATCAGCGTCTTTGTGGAAAATCCCTAGCTGAATTGACATAACCACTGCTTGGGAGAAATTGTCTTTTAAAATAGTCAAAATTACCTTACATTCGAAAATCGTATTTCCCAAATAAAAATCTCGCTTTGGCGCGCCGTTTTTGCTGGGTTATGTACTTACCTCATCTGCACGAGCAGGGTATGACACAAGGTCAATTTTTAAGCGGAATTTAACAGGTTTGAATTCAGTTTTCCTTCTCCTAGACTGGTAAAGGGTAAAGAGCTCAGTCTGCATGATTTACCTTTCCCAAGGGTGTTAGCGCTATGTGAAATGCAAACCGGCACGTCTAGGATTGGAACTTGGGTCACCGTGTCCATTTTTCTCCCACCATAACCATTACACCATATATACTGAGAATTTAAAGAAGACATATTTATAGATGTTGGAATTTAATCAATAACCTATAAGCTTTGATTATTTTCTTTCCCGAGCAAA
Organism: Sepioteuthis lessoniana; assembly: GCA_963585895.1. Classification (NCBI taxonomy): domain Eukaryota; kingdom Metazoa; phylum Mollusca; class Cephalopoda; order Myopsida; family Loliginidae; genus Sepioteuthis; species Sepioteuthis lessoniana. Next base: position 71,940,050 of record OY757907.1, read on the forward strand.
GTCGAGTACCCAAGCTAGTATACAATACTTTAGTCACTGCGCAAAGAAAAAAATGATGGTTTTCAACGTAAGTTTTATGAGATGCACAAAATCGATTTGTCAAATGTCTATATATGATATAATAAAACAAAAAGAATATACAGACATCTTCTTGTCTGCAAAATTGAAAAGAGTCATTATCATTGAAAAAGTTGTATTGTTCAAATAAAACTAGCAATACAGACATTTTACATTCAAAGTAATTCCACATGGCAATTAGACATTAGAAATTATGATACACACACACACACACACACTCAAACAAGCTCAATGTTATTTGAATTTATATAATGGCGAGTTGGAAATGTACTAATGGATATGAATCTACTTAAATCCAGTTGACTTGGAAAAAGCCGTGGATTTCTAGATGCCAGAAAAATAAGCTTATATCTGCTCCGGCATTAGAAATAGAACAACGAGCTTTTCAGAGCTCCTCCTAATCTACGTGAGCCAAACAGGAAATAGCTTGAAAATTCTTGAATTAAAGATGGTGGATGAATCGCATCAATTAAGAGATTCTGAATGCAGAAATACTAATAGTTTTTAATAATAAATTTTGGAAGTGAAGCTACTCGCGTGTTTGTAAAAGACTGCGTTATACAACGGAATCGAAATCTAAAGAAGTTTCATTGTCTTCGTAATTTCAATATTAATGCATTTCTGGAGAAAACATTGTCGGATGAAATCTCCCTAAACAGGGGCAGAGCAAAGGCCATCTCAATAGCGATAAGGTAGATGAGTAATGAGCTCTAGCAGAACTTGATACAATCAAAAGAAATAATATCAAGCTTTAAAACTAACGTCGACTGCATTACCTGCCGAAGGGAAAACACCTTCTCCCACAAAAAAAGGTGTCATTGGAATGAACTTAAATAGCATCGGATTGATAGGCTCCATTTCTGAAGAGCTGGTGACCTTAAAGTATCCCTTTATAGCCATTACTCCGAAACCCACTCAGTTAGAGTCTCATCTATTGGTCAAGTAGATTTGTTGGAAAATTATTCGTTTCCGATTGGACCGTATGCAAAGACGAGAAGCAACAACACGAAAAAGGAAAATATGAACGTACAATGAACACGATTCCCAAACCTTTAGCTATGAATTAACCCAAGACAGGCCGACATGCTGTAAAAATAAATCAATCCAATGAGCTGTTATTTATTTGAAATTATATGCTATGTTCTCGTATCCAATAATTGCAAATGTACATTCAAAGCAAAAAAAGGTGGGGGGAAGATGCACTTAGCGTTAAGGTAATTGTCTTTGGAATCAGTTATTTCAAATCCTAGACTAGGCAGCTTGTGTTTCACTTGGTGCAAATACCCTTTGGAAAGGCATGAATCCATCTCTTCTACCTCGACAATGGGCTGATATGACGGCAGTCTGGGTTCTTTAACCTTGGTTAGGCAACGGGAATAGAAGTAAATCTGTGAATCTAAACTGTCTTTACTCAACTCAAGAATTGACCTTGAGTCACATTCTGCCCCTAGCGAAGGAGTTGGTTAAATACATACATTCAAAGAAAAGTAACCTTTCGATATATTTTTGATTTCGTTTAAGGAAGTATCTTTCTCTATCTTAAAAAAAGAGAACTTTAACTATGTCAATATTGTTTTCCATCTCTTAATTACATGAATCTGTATTTTCTTCGTTTACACAAAGAGAAAGATGGGGGAGAATGAATGAGAATATTTGCCTCATGTAAAACACTGCTAAGAATCACTAACTCCATTCTATTCATTGATTTTACAGAATAAAACGTACTAATAATGTTCTGGAGTTTAATAATCTTTCGTAATCTAAAATGGATGATGACTTTTTAAGAAATACGTTTTTACAGGACATGCAAAATGCACTAAAATACATTTGCTTGTAAAATCCGCTACAAGCAAAAAAAAACTTTTTCAAGTCCGAGAATTTCTGACCAAACCCAAAAACGACCAACTTTTGGAATTGTTAAACTATCCGACACAGAACTTGAATAAAATCATTTTCTCATATCCAAAATAAAATAAAACAGGTACAAAACGTATTTGTACATATCAGGGTCTGTTTTGTGGCTATAGCAGTAGCACGTTGGCTTTTGATACCAGAGGTCGGTGTTCGAATACAAGTACATACCGGTTATATCTGAGCACAGATTTTATTTGAATCCGTCATTCAAAAGCCAAGTTTCAATTTCTATAACTGCTGCCCACTAGCTTTACCACTAATTTCTGTTCTAGCCTGAATCATTTTCTGCACAAATTTAATCAGAGCTGAAACCTTGCGTAATGTGATGTTTAGTAAAGCAGTCATACATACCATAGACTGCGAGTATGGTTTTACAGGTCGATTAGCCTAATGAGTAGAGTGTTCACCAATGGTCCGGGAGACCGGGTTTCAATCCCAGGTCGAATCATACCAAACGCTCAAAAATGTTACTTGATGCCGACTTGCTTAACACTCAACATGTTAAGGTAAGGATCAAGGGTAAAGTGGAGCAATTCAGGGAAAGGAGTAGCGCCCTCCCTTGCACCTCGGTGTGGTAGCTATTTAAAAGGGAGCCTTCGGGTGACCCTCGACTAAGGTCGCCAACTTTACTTACTAATCTTAACTAAATGAGTAGAGAAAATCTTAATTATCCAAAACACCTTGCATGATATACTAGGAGACCATTTAGGGAGAGTAAGATTCTCACTAGGTTCCCCATACTTCTAGTCTTGAACTGTAATTAAGCCTAGTAAATAACTAGACTAACGGTCAAGTTAAGCTCACATTAGATCACTAAAGTGAAACAGCTGAGAGCCTGACAGTTCTGAGATGGGTGACTACTCTGGAGCAATAAGTACTGTAAACAGGTCAAGACCTGTGTCAGATTAAACAAAGTTTGGCAAAATAAATTGATCAGAGCTCATTTTCAAATCAAAATTTCCAAACCAAATTCAAATTCTGATCAAGGCAGTGTTTCTCTTCACACAAATGGCTTTGGATATGACAGGGATCAATCTACTTCCTACAACTATGAGTAAAGAGAGTCTTAAACAAGGAGCTATTCCACATTAAATGGCAAACCTCTGAAATTAATGGACCCCTTTATATACATCAGCAGTAATATCTCATCTACTGAAAACGATGTAAATGTAAATATAGAGCTACTATTGATAGGTTGCCGATCATTAAGAAATCTGGTCTCTGTGATAAAATAAAACGGTATTTCCTTCAAGTTGTGGTTGTGTTGATATTAATATATAGTTGCACCACATGGACCAAATTAAAACCATGAAGAAAAGGCTAGATAGGAACTACACAAGAATGCCACGTGCTACTCTGAACAAATCCTGGAGGCATCATCCCTCAAAACAACCGCTCTACAGCCGCCTGCTTTCCATCTCACAAACGATCTTAGTACTGACGGCCTAGACATGTTGGGCAGAGTTCGATAAATAAGAATGAACTCATAATCAACTTTCTGTTATGGAATCTTAAACGAACACAACAGTTCTTGTTTACCAGCAAAATCTTACATCAGTTTTGTGCAGACAATGGATGCAGTCTAGAGGATCTGCCAGAAGCGACGAATAATAGGGACAGATGGAGAGAGTCAAGGGGCTCCATGCAAGTAAAAAAAAGAATATAAATATTCTCCAATACCGATTTACCATGAAGTTCGGCAAAAAATCAAATTCTATCTGAGTCTCATCGAGTGGATAGGTGTCACAGAGTCAACAATTTCTACTTGATTCACTGTCGTAAAATCAAACAGGAATCACGAATCGAGTAGATGATCAAAAATATTTATTGAGAGAGCCAACATTAAAGATTCTGACGCTGGGAGCCTGTGTTCTTAAAAGCCTGACAGACTCAAAAATAAAACACTGTATTTATCATTTTTCTCTTAAGCAACAATGATCCCCAATCTGGTCAACGGTTTAACCGGCCAACAATATCGATTCCCAATAGAGATTTAAAAAAAAATGGCTCAAACCAAAGCAAACAGATCTTGATATAAGATATAAACACAGAGAAAGAAAAGTCTTTTTTGAGAAATTTTGAACGCAAAATCAAAGGATGAAGTGGATATAAACAAGAAAATAATCAGTACAAACATTGGCTCGTGGTTGTTCGAATCACGACAAGTGGATCTAGTTTAATCGGATTGCTCAAAGACATTATGCAATAATTCAAAGAAAATATTTTTATATCTATCATTACTAGCTTTGTACCCATCAAGCGATTGTCATATTTCCATATCAATAATCTCAAGATTATTAAGAGTAATATCAGTTGTTTTTTTAATAAAAGTTTTAATAATGAATAACAAACTAATCATTTGATTTTTTTCCGAGATTTTATTTACCTTTGTTTTTTTGGTTTAATGTCATATAAATCTTTAATGGTTATTCAATGTCAAGTCCTGTTTGTATATGTTTTTTTAACTAATTAGTTTATTGGTAATATTTTTTGAAATGAACCAAACAAATTTCTTTGCACAAAGTTAAATGGTTTCAAGTATTTATATCTAATTCTGATAATTCAATTTAATATTGATAAATAGTTCAATTTGACTCATAGATGAGAACTAAACAGGTACCACCACTTCAGGCCAGACTGAATTCAGGACAAATGGCAATGAACGACTACTCCATATTCCCACAAAGCTTTAGGACTGGGACCTCACCATCAGTGGCAATTTAGTACCAAAATCAGGACACTCGTTGGGTGGTCTTACTCCTTAGCCGCTATACAGCCCAAGCTGACTAGGCTTAAGATGTTTTTTTGAATTTTTCAACCCGTGTGTGGGATTAATAGTGCCACTACTGTCCTACAAGAATGGCTTTGGCATTAAAAAACCAATGAAGGTTGATATGCCTTTAATTAAAGAAGCCCAACTAATCCAATTCATTTGAATCCTCAGAAATAACTATCACCGCGATTTTGTTATTTTTTAAAAAAAATAAGCATACGAACATAAGTTGCTTTTTTTATGTTTTTACAAAAATTGGTCGCTATTTTTACTTTTTAGATATGAAAAATAAAGCAAGGACAAAATATTTCATTAAAAAGAAGGATGAATCGTCAAAGGAAAATGTTAGCTTTGCTAATTTCAATTATTTATTAAATTTCTAAGAATGGATATACAAATAGTGTTGACGTAGAAATTGGAAGGAGGTAGATACAAAGATCAAAGCAAAAGATTGAACAAATAATAAAAGTCAAATGACTGAGGAGGAAATGAATGTAGACTTAAACTAATGAAGTGTCCTTTTAAAAATTTTCTTTCGTAAAGTTTTATGATGAAAGAAAAATGTTATCAAGGTGCTTAGAAGAGGCTCATCAACCACACAATTTAGAAATAACATTTTCTTTCAAATAGAATTTTACGAAACGAAATAAGCAACAAATTACCAAGTTGGACGAATGTAGTCAATACAGTGAATCAACTACAACAAAAAAAAGGGATCCCAGTATCTTAATTTTGCGCTAAAGCTAGAGTAGAACAATAAACTGATAATGTCCATGCTGAAGATATTGTGGTATTTCGCAATTTCTTTCTGCATTAGTTTCACACAATCCTAGATCAAAACAAATCAAAAACCGATTTTACTAAAATGTTTTCCAAAAAGTCATCTCAACTGAAACAAGAGATAATCACAACATCATTCTTATTTAACATAGCATGGGATGATTTTGGACTTAATTTTTTTTAAATGTATCCTTTGTCAAACTTTTCCCTACAAAATAGATAAAATGAGGAAATTCGTATTTACCCATTGCAAAAATGATAGTGCTATTCCAAGAGTCAGATTCTTTTACCCCGGAGAAAAACCAAGCAACTTACAATGTTCAATGACATTGTATATTTAAAGAGGAGATTTGATGATTGCCCATTTCTCAAATTGAGAAATATTCTATCTTTTAACAAATGTGAACAGTATAAATATTTAAAGTTGAGATAAATTGATTTCAAATAAATATGAAATACTATTTGAATTACAATATACTTTATTTGATTTAGTTTTTTTTTTCAATGATTCTATTATTAGAGTTTTAATTTCTATTTTAAAAACTTTAGTCAATTTTTTTTTAATAATTCAGATATTTATTATTGAGATTTAACTTATTTCCTGTGGCTTCTATAAATTTCTGATTTTTATGTTGATTTTCATATTTTGAATCCATTATAAGTCAATTAAATCTGAGTCCTGTTACTTTTAAAAAGATCTTATTTTTTTAGCTGCTTAAAAATGTGAGTATTTGTTCTTAAAGAAGGAATCTATGATTAATAGTATTACCTCAAAGATAATTATTCACTACCTCATTCATTACTTTATAGTCTAATCATGTCTCTCTTTTTTTCATTTCATAAAGTTTATTTATTGATTTTGGATTCTAAAATTTAAAAAAAGAGTTGTTAAAGCAATCTGTTTTTTCTTTAATACTAATTTGAATTTTGTTTTCAGTTTTATTTCATTATCTCATGGAATTCTATAACAATGGGAAAATGGGATTTAACAAAAATGAAAACCGACAAAAACGAAACCGACCAAAAGTGAAAACACAAGAAAATTTTGAAACGAAAAATGAAGGGCCTTATATAAGTAGTAATAAAAATGTTGATCCCAGCATTTCTGCCAAGGAATAGAGTACTTGTGCGCCCTGCTTTGGATAAACGTCTAATTCCTTGACCTTTTTTCTCGATTGAGTGTAATATTGGTAACTAAGGATAATTAAAAAACTTTAACATATAACTTACTCAAGATGGAAGTAGTTATTATTTCAAAGAATATGAAATTTAATACTTCCGTAAAAGCTTGCAAAATAAGAAAAACCATATGTAGATCTATCTGTATTAATCCCACAATTATATTTAAAACCATGAAATATCCAGATGAAAACAATTATTTTGACGGTTATAAAATTTAATACTTGCTCAATTATTTTGAAAATTTCATAAGTTAATACTCCCCAAAAAATAAATGCTAAAAAAAGACAAAGATATCATTTTACTTTAAAAAATGATAATCCAATTCCAATGCGTACAGATACTACACTGAGCATAATTACTCGCACTCCAACAGAGGTTTTACTACATGGCTCCTATGTTCCGTGTAGGGATGAACTAAAATTCTCAGTTCCCACAGCCAGTAAAACTAACGATAAAAACTACTTCCAACAACTTATTATAGGGAAATGAATATGTAATGCCTCAACGTCAAAATCTTCAGTACCAATCTCACCATTTTTTTCATTTTTGGCTTGTGTATGTGTTCAAAGACGAAATAACGGTGCTACATACGGCCCGAAGACGAGCAGATGACTAAAGAAGATGAATATATTCTATCTTTAGATTCCAGCATGAAAACCAAGTAGCTAAGTTCTGATTCTAGGCCAATACAACTCTCAATCTAATGAAAAATGAAAAAACAAAAAAAAAAAAAGTCATACTGTTTATTTTATAGATAAATCTTGAATATTTCCGGGTTATCATGTGGCTTGGTTAGCATGCTGGTGTCATTGATTATTACTAGTCACTAGTTCTATGCAACGTTTTCCCAGATACCAACAATCAATAAGACTAATACGTTACTGATTCAAACATCAGTCGAAGAAATGTTACTGCTAAAATTATTATAGCAATTTTATTGGTAACTCTATGTCACACAAATTTTTATCTTGGATATACCATGTTATATTCTAAGATTATGTTCTACAAGTATATAAAATGACCATTATTCGCTATGAACGTTATTTCTGTCATCTGGATAACCTTGATAGTAAATGCTATTTCTTAATTACTTTAGTTGTAAAAATATAGAAAATTGGCATTATTTCCTTCAAATTGCCCTGGATAAAGAAATTAATTCCCTAAAGGTCTGAATAGAAGAACACTTGAATCAAAATTTACTTTTATGAGAACACAAATGTTTAGAAGAGAATAATTTTTCAAGATTTACGACTAATATAATTTAGCCACGTGACAGCCCCCAAACATAGTCTCCCATACTGTGTTTGTTATTTGCTTCTTAGGAAATTAGTGCTAAACAAAGATCTCAACTTCGCCACTTACTTAGATCTAATAGCATCAATCGAGGATGTAGCTTTAAAAATACCCAAGGCAAAAGCTGAAGAACTAAGATGGAAAGTGAGACAAGCACTTGAGAAATCAAAGCCTCCGAAATCTAACATCTCAAAAACGGAGAGACAGGCTCACAAATCGCTACAGGATGATAACAGTATCATAATACTCCCAGCTGACAAAGGCAATGCTACCGTGGTAATGGATAGGGTAGAATACTCCAATAAATTGGCAGACTTGATTGGCAATGATGGCTCTAGTAAAGTAAAGAAGGACCCGACCCTGAAGACGGAAAGGAAGCTGTCAGAGATCCTTGGTAAAAATAAAGATCTCATACCACAAACAAAATACAGACAGCTAATTCAACATTACACTAAGCTACCACACATATATGGCCTTCCAAAAATTCATAAGAATGGTATTCCATTGAGACCCATTTTCAGCAAACGAGGTTCAGCATGTCACCCATTGAGCCGCTTCATTGTGGAGATCATCAACCCACTAATTGGTAAGTCCTCATCATATGTTAAGAACTCAGCCCACTTTGTGGAGATAATCACTGATGCCGCCATTCATTCTAACCAGATGGTGAGTTTAGATGTAGCAAGTCTGTTTACAAAGGTACCTACTGATGAGACACTTGCTGTAGTACGGGATAAACTGGCTACAGACCCCTTGTTGGAAGAGCGCACTTGTATCCCGATAGATAATCTAATGGAAATGTTGACCTTCTGTGTGAAGACAACCTACTTCGGCATGGGATCTGATATATACCGACAAGAAGAAGGACTGGCTATGGGTTCGCCATTGTCACCAGTGTTGGCTAACATATACATGGAATACTTCGAAGAAATGGCATTAGGATCTACACCACTAAAACCATCTATATGGCTTAGATACATAGATGACACATTCATTCTCTGGCCTCATCAGGAAAATGTTCACGTGAACTCAATTCGACCATCTATACAGTTCACTATGAAGAAAGAGCTAGACAACAAATTACTCTAGCTCGATGTATTAGTAACACGCACAGAGCAAGGATTAAGGTCATCTGTGTACCGTAAGCCCACCTTCACTGGACAGTACCTCAATTTCAACTTCCATCATTCATATGCGGTAAAGAAAGGAATAGTCCGTTGCTTACAACATCGAGCAAAAACCATTAGTAGCGATACTGATGCTTATCAAGAAGAAATGTCTGAGACACAACCTCCATCGTAACGACTACCCAGAGCGCATAACATTGGCTCCAAGAAACCTAGATAGGAGGATGGAGGATAATACCCGAAAACTCACCACGGTATGTCTGCCCTAAGTCAAAGGACTAGCTGAAAGGATCCAAATGATATGTAGTCCATATGATATCAGAACAGTATTCATAAGCGGTTCAACTCTCCGGAGATATCTCTTCCGGGTCAAGCCACCAACGGAATTCAACATGACCAAGAACTGTGTTTACTCCATCCCCTGCAGTTGTCGTAAAATATACAAAGGTGAGACAGGTCGCCCACTAAAAGTAAGGCTAGAAGAGCATCGGAAGGCAATAGTTCGAGAAGAGATCGAAAAATCGGGTATGGCGGACCATATATGGAAGGAAAATGGAAATCATCTGCCCTTATGGGATAAAGTTGAAATAATTGATAGGGCTGAATATTGGAGGATTAGACGCCTTAAGGAATCAGCACATATGTTGGGCTACAATGACCTGCTGAGTAGACCAAGTATAGAGTTGAATACAAGATGGGAACCGATAATTAAGAAGGCTACGTGAGAAAAAAAATCTGAATATGAGCACAGGTAAAAAATCATACATAATAGTAGTAATTCTAGTCAAGTAAGAACATTAAGTTTATAAGTCCCAAAGATTTGTGCTTAGTTTATCTTTCATTAATTAAGAATAGTGAAAAAAAGCTTTTTAAAGAGTGGTAAGTACATTTTTTTTTTTTTGCCAAGGTGTTGTATTTATTTTTCTACTCCCCTGTTCTCTCTCTCCTTTAATATATATAAGTCATATATATATATATATATATATATATATATATCGCGAATGCATAAAGAGGTTCGCGTGATATTCCCATTACACATGCAGTGAGGGGGCGGGTGTGCAAATAAAATCGGTGAGAGGAAGGCCCCGAAACTGTGCATATTCTCTCCTGATGACCCTAAGACGATTTTTTGAAAAGAGGTTTAAGGTTAAAACTTTCATTCAGCGAAGAAAATCCCATCATGAAGAGTTACTGTGTGAAATATTAAGCATCTGTCTGTCCGCTCATCAACAACTTATGAAATAATTTCCTTCATATATATATATATATATATATATATATATTATAAAACAGGGTCACTGGTCTAATGAGTAAAGTGTTCGCTAATGGTCCGGGACATCGAGATTCAATACCGAGTAGAGTCATACCAGACTCAAAAAAGGGTTCTTGATTCCGCCTTGCTCACCAGTATAAGGTGAGCATCAAGGGTAAAGTGAAGCAATCCTGGGAATGGAGTAGTGCCCTCCCTTACACTCCCGTATAGTAGTTATTAAAAAGGGCGCCTTCGGGTCACCCACGTCTAAGGTCACCAACTTTACTTATATATATATATATATATATAGATCGATAGATATCTTTATATCTAATCTAATTTTTTGTCGGTTTCTTGAATAAAGGTTTTTTTATATGCTAACTTCTATGAAGGTGAGGGGGTATTTTAAATCAAGGAAATATGTTTTACCGTAAACCACTTTGCAAATTCGATCCTGAAGAGCTGTTTAGGTGAAACCTATGTAGACTCACTCTTGGCCATGTCGGAATTATTTTCATTATATATATATATCACCAAGCCACACTGACAGCATGGAGTTCCCAAACTCTGTCTCTTTTTCCATCCTCCCCAACATCCATTGCTCCTCATAGGTCTTGTAGACTGCATCTTGAATCTGTATAGAGCTAATATGAGCAAGTTCTTAACGGTTAGCCAAGTGTGGCGCATCCATGTGCCCGAGTCCATTAAAGAAAGTCGTGGAGTATTAATGGCGATGTAAGAACAAACTCATAAGCATGTCTTGTTTGTCTTACTAAGATAGTTTGCAAGATAGGAGGTGTGTGGCCATATAGCCTCTGTTTTATGAGGTTTTACTTCCAGGATTTATTCTAAACTCCATGTAACATTCTTGTGTAGTTCCCATCGAGCCTTTTCTCAATACGTTTTTGTTTGTTTGGGTTTTATTTCATCTCAACCCTTGTAGGTTATTTAAAGCCAAATTCCTTTTTATACAAATAGTTCTATTTTTTTAAAAATTCAGTTTAGTATGAGTACACAGTTTAATTGTCAAAAACATTTCTATTTCAAGCAATTCAGTTTAGCGTAGTACAGTTTCAATCTCAAAAGCAGTTCTATTTCAAACAATTCAGTTTATCATAAGTACGCAGTTTAAATATCAAAATAGTTCTATTTTAAGTAATTTAGTTTAGCATAAATTCGCCGATTAGTTTGATATAACTCATAGGCAGGGCTTTTATCAAGTGCTACCTCTTCGGGCCAGAGTGGTCCTGGGAGCGTTGGCAATGAAGGGGTGCTCCGCATTGCCCAATGCTCCAGCATTACCGGATCCTCACCATCAGATTGTTTTGTGTCATATCTAGGACATTTGCTGCAGAGGCGCAGTCGGTATATTCTACAGCCCCAGCCGATTGGGCAAGCAGTTTTATTTGCATCCATGCGGTGCAACCCTACGGTAATACTGACACAGACACAGTTTGTAAGAAATTCCGTTTTATCTTTTCAGAGATATCGGACTTCCTTATAATCGATAACTTGTCGATAGCAGTCCACGCCTTCAGTGGGCGTATGTTGACATCACATCCCGGAGATGAGATACTACTGTCGAAGTATGTGAACTGTTAGCTAATTGCAAATGATAGTCACTTAAAATGGAATATCTGAGAATTGCATTTTTTTTTATATCTAAAAACTTCAAATTCCAATTAACATTAGAGATGAAGACCAAGTAAACATGATGAAAAAAAGCAAAAACTTTTTATTTAAAACTTTTTTCATTCTGTTTTTAATGTTATTTTCATATTTCTGTATCCTCGCTTGTATATAAGACTGAGTATGCCTAAAAAATGACTGGCTGGTGACAATATTTTTTTTAAAAAATAGTCTAATTACATCCAACATCGATACATCACATTTTTTACCCTGGTAAGTTTACTTAGTGTTCAATCGTAGCATATTTCTTCTGAGGAGTCTAATAGTTCCAACTGTGGTATTTGATTGACCCATGTAACTTTATACCACCAAATCTATCATAATTGAGCTGAGTGCAGCAATTCAAACAGAATGCACCCAAATATCGTTAGAAATGATTTGAAAGATTTAGAATGCTCATCAGTTTTAACATTTGTGATAACATAGTAATCTTTGTGCATCTTTCCCCGTTATCAGCAGCGTATGGACCAGAAGGGCCAACGATTTGAACACCTGCAATAATTTCAAAATTTTCTTTGCTTGTCGTCTTTAACTTGGGTTAAAAACCTCAAACACATCTTAGACATTTCATTCATAATAAATCAAAATGAATATACCATTTTGGGACACCCTGTATATAAGCAACAGTTGATCTTTTAAGATTATTTTTAGTAGTTTATTTTTTATCTTAAATGATATTTTAAATCTGGTTCAGTTTTTTGCAATAATCTTTCGCCCCTTTCCACTCAGTGCAATTTTCACTATCGTTGATCATCTTCAAAGGAACAATCAAGATATTTCTTCTTTAAAATCCAGTGCAACTTTTGATATTTAATATCTGAGAAGTTTCCTATCCAAAATGAAAAGATCTGAATATCTGCTTTGGAGAAAAAAGTGATAACTTGATTATAACCTTCAAAATAATTAATGATTGAAGAGTTTAAGAAAATTTTGGTTACTCTATAAAAAAAAAGTACCAAACTTAAAAATAAGAAAAAAAAATCTTTTAAAAGAACCTTATCAGTATTTTTTAATGAAGCATTCTTTCTTCTTGCACATTGAAGATTTATTTGCTTCTAGATTAAAAAATCCCTTCCTCTAATGCAATCTAATATATTCACAAGTAAATCTCTATTTACAAGCTGTCAATAATAGACCTGACAGAAATTGAAAGAGATTGGATGTTAATCGGAAAACTATGCTTGTAAGTCTTGCATATGAGTATATTCAAGAATATCAACCGTAAATTACGGATTACAGATCGACCTTTTAAGCCTCAACTATCTCTACAAAATTAGGGGTCGACATATATGATAGGGCTAAAATCCAAATTTTTACCACAGTGTGGTCAACCAACGGAAGAATTTCTCATAACAATCGATATAGACCACTTCCCTTAATTCCCTGCTATAAATATTTTCAACGTAAACTCGTGTTTGGTGAAGATATTTAACAAATTAACGCAGAGACTGATAATATGAGATATTAAAACTTTTACACAAATTGTGTATTATATTAATGCTATACTACATACTGTTTCCAATAGCTTATGTACACTGTAAACACTAACTGGAACGTAACAGCACTCAGACAGCCAATCAGACAACTACAGTGTGATGTTTGTCAACTCAATTTTATGATAGCGCAAAAAATTGTGAATTCATATAAACTCTAATGATGAATATTTAGATGTTTCATATATTCTGCTAGTAGCCTATTGGATGTTTGGCTGTTGGTCTATTCAGAAGGCGTAGGATTACCGTTTCGACATTGTAGTAGTTGCGCTACAAGGAGACACATTAACCCCATACCTGTTTATCATCGGGTAAACTACGTCCTTAGAACGTCTATTGATTTAATGAAAGGAAACGGTTTCAAACTGGCAAAGGAAAGAAGCAGAAGATACCACGCACAAACAATTACAGATGCGGACTACGTCGATGACATAGTGCTTCTGGCAAATACATCCGTCCAAGCTGAAACCCAGCTACATAGTCTGGACTGAGCAGCTGCTGGCATAGGCCTCCATGTCAACGCACACAAGACAGAATACATGAGCTTTAATGAAAGAGGCGACAACTCTACACTAAAATGTGAGCCTTTGAAACTTATAGACAAGTTCACCTACCTCGGAAGCAGTGTCTCATCTACCGAGAAAGACTTCAACACACGACTTGCAAATGCATAGAACGCTATCGATAGGCTATCGGTCATCTGGAAGTCAGACCTGACTGATAAAACAAAACACAGTTTTCTTCCAGGCAGCGGTCGTATTGGTACTGCTATATGGATGCACTAGATGGACGCTAACAAATGTATAGAGAAAAAGTTTGACGACAATTACACAAGAATGCTGTGAGCAATACTGAACAAGTCCTGGAAGAAACACCTCACAAAGCAGCAGCTCTACGACCACCTACCACCCATCACGAAAACTATCAAAGGTAGACGAACCAGACATGCAGGACACTGTTGGAGAAGTAAGGATGAACTCATAAGCAATATACTCTTGTGGACTCCTTTACATAGATGAACAAAGGCAGAGCGACCAGCTACAACGTATATACAACAGCTCTGAGCCGATACAGGGTATAGCCTTGAAGACTTCCCGGGAGCGATGGATGATAGAGATGGCTGGCGAGAGTGGGTCAGAGATATCCGTACGGGCAGCGTGACATGATAATGAAAGCACACTTTTTCTTTTTTTTTTTTTTTCAAAAAATATTCTAAAATTACCCAGCATCTTATGTGCCATATGTAGGTTGAAAATTCATGAAGGTCGGCCGAAATTAGCTACCTGGCAACTCCTCTTTGATTAGATTTTTGAATTACTTTTATATACCTATTGTCATTATTTAACTGGCTATTATTTAGTTTAAAAGTGTTATGATTGATTATATTCATTATATTAATTTCAGCGCGTTTAATATTTGTACTTTGTTTCACTAAAAGAAATTCTTGATTTGCCCGACTGAAATTGGGGTACGTCTTATATGCTGTCAAATACGATAACCAAAAATTTTGAGCAAAAATCTTGCGATCAACTTATATGC
This sequence comes from Sepioteuthis lessoniana, assembly GCA_963585895.1. NCBI lineage: Eukaryota > Metazoa > Mollusca > Cephalopoda > Myopsida > Loliginidae > Sepioteuthis > Sepioteuthis lessoniana. Next base: position 71,955,170 of record OY757907.1, read on the forward strand.
CAGATCGACTTCTATGTTGTAATTAACAGTAAATAAATTATACTTCTGACCAAACCTCAGGGCTATCTCAAATACTTTCACAGCGCTGTAGTTTTATCAAAATACTAAAATGGGTAAAGTTTTGCAATATTTTGCTAGTATATGCTACTTAGCAGCATGTTTAAGACCGAAGCAGTTCAAGCCATGTAAGGTACCCGCTACTGTTGGTTGTATCATGGTAGTCGGTGCGCTGGCACTTTATGCATTGATTCACTCTGTATGACTTGAAAACCCCACTGATGAACGCGCAAGGTAGTCTCTAGTTTGGGAACTTATGCTTACGAGTTCAAACTGAACCATAATGCCGCCTAAGTGATGAAAAGGTTTTACTGTGAGAAAAGTGAAGGTGCAGTTGATCCCCGTAGAGTAACCAGGTGGTTGAAGAAACTTCACCCAATTTGTAAGAAAAAAGAAAGTCGAGTATCTAGCAAGATCGGAATCTCACCATCTAGAATGGTTCGTTCCCTTCACAACCTTGGCAAAAACACCCGTAGCTGCTGAAGTGTGCCTCACGTTACCAATATATTGTAAAACTTTCGACACATCCTCGTAAAATCAAGTAATTTCGAATGTTTTCTTCAAGATTTTCTGCAACTTTCGAGAGGCTTCGAAGAAACCCTTGCTATTAAAGAAACAGCCTTGAGACTTTTGCCTCGTAGGCTAACACCAGCCTAAATGCTAAATAGAGGCTTATTTCTACAGAAACAGTTTGGTATTACTTGGAGCTTTTGTTAATTAGCTTATGCATGGAGGAGCTCGTGATGTAACGGTTATCGTTGCAGAAAGCGGATTCAGATACTCGAGTTCAAATCCTAAACAAGCTTTTATGCAATTCACAGGGCATCAATAACCTGGAAATGTTATGAATAATCATTTTACTACTGCAGCCAGAATGTCAACGTGTTCTGGCAATTAAATGGAATTGAAAACTTCTTCTCCAGCTACTCGCCCTATCATAAATATAAAGAATGTTTAATATACAGAAGACGCTTTGTTAAAGTTTTTTAATAGTTCGTTGGTTGGGCCGATAACTTTTTAGCAGCATCAATTTATATAAACCTCAAATATCTAAGATATATACATGTGTGAGCAACTCATGAAAAAATGGTACATCAAAGCGAGATTAGTATCACAGCAATATAATTCAAATTCCAACTTAAAAGAACCTATTCCCTGTATAATTTGCCTTAGAATAATTAGGCGGCGCTCCTAGAGTTACAGTTTTGCCATTAAAGTGGACTTGGTAACCCCAGTTCAAATTCTGAACTACCCTGTTTGCATTTCACATAGAGCATATATGCTTGGTAAAGATATGAATTCAAGGAGTGAATAGTAGAACAGATTGAGATTTTTAATCTTTCTATGGTAACGGATCTCGAATGAGGGAAACTGAATTAGATTAGTTTTAAACCTGGATTTGGTTTGGTTTGGTTTAGTTTTATGGCATATCAATCATTGTAGGTTATTTAATGCCAAATCCTTTTTATACATGAACTGAATATATGATTTCTCAATAAATTTTGCTATCATTTTTAAACGAGCCTGAGCTCATTTTTTTATTGGCCTAGTGGGTAGAAAGTTCACCAATGGTCTGGGAGACCTAGGTCCAATCCCAGATCACGTTATACCAAAGACTTTAAAAATAGTACTTGATATTTCCTTGCTTAACACTCAGCAATATAAGGTACGTATCAAGGGTAAAGTGGAGCAATCCAGGGAAAGGAGTAGCGCCCTCTTCCACACCTCGGTGTAGTAGCTATTGAAAAGGGAGCCTTCTGGTCGCCCTCGACTACGACCGCCAACTTTACTTATTATTTCTGTATAATGGGAATCATTCTATTTACAATTGATTATTTGTCTGCATACAGTTTGATGTTTAATTGAATTGTTAGGGATACATTGCAATACTTGTAAACATTAGTCATTTGTTTACTCAATTAAATAATCCAATAGTTCTATTTCAAACAATTCAATTTAGCATGTAAACAAAGTTAAATGGTTTCAAGTATTGCCATATATCACGAACAATTCAAATAAAGATTAGTCATTTGTTTACACACTATTAAATGATCAAGCAGTTCTTTTTCAAACAATTCCTTTTAGTATCAGTAGTTTTTGTTTACACACAATTAAAATGTAAAACCATTTCTATTTCAATCAATTCAGTTGAGCATAAGTACACAGTTTTAATGTCAAATAGTTCTATTTGACCCACGGATAGGACCTTTTCAGGTGCTATCACTCCGGACTTGAGGGGACCTGGGAGCGATGGTAATGAAAGGGTACTCCGCATTCCTTAAAGCTCCAGCCTCACCATTAGATTGTTTAGTGTCATATTATGGATACTCGTTGGGGTAGGATGTTACCCCTCTGCAGAGATGCAGTCGGTGTATTCTGGGCCATTTTAAACCGGGAGTGGAATAGGTTCTTCCAGACTCTTGGTGAGTATCTATGAACAGTGCCCATATGATCAAACCAAATACCTGGATCAGTGATAATAGTGGAAATTTTGAAAAAAATGTACCGTGAAAAGAACTCATTTTTCTTGAAATTTAGTATTACAATGCCAAACTTCATATTTATTCAAGAGTTCTTTCATAACGTTCAGAAAATCTTCGAAGTATCTTTTTTTAAATTTACACAGTTCTTTATTCTATGTGCAGTAGGTTAACCCCTAGAAATTCTTAAAGCTTCTTATTTGTAAACTATATTAAACCATGAGTTCCTTAAGAGAACCATTTAGCTACAAGTTCTTTATTTTTCATTCCATTCCTGCAATACTAGAAATACGTTAATTAACAGCAGGAGGCAACGAAAGGAACATCCCTTGAGCAAAGAATACAGGGAGTATATCAAATAAGACGGAAAGAATAAAATGTTAAAAGAAAAATATTTGAGGATGGTTGGTTGGGTTTTGTGGCATATCAACCTTTGTAGGTTTTTTAACGCCAAATCCATTTTTATGCAAATAGTCTATTCTTTTTCAAACGATTCAGTTAAGCATGAGTAAACAGTTTAATTATCAAAAACATTTCCATTACAAGTTATTCAGTTTAATCCAACAGTTCTAATGCAGCTAATTCAGTTTAGTATAAGTACATATTTTCTTTACACATAGTTAAATGTCCAAACAGTTCTATATTAAACAATTCTGTTTTGCGTAAGTACAGTTTCAATGTCAAAAACAGTTCCATTTCAAACAATTCTGTTGAGCAGAAGCACGTAGATTAAATGTAAGTACAATTTAATCGTAAAAACATTTCTATTTCAAGCTATTCAGTTTAGTCAAACAGTTCTAATTCAAACAATTCAGTTTAGCATAAGAATGCAGTTAGTTCTATTTAACCCATAGATTTGGCCCTGTTAGGTGTTAACATTCCGGGACAGAGTGGACCTAGGAGCAGTGGCAATGAAGAGGTGCACCGCACTCCCCAAAGCTCCAGTACTGTTGGAACCTTACCATCAGATTGTTTAGAGTCAATATCCAGGACTCTCATTTGGTTGGGGTCTTACCCCTCAGCAGAGGTGCAGTCGGTATATTCTACAGCCCCATCTGACTAGGGAATACACAGAGTTAATGTCAAAACAGTTTTATTTCAGATAATTCAGTTTAGCGCAAGTACGCAGTTTAAATGTCAAAACAGTTTTATTTCGAGCAATTCAGTTTAGAATAAGTGTGCAGTTTAAATGTCAAAGGAGTTCTATTTTGAACAATTCAGTTTAGCATTAAATACGCAGTTTAAATGCAAAAAACAGTGAATTCAAGAAACTAAGGTTTAGTTCTATTTAACACATAGTTAGAAACCTTACCAGGTGCTACCACTCCGGAGCCAGAGTGGACCTGGGAGCCATAGCAATTCCCCAAAGACCAAACATTTCTGGAATCTCACTAGTAAATTGTTTAGTGTCATATCCAGGATACTCATTTGGTTGGGGTCTTACCCCTCTGCAGAGGTGCAGTCGGTGTATTCTACAACCCCAGCTGACAAGGCAAAAATATTTGAGGAGAACAAATCAACTCTTTTAGATAATGCATTGTAAAAGCTATTTTTCCTGGTCAAGGAATATGAATATTAACATTGCTGCTTGAAACCAAATCTAATGCCACAAACTACTATGTAGCCGTGACCTGATGCAGCATATTCTATAAATCCAGGTACTCAAAAGATTCCCACAATGTTCGCTCAATACAGCGCTTATAATATACTTATCTCGTACTTCCAAGGTTCACCCAGCGTTGATACTTGATGGATGATATTAAGTTGATCGCGTACACTCAGAAAGTCTTATCCCCAGTCATAACCTCTATAGCAGAACTCATTTTATAGTTTGGCGCTTGAGATATCCTAAAATAAAAATGTCTAGATCAAGCTGTTTTTGTGACGACCACGCATATCTTGATTTCTGCCTGGTGCCCGACATTAAAATGACTTTGTATCAAATTTTGCCCTTTGAAAATCCATACTAAGCTTAGCTTAGCTTATCTCACAGATTTCAAGTCAACATTTTCACCCTTGTTGGCAGAAATGCTGGCAGTCATCTAGCATTGGTGACGGTTGATTGAAGCAACCGGGCATGAAAGAAAGAGAAAAAAAACTAAATTTAAAACCAGCAGCATAAGTCTGGTCAGAGATCGCACCTATAACCATATAATGCAGTACAACCAGTCAAATGTTATTTGAAGATTTAGAAACCGCCAAGTAACCCTCCTTTTGGGAATTATTCGAGATGGCACTCACTGCCAAAATAAAAAAAAATTATGAAATTTGAAGAGGATAAAGAGAAGATTTTTTGCAATTTTTGACAGCCATTCGTTTTTTTCACTTAAGGAATTTTAAATACAAATTTTGGTTACAGTATTTCTTTAATGAAATATGGTTGCCAATAATTTGAAAGAATCGAAGGGAGTATACTTGAAATTGGTAGGGTTGGATAGGACCTAAAAAAGAATTAAATCAACAACCTTTTTGAATCGCTGGTTTGTGTATAATACTATTTCTTCTTTAACTTGCCCAGTTGGTTGGTGCTGCCAAATACACCGACTGCATGTCTGCTGAGAGGTAAGACGCCCAACGAGCGTCCTTGATATGACACTAAACAATCTGATGATGAGGTTCCAGGAATGCAGAGTACCCCGTCATTTCCATCACTCCCAGGTTCACTCAGGTCTGGAGTGATAGCACCTGATAGGGTCCTATCTGTGGAACAAATAGAACTAAACTGTGAACTTATATTAAACTGCATTGTTTGAAATAGAACTGTTTTGTCATTTAACTGTGTGTAAAAAAAACTATACTATTACTAAACTGAATTGTTTATTTGTATAAAAATGGATTTGGCATTAAATAAGCTACAAGGGTTGATATGCCATAAAACCCAAACAAACAAATTCTTTTTTTTAACCCGTTACTAATTATTTGAGCAACAATTCTCAGCGTGTGTCATTCTATGAGTGATTGTGTATGCTTACCTTTACGTTTTCTCAATTGCGAACGATTGACTGTCGCTAGTTTTCTGATCAAGATGGCACTTCTTTCTGACCAATGCCAGATTATTTCGTTTCCATGGTGATTGCTGCCACGGTTCTCGTTAATCATGTAGAAAAGCGTGAGGGTAAGAAACACAGTGGGACAACCCCAGCATCGCCAATGGTAGGGAAAGAACAAGCTTGCCTGACTCACAGGCGACCTGTAGCCTGCTGAATGCCAATCCATGACAATCCATCTTTTTCATTTGGGGACTTAGTGAGCTTGGCTCCTGGGCTTTAAAGATTATCTGCCCGATGTTTATTTATCTATTGATATTATTTCCGAGATATGAGAATAGGAACCACGCTTGAACAGTGAGCTAATGCTGAATATTTTTGAAGACTCTTACCTGAACAGGTTATAAGCTTTTTTTTAACATAGAATCTTTGGACAAGAATGTTTTCAAAACTTTTTCATTTATTTTTTGTTGAAAACTTATGATGTTTTAAAGTTGACAATTTTCTCGAAAAATTGATGTTAAAAATTGTGGTACATTCTTAGAAATGACTTTCTAGCTCAGTTATATATCAATTTAAGACAAAATATCCTTATGGTTTCGAGAAAATTCTTTTTCATTGTAAAGTTTAGTAATGTATTTTATCACTATTTCAGCAAATATTTATAATCAGATTTTAAGGTAACACTCTTCAAAAACAAGAAACTATTGGTTATCTCTTTAAAGTGATTTCATTCAGTTCTACCACACTTATTTGAAAAAAAAAACATCTATAATTAAAAGTTGGTAACCTTAGTCGATGGCGACCAGAAAGCTCCCTTTTCAATAACTACTAAACCGAGATGTAGGGTAGAGCGCTACTCCTTTCCCTGAATTGCTCGACTTTACCCTTTATAGGTACATTATATTGCTTTGTGTTTAGCGAGGAGGTATCAAGTACCATTTTTAAAGTCTTAGGTATGATTCGACCTGGGATTGAAGTCAGGTCTCCCGGATCATTAGTGAACACTCTGCTCACTACTCACTTATTTATTACAATAAAATATATGCTATTTCAAGGGGCTTATGAAAGAAGCGATCATAACAATTTTCCAAAAAAATGAAATAAAATAAACGTTAAATAGTATGAAAGCTCTCCATCTTCGAGTTTTGGTCTATATTCTATGTAAGTTGGGGATGTGTTGCATTTACTACCAATTGACTTTATACTTCATTTTTCGCACTCCTACGTATGCCTGAAAAGTTTAATAAATAAATTATTTTTTCAAAATTTTATAACATGGACTATATGTTGAAGGTTGGTCAGTATTTTATTTCTGTGTTTTATAAATAGCGCCGCCTTAATGAAGAAAATCCGAATTTATTGTTTCTGTCAAAATTCTCTTTCATGGTAACGGCTGTGTTTTAGAGTTTCTTGTCGTGACAATCGGACATTGACTGAAACTTGAGTTCTTAACCATTTTTTGAAAACGAGGCTGCTTCGTAATTTTGAAAATTGGGCGGTTATTCTTCAGAGGAGAATTAGTCTTTGTTTGGAACAGTTCAAGAATTTTTCTCTTTTCGCTGAATGTTAAACGACGTAAGTTTTGTGCAATGGGAATTGTCTCGTTTTGTATTATGCTTGCAAGTAAAAACTATCTCCTTAATTTTTAGCTTTATTATTATTAGAGACTTTTTAAAGAATTATAAATTCTTGCAGATTTAGAACCAAATATTTTCGCCATTTAGGGGAGGTCACTTTCTCCGGAGGAGAATATGAAGTGTAAAAAAAAAACAAAAAAAAAACAAAAACGGAATAACCTGTTTGATATTGAAAAAGCTACCACGCTGACATTTGTACCAACCAATTTGCAGACTTACTATATGTTCTGAATAACATTCATTTTAATTTCGTCCCTACTCCACGCGATTGCATTTCCTAAGAAAACCTTGGGAAATATTTAAGTAATTGTTATAAAGAAAAAAGAAAGAAATTTTGTAAGGGATCGATTTATATTTGTGGGGCAAGCCAACATTGTCAACGAAGAAGTGGAACCTGAGAACGAACTGCCTGAGTTCCTAAGAAGAAAAAGGAAATAGCAGTCTTAGCCTTTTGAGGTCTAGTAGTTGAGGAAGAAGCAAGCAAGACAAATTGATTGCGCCTTGTGGTAAATAGCTATGTATGAAAAAAAAAGTAATTGTAATTTTTCAGTAGATGTTTTTCTTTCTTTTACCCGTTGTTACAATCTCGTATATGGACTCATATGCTTGAGCCACCTTTTTTCTTTTCAGTAAATAGATTTTTTGTAACTGTATTTGTCTCTAGCTTTTGTTTTGATACTTTTCTTATAAGCTACTTTTTTAGACAATAATTAGAACTTTTAAATTTTAAAAACCGTTCACTTTACAACAAAGGGTAATTCAGAGGTCATAAATTCATGGAGAAATCTGGCCCACAAACCTGTGCTTGATCATCGGTTTAGCATATGCAACCCAAATGTCAACGAGATGGCTAATTTATCTAACTGTGGTCTAAGCGTAACGGTTATCGATAGAGGAAGTAGACTTAGCAACGCGAGTTCAAAGCCTAAATGAGTCTGTTTGCATTTCTGATAGCACTAATACCATTTGGAAAGGTATGAATCCAGTTATTCTTCCACCCGCTGTGGGCAAATAGAAGAGCAAAGTAGGATCTTTAACCTTATAGCAACCCGTTCTCAAGAAGAAAATGTCAAAATTTAAATCTATTGTAGACCTGGAGAAAGATGGGCTCCGCTAGGTTATTCCTGCCTGAAACACGCTACTTGGCCCCACACAACCATGCCAGATTATGGGACTAGTGAGGTCTAGGAATGAAGACAAAGCCCCAAGCGAACTTCAATGCCTTGCGTGGCATACAATTGTGGAATTAACTAACCCTTTTGCAGACAGAGAAAAATGTTTGTCGTTTTGCAATAGCTCAATGTAAAGAATTTTACAGTGGGCGGCTTATTGGCTAATTCAATGTTGATGTATAAAAGCATCACTAAGACGCCCCACTGTGTTATAGGATAGTGTAAAGGTTTTACAAAATATCATGATTAAAAGTGAGTGCTTTATTGTTTTCATGCGATTGTGCGATGATACAAATGCAGATATAATTTTATTTTGGATAGAAAAATATATAATTAATTGACTTGTTTGAACACAATCTAATTTGGAAATTTTCTGAAAATAAGTCGCCCACTCAACAAAGATTTTGAAAAATATCTGCTTGTGTAAAAGGGTTAATGTGTACAAAAAAAAAAGACTTTTTTCGTCACCTAACTTTTCCCGTTCTATCATTGCTTGGGTTCACTAACAGCAGACCTCCCTCAGAAATTCTTGATTTGATCTTGATAAACAAACACTAAGGTCCCTCCATCAGACAATCGTTCTTTGAGCCGGGTGGTGGAAAGGTTAGAGGTCAGATCACAGCACTCCCAAATTCCTTTCTCGGGATAGTGTCATTGGAGGGTCACATTTTTTTCTATCCTTAATTCGGTGACCTTCAGCATATCTGTTTGGCAATTTGGAAGATTTGCTGCTGCTCAAGTCGAACGTTGTTTTTGGGAGCGGGTAGGGGTGCTTTTTATGCACGCCAATAAACATTGCTAGTTTTTTTTTCATCAGTTTTACTTGCGACTGGCGGAATTTGCGTGCATCCGATTCGAACGAACTTGCGCATCTTTATCGGAAATTATACTTCCGTTGTATTTGCATGTGATTTCAATGACTATAATGCTAGAGTGTTGCGTGCACAAAAACATTTCCATAAACGGTTGCTTTCGGGCAAGTATAAAAAAAGATGAAATAAATTGTTATCCCCTTAATTTCTATGCCTAATATTTGCCGAGGCATACTATAGTTAAAGGCAATGCCTTTTTTATGTATGACGGTAAAAAATTTTATAAGTATGTTCTTGATTCTTGTACTAAGTAAAGTTGGTGACCGTAGTCGAGGACAACCAGAAGGCTTCCTTTTAAAATAGCTACTATACCGAGGTGTAGAGGAGGGCGCTACTCCTTTCCCAGGATTGCTCCACTCTACCCTTGATACGCACCTTATATTGCTGAGTGCTTAGCATGGAGGTATCAAGTACCATTTTAAAGTCTTCGCTATGACTCGATCTAGGATTGAAACTAGGTCTCCCGGATCATTGGTGAAATTTAAGTAATTAGACAGATTCTAATCTTTTTTAATTACTTTTATCTATTTTTGAACTTTTTATTTTCATCTCGTTAAATTTTTACGCCATTATATATATGTATATATATATATATATATATATATATATATATATATGCACACACGCACACACACACACACACACACACACACACACACATGTACACTTTTAAAATCAACGATTGTCAGTTTGATATTTTGTTTCATTTTAAATTCATAAAATAATAGAGCATAAAATTACAATAATTTATTCTTTCTTCTTCTGATTCACCTTTTCTGAGCGGTTTCTTGAGCAATTTAAATTTTTAAAAAGATACGAGAATAAAAATTGAAAATAATTTTTTTCAACCTCAAGTTTGAATTTTGCATAAAATAGTGAATAAATTCTACTTTTGAGTAGAAATGAATTTATATTTACATGTTTCTATATGCTTTGAGGATGCTGCCTTTTTATCACTCTGAACCAGTTATTTAAAGTCTTCTCATTAAAGAAATGTTAAAGCATATGTTCTTTTGAAAGCGGTTACTTGATTCAAACACGACGAAGTGACAGAGGAAAATACTTGAGCAAAGAATAGTTATGTATTTTTAATTATGCATGTATTTCTTCCGTCTAAAGGGCATAAATTTTTTACATCAAGTAAACAGATAATAACAGTCAATAATGAATAGCTGATAAGTACTTTTTCTTGGCTGACAGACATTTAAAAAGTATTTTACTTAACAAGTTTTGAAAACTCTGACAACTGTTAATCTTAAAATGTACTTCTACTGGCCTTAGCCCAGTCGGCTTGGGGGTGGCTGTAGAATACACCGACTGCATCTCTCCAGAGAGGTAAGACCCTCCCACACACACACACATCAACAAGTGTCCCGCGGCTCAATCGGCTGGGGCTGTAGAATACACCGGCTGCTTCTCTGCACAGGGGTAAGACCCTACCCCAACGAGCGAGTGTTCTGCATATAACACGAAATAGTTTGATGATAAGGCTCCAGTAATACTCGAGCTTTGGGGAATGCAGAGTATCCCTTCATTACCATCGCTCCCAGGTTTTCTTAGGTCCGGAGTGATAGCACCTGATAGGGTCCTATCAATAGGTCAAATAGAACTGTTCGACATTTAAACTGTGCAAACAAATGACTAATTCTAAACTGAATTGCTTGAAATAGAACTGTTTAATCATTTATTTATGTGTAAACAAATTACTGATGTTAAATTATGATTGTTATATAGCTATAATTGAAACCATTTGTGTGCCAAAACAAAAATAAACTATGGCTCGTTTAAAAATGATATCACCAAAATGTGTCTACAAATCATAATTGATATATATATATATATATATATATATATATATATATATATATATATAAAGATATGACATTAAATAGCCTATAATGGTTGATATACCATTAAACCAAACCATCTACTGATCTCACGATCTTTAAACGGTTATTGGAGTAGTTAGACAGTTCGTCTTTCTGGCATGTCAAACCTTGTTATATATATATATATATATATATATATATACACGCGTGTGATGTATAATTTGTAAAGGAATAGTTTGCAGGCAACTATTTTTAACCGAGTCGTTTGAGATCATTTATTTACACGGAGTTAAATTGTTTAAAAAATACTGTTCTGTACCCTACCTGAGGTATGTCCCATTTCTCAAATTTTTATATATTGACCCTCGACCAAGCCGTCTATCAAGAGATGCACCTGTGTAAATAAGCGGAAGAACAGCGGAAGCAGGTGGACTTTAGAAAATAATATAACCAGATGCCCGAGCGGTTCGAGTCAGTTGGAGACAGGATGTCGAAGTGAGAACCAGCTGCAGACAGAGGTCTTTGGGCCCTTAGTGACCCCCTATCGAGCAACCCAAGCCAAGATGCGAAAGAAGTGTTGCTATAAGAATTTGGGTCAATATAGCAGTCCGTCCTTGTCTCCACTCATTTCTCACACACAAGAAACATCACCCTTTCGAGAATAATGTGTGAGAGATTTATATTTTTATAAAGAAGTGTATTCGTTCGTTATTGAAGTCGTCGTTACAGTTGATTATGTTCCCGTGTATATATGTATACATGCAGTTGTATGTGGCTATACAACAAAATACGTTGGACACAATTCTGAGCGGGTGTAATAACGCTCACAGTGGGTACCTTTTTCATGCTGCTGGCGAGTATTGTATTTTGTTGATGTTATAAAGATTTCCATTTCATTTACAACAACTTACCAAGGATATTTCTTTAGGTAGATGTGTGGAGAAGGTTTGACTCTTTTCCATTGGAACAGCCAACATATTCTAAGCCCTATCAACTGCTTTATTTAAAGTAGAATTCAACATATCGAAACTAATCAAGTTTCCGCATATTATAAGACCTCTTTTCTTTATGCTCTCAGAACACAACAAAGCTGTTGTCTCCATTATTTCTCGAATGTCTAAACTTCTTGTCTTTGGGAATATTTTCAGCCCTTTAAAGAATATAGGTACGACTTTCATATTTATCTTCAAATACCATCATTGTACAATCAAAAACCACCCCGACAACAGCGTAACTGAAATCGACAAGATTATTACATTGCCGAATAAAAGAGACTTGTTGTCCCTTGATCAACAGTGAGTTAGTACTGATGCGAAAAGAGGAACAAAAATTGGCATTTTACTCCACAATCAAAGTTGCAGATATGCCAAAATTCTTCAGGTCGCTATATACTATGCAGGAGAGGAGTGATGCCATTAATGTAATCTCAAATTTGATTTTAAATACGGTGCCTTCAAGCAGATACATCTCATCGACAAAAGCTTTTCGCAAAATTCTGGCCGATAACGAGAGAGAAGATCACATGTTTTTAGAACAATGTCGATGATTCTATAGAAGAAATTGTTCACAGTAACGACGCTACTTCGTAGCATTATTACTCTAGTTAAAGCAAGTAAAATCGATCGCATTGGTAAAATTGGCAAAACATTGGTTTTAGGGATTGATACCAAATGAAGTATAATTTGCATCCTTTAAGAAAAAAAAAAAAGAGCTAAATGAGTCTAAATTGCTTAAGTTCTATTTTCACTTTCACTGTTTGAGCTCATTTCTTAAAGAAGACTGCGTATAAGTCACGTTTCTTTGGCAACTGTGGCTAGCAAGTTGATTTAAAACACCATTACCACTGTAGTGAATTCGATATTATATGATACAAAGACCCAAGAATACGATTATGTCACCAAACCTGAAGGTCAAATGGTAAAAATGCATGTTTAAATTTCCCGGATGACAGGTAATACTAAACCGGGATTTCTGATGTTTAAAAAGAATTTTCAATTTAATAGGGTCAGCCGCGCAATATGTATACTTGTGGGCTTGAATAGTCGGTTCACATCAAGTATTTCTCCGCTCTCCGAGAGAATTCGTTGCAGACAGTGGGTGTACAAATCATTTTCAAGCAAATCTATTTGACAAATAGATTGGATCTTTTCAATTACGCCCACACTGGGTCAAGGATAACTTAGGAGTAATGCTTATGTCGAAGTACTCAGGCCATCAAAACAAGGGGCTCACCGATAGATGCATTATATATAGATGTGTTATGCTAAGGACACCCCTTTTTGTAGAGGGTTTACCCCTCTGTAGGGATACAATTACCGTATTCTAAGCCCCACCGACAGGGATTTTCACAAACCGAGGAAAATGCGACAAAAGTCTAACCTTATTAGATCTGATCAAAATTCGACCGTAAATATCACTGGGGAAGAATTACCATTATTTTCGAGATACTTGCTCAATGAACTAGTTTTTTGTTCCCCCCCAAAGACTATTCTCGTTGTGCAACAGTCTCTTACTCCCTTTATGTGAGCGTGTTTTCTGTTCACAATTATAAAACCCTCATGGTCAAAATTTTGAACACATGAAACAGGTCCTAACGAACCAACTAAAGGCGGCGTCACTTGACGACTTCCGGAGAAAAAAAAAGGGCGTCGTCTTCCAGGTCTGTACTTAAATAATCCAGTGTTTCCTTTAACAAATCGCTGCAAGGCATCGAAATATCACCAGAGATTCTCATTTTACAATAAAACACGATTAAATATCTATTTTCCATACTTTTTGATAACATAACATTTTTTACCAGCAATTCCTAGTTGGGTCTCTCTTCCCGATCTAAAATAATAGAATCACGTGGCATATTCCACGCCTGCGTGACATTTGACATATATATTTACCCAACCCCTCCACCACAAACAAGGTAAATTTTAAGCAGATTTTAACAAGTTTGAATTAAAAGTTTTTCTTTTAGACACGTTTTCACAACAATATATCTTTTCCAAAGGTATTAGCACTACATGAAATGCAATTAGCTTCGTCCAGGGTTTGAACTCAGTTAGTTGGTGGGTAGGTTTTACGGCATATCAACCAGTGTCAGGTCCTTTAACATTAGTACAGATTTTATTTACACACAGTGAAATGTAAAAACAGTTCTATTTCGAACAGTTCCGTTTAGTATAAGTTTAGCTTTATTTGACCCATAGATAGGGCCCTATGAGGTGCAACCACTCTGGGCTGGTGTGGACTTGGGAGCGATTTCGCATTCCCGAAATTATTAGAGCCTCACCAGCAGATTGTTTAGTATCATTTCATGGACACTCGTTGGGGAAGTCCTACTTCTGTGCAGAGAAGCAGTTGGTGTATACTGCAGCCCCAGTTAACTGGGCCACCGAAGGTTATTAGCGATATGCGAAATTCGTACAGCTTCGCCCAGGGTTTGAAATCAGGTTACCGTGTCTATTTTCTACCACGATAACCTTACACCAGAGTCTTATTCGATAAAGTTCTTTAATATATTTCTACAAATTCTTTTTCGTGGTGTGCATTATTAGGGAAGCAATGATTTATATTCTATATTTTTACTGTATTCATATCAGGATTTACCAATCATTTCTCACTCTCTTCTCTTTGACATAAGAATGAGAACATATATTTGCTTTTTTATTATATTGAAGAGATAATTGAATTTACTTAAGCGATGGCAATATAATTCTCTTGAATTGAGATAAAAATTTATTTTTCAGCACCTCATTTCGATAAACTGTCAGGAAATGACTAAAAAGAAATATATATATATATATATATATATATATATATATATATATATATATATATATATCATATAACGAAACGTGCTCTGAAAAACAACTCAAAAAAGCAACATCACTGCCCAAATTTTCAGTTGTATCAATGAGTTGAAAGTAATTAGATATCGGAAATATTATTTTCAGATCTATATCAATCAAAAGAAAGGGATCACACACACACACATATACCCAATGACATTGGCGACAGGCAAATAATTTAAAGTCGTTCGAAACACTGACAAACACAATATGAAATGAGAACGCCTGCAAATCTGTCATGGGTTTGAGGAACCAGAAAATCCATTGGATCCTCTTCTTAACAGCGTTTCAAGATGATAAGGATACTTCTATCTAGAGAAGAAGGAAGGATTCTAATTATGACTTCCATTATGGACAATTTGGATGATTAAAAACGACTTTCTGCTAAGTCACAGAACCCACAAGATTATAATTCACTTCAAATTGGAACAGCAATCTATTTCACTCTCAAAGTTGGAGAATTTCCAGTGTATAGCTCTAATAAAACTCCTGCTATGTTGTGCCGTTTTCTGCTGAGTTACGATTAGATACAAACAATAAGAATTTTGAGGAGTTTCTACATTGGTTTTTGTTACTCACTTTAAAATCTAGTTTAATCTTAAATTACATAAATCATTATTGTTATAGCCTTTTCCTCTAAACAAAAGTACTTATCAATACATTTGTCTCTTTTTGTGATGCTTGGAGTGATAGCATTTTGAGGGGAAAGGATTTTTATATCCGTTGATTTGGTTTGTAATGTTTCTAATCAATTATTTTCGTCAATATATGTTAATGTATCTATAAAAGAATTTATAGAATGTGTAAATTATTCGTGGTCAAAATTTTCGGAAACGTTTCTCACGTTTAAATTACTGAGGAAATTCTTAAGTTTAGTTTCTGTTCTTATGTAAGTAAAGAATTCGTCATCTATGGACCTAAAAGCAGTCATTGATAATGATATATTTTTTACTTCGAATCTACACATATAAAAGTTGGTTTCGGTTTCTTTTGTTTAATGGCATATGAACCTTGGTGGGTTATTTAATGCCAAAGCCACCAATGGAGAAAAATAGTAAGTGAAGTTGGTGATAGTCGTCGAGGGCGACTCAGATGCTCCCTTTTCAATTGCTTCTATACCGAACTGTAGGGGAAAGCACTACTCCTTTCTCTAGATTTCCACGTTACCCTTGATACGTACCATAATAATGCTGAGTTAAGCCAGGAGGTACCAAGTATCATTTTTTAGGCTTTGGTATGACTTGACCCAGGATTGAACCCCAGTCTCCTGCGCCACTGGCGAACACTCTAAAGAACAGTAGTGATACTATTTAACTAATAACTGGGGCGATATGGAGATTCAATACCTTTACCATGAGTATTTGCCCGAAAGTGAATGTAATAGCGCGACTAGAGTTTGAACTCACTCACTTCGAGGTAGCTATCCAATATGTTAGCAACTTCACTATACAGTGACTGCACCTATCACTCAACCTTTACTTAGTGGCCAATGTTTTCAATTAAAGTTAAAATTGCCATTGTATACTAATACATATGGTCTTAGACTATGATTGTTTACAAGATGTATTCAAAAAAGTTCCAAGACGAAATGAATACTAATTCTCTTCAAAATAGCCTCCCTGTCATAAACAAAAGTCTTCCAGTGTATTTTTCATTGGCTGAAAGTGTCTCATAATATCCTTTGATATGAAGTGAAGCAGCGATATCGTGTTTTTTCAAAGTCCTTCTTGCTCTTTCTAAAAGAAGTGGGCCTATTTGGAAAAATTTAGAGACTTGACCAATAAAGATATAAACAATACCCTTGTACATAAAAACAAATCGATATCAGAAAGTTTCTGAAAAATTATGAACTGCACTGAAATGTGCACCATGAATAAATATTTGAAGATATGAAGATCGTGAAACATAGCAAATTGTTTTCAAAATGACACAAAAATGGCCCGAAAAAGGTTGATACGCCGTTAAACGAAACAACCAGACCTTTTCCACGTCCTCAAAATTTAGATGTATTTACGGTTTAGGAAATAAGACAATGATGCTTGGGAGTAGTTCAGATGAATATGAAGGATGCTGTACATGCACCATCCAGTGTTTCGCTAAAAAGTTATTCGCTTAGGCTTTGTCTCGATTGCTTTGACTACGTCTGGACATTGGCATTTTACGGTAGAATTTTCTCAACTGTACAAATCTCTTCATTTGAATTTTTGAATTTAAAAAAATGAAGAGTAAGATGCAATAATTTTTATCAAACCTCGTATATTTATGGAAGTACAAACAGTATGAAATAAACCTCGAGAAAAGCCATTTTTGTTTGACTGATTTTGCATGGAAATTTATATTAAAAATAAGATTAACTTAATCTTTCATTCAACTTCTGTTTCGTATATTCTTGACTTTGGATTAATATTTTATCAAATGTCAATCTAGTTCAGCTTCAGAATTGCATTTGACAATATCATTTTTGCTGGTCCTCATTTTGTAACTGGTAAAAAAAACATACTTACCCATCTAGAATTCTTATCTTTATCCCTTTTTCTCCCGCATTTACCAAATTTGCAATATTAAAAAAAAACAATCTGGAAACTATTTTGTACTCACCTGAAAAGAAAAAAATTGACAACTTTAAAAAATGTTAACAAAAAATGCCTCAAATGTTACATACAATAATATATACATTGGCAATGAGATAAATTATTCCATACACAACTCATCTTCTAAAACATTTTGTTAAAAACCCTCAAACGTACTTTGGGCCCTTTATCCACCGTCTTACTTTATGGTTATCTTCGGTAGGATTACCCGTAGCCTAATGGCTCAAGTCTTAGATGGCAGCCTCGAAGTAAGCGGGTTCGAACACCAGTCACCCTATTACATTCACTTTCGGACTAATACACCGGGGGAAGTATTGAACCCTGTTTTCCCATCAGCTACGGGTTAAATTTTATCAATGTCGTCTTTCTAGATGGATAGTTTTGGCATTAAATAGCCCTCGAAGATTGATATGCTATTCAAGATAACAAACCAAAACAAGTTATTTACTATCAACCCAGGAATAAACAATTAAGTTTTACTTAATCATGCCCCACTCCCTATAGTGCAGTCATCAGCGAATATGATACCAATCATATATCACCCGAGAAGGTCGGCGATGATGATATAACAATAGAGAAATTTTTCTTTTTCTATAGTATAGTTATAAAGTGGAGAGCTCAATGAATAATTACCTGTATTTTAAATTTCTTTTAATTTTTTAGATGATTTTTTGGTTTAGTTTCTTTGTTTAGTGCTATATTAACCTTTGAGGGTTATTTAATACCAAATCCAGCCCTGTAGAAGAACATTAGGGGGTCTATTTCACCCACAGCTGGAGGATAAAGAAGTTCATGCCTTTCCTAAAGGTATTAGTTCGAAAAAGAACGTAATAGCGTGAGTGAATTTCGAACTCGCGAACTTCGAGGTCGCAGCACGTGTAGCCACAACGCCATGGGGACTCCCACCTTTTTAGATGAAATTTTAATTATTATTATTGAATTATAAATAATATTCTTCCTCTCAATTTGTTTCCATATATGTAGTGGAATCAGTAAGTAGTAGATAGACGACAGCGATGCTATTGTTGTAGCTTAGTAGTATAGTAGGTGGTACAAAAATGTGACAAGAATTCGAATTTCACAAGGGTCTTATCTCTTTTTGTAGTTTCCGATACGCATAGTTCTTCGTTTTCGTCAAAATCGCAATCTGAGGGAGATCTTGTTCTAAAAATGCTGTTAAAATTAAGATTAAAAAAAGAAATAATTCAGATAGAACATAATGGAAAAATTAGTAATGAACTTCAAATTCTTAGTATCAAGTTGGAACTTGGAATTCGTCCTTGTACATTACGCAATGAACTTATCGATAGCATCCCATGTGTGTGGGGGGGGAGTGGTTTTTTAACGAAATCATTTTTAACGGTATCTCAACCAATCAGCTGTTATTTTTTGCTTTGAGGTTGAGGAATCGCTATCATTGTACATTATTATTCACATTTGTGCGGTTCCTAAAGAGATTTTTCCAACCACGAAATCAAGTATTCATATCTAATAGAAATAATTTTAAACATATCAGTTTGATTCATAGAAGGCTCGCTCACAGGTACGACTACTCGGGGTGACAATGTTCCTGGAAGCAAGTGCAATGAGAGAATGACTGGAACAGAAAACAAGCTTTTTATCGTGAGGAGATCTTACTCTTGTGGAGGAGATACATCATCATGTCACGCTGACAACATACAATTCTCTGTGTCTGTCTCACCATCTATCCCTATTATTCACCTCTCTTGTCAGGTCTTTTAGTTTGCATGTCCATACAAATTGATCTAAGTTAGAATTTTCTAGGCGGCCAACACAGGCACGTCTAGGCATATGTCCCTAACAGAGCGTCTCTAATGAGTTCACCCTGTTTCTTCAGTACTGCCCTGCATATAATCTTCATCTTTCTGAGATGGTAGGCAGGTGACAGTGCAGCTGCTGTTTTCCAGGACTTTTTCAAGACAGCACGCAGCATCATTGTATAGTTCCCATAGTTTCTCTGTGCATTTCGTTCGTATCCATGACGTACATCCATATTGTAGTATTGACATAACTAAAGCTTGGAAGAAATCCAGTTCTATCATATCATAGATTAGATTTCCATACAATCTATAGCCTGTCATAGTATTTTATGCCCTCGCTTGACATCTGGGTATTCTAAGCCTCACCGACAGGGCTTTTTACGAAATGAAGAAAATGTGATCAAAGTTAAGACTCATCAAATCTAATCGACGCTGGGTATCACTGATGATGAACGTTGATCAGCTGATTTTTACAATTATTACTTTCTAGATACATTCCCTACATACAGGCTTTTACCACAAAATATTCCTGTTGCATAACAGTCTCTTTACTTTTCTGATTTGATATTTATTGTTTAGAATAAATCTAGCCAGCTTACTGTGCTAGCTCTGTATAATAAATACGACCCTATTTACGACAAAAATTGACACTTACACTCTGGACCCTAATCTAGGATCGAACATTCATTCTTGGAATGTACGCAACCATATCTGTCACAAGAGAGAATGTCTGATCAATATTTTCCCAGGATTTTTTCCTGTAGTTGTGTCTAAAATTTAAGTTTTTGTAATTGGTCTAAGTGAAGTCTTTCTAGATTAAATCAAAACCAATGAACCTGTCATTGTTACTTTACGGATTAACTGGATAAACGAAATTCTAAAAGAAACATGAATGTTCCAATTATCAGCATTTACAGAGAAATTGGTAAGCAATACATTCAATACGCTTTTATTGGTTGGTTGTTTGGGTTTTATGGCATATCAACCTTTTCAGGTTATTTAACGCCAAATACATTTTATGAAAATAGTTCTATTTCAATAAATTCAGTATACCGTAAGTAAGCTGTTAGAATGTAAGTAAAGTTTGTGAAAAAATTTCTATTTCAAGCTATTCAGTTTTGTCAAGTAGTTCTAATTCAGCTAATTCAGTTTAGTATAAATTCAGGTTTTGTTTGCACCCAGTCAAATGTCAAAACAGTTCTATATTAAACAAACAAGTTTAGTGTAAGTATCAAAACTTCTATTTCAAGTAATTTTAGTTTAGCATAAGTACAGTTTTAGTTCTATTTAACCCATAGATAGAGCCCTATCAGGTGCTACCACTCCGGGCCAGAGTGTACCTGGAAGCAATGGTAATGAAGGGGTACTCCGCATTCCCCAAAGCTCCAGCATCACTGGAACCTCACCATCAGATTGTTTAGTGTCATATCCAGGACTCTCATTATGGGGGGTGTCTTACCTCTCTGCAGAGGTGCAGTCGGCGTATTCTACAGCCCCAGCCGACTGAGCAGCGCTTTTATTGATGTGTATGTATTAAGCAAAATTTTGTCTCCCATAATTGGATTATCAGTAAAACCCTATGAAAAACTTATCACGTAATTTCAAATAAGAAGTATGAATTAAGACGTGTAAAATAATTGAAACATAAAATACATTCTTTATTTCTTTATTTCACACATTCCGAAATACTTTTTTTATTGGTTCGTAAATTTATGATTTGATAGGATGTTGGTTTGGTTTTATGGTATATCAACCATTGTAGATTATTTAATGACCAATCAATTTCTATACATATAAATAATTCTATTTTAAACAAATCAGTTTAACATAAGTTCGCAATTTAGTTCTATTTGACCTGTTTACAAATTGTTCAGTTTAGCTTAGGTCAATAGTTTAAAAGGTCAGAAACAATTCTATTTCAAATAATGCAGTTTTGTTTATGTACACTGTTTAGTTCTATTTAACCCATAGATAGGACCGTATCAGATTCAACCACTTCGAGCTAGAGTGGACGTAGAAGCGATGACAAAGAGGTACCCTGCATTACCCAAAGCTCCAGCATCATTGGAACTTCACTATCAAATTGTTTTGTGTCATATCCAGGACACTCGTTGGGTGGTGGGGTCATACTCCTCTGCAGAGGTGCAGTCGGTGTATTCTACAGCCCCAGCCGACTGAGCCATGGTTCAGTAGAATTATGAAGATTGATTGAGAAGTAAGGTTTCCCATGTATCATTGCTAATAGTAAATATAGAAATATGTTAGAAAAAATTAAGTATACTATGTCCTGCTTAAATGTGTTTAGTGTCAATTTGCTCTTAACAACATATCAGCCTGTCTGAACTTATTATATGCCAAAAGGTTAGGGAATCACGTTCACTGTACATTCATACGTACATTTTTAGTGTATTTGTTAGTTTTCTTATACATTGTGTTGGTTGGTTGGTTGGTTGGTTGGTTTTATGGCATATCAACCTTTATAAGTTATTTAATGCTAAATTCATTTTTATACAAATAATCAGTTCTATTTCAAACAATTCAGTTTAACGTAAGTGCACAGTTTAATTGTCAAAAACCTTTCTATTCCATGTTATTCAAATTCAAAACATTTCTAATTCAAACAATTGCTTTATAAGCATGGATTTTGTTTACACACAGATGTCAAAACAGTTCAATTTTTTAAAATCACTTTAACGTAAGTACTATTTTAATGTCAAAAACAGTTCCATTTCAAAGAATTCAGTTTAGCATAAATACGTTGTTGAAATATCAAAACTTCAGAGCCAGAGAAGACCTGGAAGCAATGGCAATGAAGGGGTACTCCGCATTCCCCAAAGATCCAGCATTATTAGAACAACACTCTCATTGTTTAGTGTCATATCCAGGTAAGACCCCCCACCAGTTGGATGGGGTGTCTTACCCCTCTACAGAGATACAGTCGGTATATTCTACAGCCCTAGTTGGGCTGGAGAGTACTATTTGTTTGAATGGTACTCGTAGCAATCTTCGAGCAACCTGGAAAAATGTCTGTAAGAATTCACAACAGTTTCTTTTATTTTGCACTTAAGGTTTTATTTTATTTTATTTCCTGGCTTTCCGATTCCACCAGGATAAAAGAATAAAGAAGTCGACTTTGCAAACTTATCTCTTGTAAAAAAAGAAAAAAATTATCTTCAGAAGCGAAAGAATCGAGACAAAAATTGCGCTCGCTCTCTCCCTCTCTCATCGAAAGGCATCGCGTAAGAATGTTTTAGTCGAAGAAGCTGTAGGCCGTTACTATACATGTAAGTCATGTACTGAACTTAAGTAATGCTTCCATGTTCTCTTGAAGCCGTCATTTCTCCTTATGCTTACAGAGAAATTGCAAATACTCACAAAATGGAGACAGTCTGAACAGAAAATAGCAGCCATTTTGGAAGTAAAACTAACGAAAAAGTTGTTGGCTTGTTTTAAGTTTTCATTTTTGCTTGTTTATAAACAATGACGTTTCTCGCCAGATTTCTGGGTTTGAGGGGAAGTAAGACGTGGGGAACAGAGAACACCATCAATTCTTTTTTTTTCTTTCTTTCTTTTCTGTGGAACAAATCGTTGCTGTTTTTCTTAGTCAAATGTCTAAATTGATGCAAGATTCGTAGTTGGTAAAAAGCTTAGTAAAGAACGTTTTTATTTCTTCTAAGACCGAAAAAAAAGTGTGTTTAACTCTCAGCGAGAAAAAAAAAAGTTAAAATAACATCAATGCACGTTCTTCTTACCTCAAAAGTTTTTATTTATTTATTCATTGATTTTTAAAGAATGAATATTTGGTCAGTGATATTCATATCACGGAATATTCTCAATGTTATTTTTCTTCTGAAGCCTCATTCATTTGTTAGTTTTCTTAGGTAATCTCGTTCAATCGCAATCCTCTTCTTTCTAGATTCTTCTACTCTAATTCATTCCGTATCCCTTTCTTCGATAATTTCATTCATCGAGGAAATAAGCAGAAGAAGAACATTGAGCGTTCTTGCTACTTCCAAAGTTTTTATCTTTAGACTTTTAAAGAATGAATACTGAGACAGGCGATATGTTTCTCACAGAATCTGCAGAAGTAGTGGAATAAATTTGAGACGCTAACATTTTGAAACTTTGGAATATTAATATTATTACATTCACAGAATTGTAATGTGGGACACAAGGTCTTTTAATTATGGGACTTCTAATTTACTTGTGAAAAAATACGCGTTCCCATTAGCATATTGTTGTAGACGTCATGGAAAACACTTGAACCTAACCATTTCAGTGTGAGAGAGAGCGAGATAGACAGTGTAAAAAGAATGAAGTCATTTTTTGAAAAAAAGAAAATGTACCCAATAACCGTATTCTCTTCCAAACAAAAACAGTTATTTAATATCAATCTCTGATCAACTGGTAATTTAAAAACTCATTTTTCTTTTTTGTAGATAGTAAGAGAATGTTTAATCTGTAACACGATTTTACCAACTGTATGATGATTGTCCATAGAACGGTTAACACCTTTTATCATTATAAATGCTCGTAAATAAGGTAAGGAAAAAGGGTAAATTACAAAAGAGAAAAACAAAATAACGAAGAGAAGGAAGAAGACTACAATACAAAAAATTATATTGAAAAGAGAGAGAGACAGAGACTGAGAGAGAGAGAGAGAGAGAGAGAGAGAGAGAGAGAGAGATCATTGCGATTAATCAACAGTATAACTCAGAAACAAATATTTGCTGGTTGTAAATTTCTTGTAGCTCAAGTGGTTGAGCAGCTGTTATGGAAATAAATTTAGAGTCCAACTGAGCGCTAATTCTTTATTTCTGACTAGTGCTTCTTTACTAAAGACCGTGAAACGAAAATCGTAATTGTTATGACCCAAAGAAATAATAGTTTCCCAGACTGATATGAAGATTGGGTCACATCAGAATCTCATGACAGCAATAACTAATTAAAATTCAAGATGAAAGAAAAATTATGGTCAAGAAGTAAAAATGTCTGAAAATGCTTCATCTAATCAAAAATAAGTCATTATTATTATTAATAATAATAATAATCTTTCTGTATGTAGCACTAAGCTGAATCTGGTGGTGAGGCTACTGTTCTGAAACTCTAGGGAGTGTTGATACCTCTTCATTACCATTACTTCCAGTTTCACTCTAGTCTCGAGTATTAGTATAGTCTGTGTTACCCCTACGGCATCAGATAGATGTTAAAAATTTATTTGTATTCGATAGAACCGTGTGCAAAAAAAAAAAAAAAAACTGTGATAAATAATTTAAAAAAAAATTAATATGAACGTACAGTGAACGCGATTCCCTTACCTCTAAACTTAAAGTAACCCTAGAGTCGTTGACATGCTCTTAGAGCATGTCAACCACTCTAGGGTTACTCTAAATCAACTAATGAGTAAATATGACGCATAAACACATTATCATATTGATTTATAAGATATCAATCGATACAATTGTCGGTAGGATTTGTTTTCTCTTTATTACATTGTTTGCTCTTCGGCTGGATGAAGCTAATCCACCTGTGTTCTGGACCAGTCAGCTGGGGCTGTAGAAAATACCAACTGCTCTGCAGCGGGGTAAGACTCCCTGAACGAGTGTCCTGATATGACACTAAACGAGCTGATGGTGAGGCTCCAGTAATGCTGCTGCTTTGGGGAATGCAGAGTACTTTTTTATTATCATTGCTCCCTAGTCCCGGAGTGGTAACACCTGATAGGGTCCTATTTATGAGTTAAATGGAACTAAACTGGGTGCTTTTGCTAAACTGAATTACTTGAAAAAGAACTGTTTTTGATATTTAAACGGCGTACTTATGCCAGACTGAATTTTTTGAAATAGAACTGTTTAGAAATATGGAAATGGATTTGGCATTAAATAGCCTAAAATGGTTGATATGCCATAAAACCAAACCAAACCAACCCATCTGTGCTCAAAGTACATATGAGTGGCACTTCCGCCATTGGTCAGTGTAGTATCTGCAGAGATCTAAATGCATTATAAAATCAAAAGTGTATCTATTTTTCAAATTTATTTTTGAGTCATTGAAATAATTACCATTTCATCTCCATATTTTATACCGTTTCATCTTTAGAATTTCTTCAGGGGTATATATACTGCACTCTCGTTGTAGACAAAAGTGCTTTGGAGCGACAGAGTACAATGATAATAAACTCTTGTAGTAAATATTTTTACGTAAAATATGCTAGTTAATGAAATAACAGAAAATTAACTAAATCCAAAAAAAAAAAAAGAAAAAAAGAAAGGAATATCGATTTCCAGATTTTTCTATCAGTCCAAGCAATTTCAAAAATTGATCATATTATTCGGTGCAGACGCGAAGAAAATTTTACTAACTGTGATAACATCTGAAAATACCAAATCACGTTTTCATTATCTAAAATAAAATTAATTTATTACAAAGAATTCAGCTCGAAGAAATTTATTGAATGTCATCCCACTTACCTGTCTAAATATGTATTTACCCAGCCCCTCCACCACAATCAGCATTTTACAAAGTTAATTTTTAAGCAGAATATCGCTGATTTGAAGTCAAAATTTTCTTACTCTTAGTCTGGTCACCTAACCAAGGTTTAAAAAAAAAACCTCTCACTACCCTCTACCCATAGTTAAAGCGACGAAAGAGGGGTTCATGCCTTTCTAAAGAGCATTAATGCGAAGTCAAATACCAACAGCTTTGTCCAAGATTTGAACTCTGGTCACCGATTCCATTCATGAAAACACTAAGCGTTCATCTTTAAACCGCAAATGTTTCACTGAATCTATGTATGACATATTCTCTGTGTGTGTCACCGACTCATTAGCCTGGTAGGATGAGTGTTCGCCAATGGTCCGGGAGATCTGGTTTCAATCCCAGGTCGCATAATACCAAAGACTTTAAAAATGATACTTGATACCCCCTTGCTTAACACTCAGTAATATAAGGTACATATCAAGGGTAAAGTGGAGCAATCCAGGGAAAGGAGTAGCGCTCTCCCCCTACACCTATGTGTACTAGTTATTGAAAAGGGAGCCTCCTGGTTGCCGTCGACTACTGTCGCCAACTTTATTTTATATTGGGGAAGTATCAAATATTAGAAATAGTTATGATTGCAATCAGACATTTAGAAATGAATCAAATTTTGGCATTCAACAACTCTAGCAGAGTCACCGACGATTGCGATGTCTGTAGTGTGTAATTGTTGAATGAGGAGAGGAAAATGCAATCTATCTGAAGAAATAGGATCTCGTTGATTTATTATCTCCGTTCCGTTTTAGCAAGTTGTTATGAATAACGAATACAAAATGCTTGTTTTCCGATCATACAAACGTTCTCTTCTTGTATCCCAGCCGCCAAAAGAAAGAGAATTAAAAAATCTGTCATCTTATATTGGGTTTCACAGAACACCACATCGCCACTTTTGAATGTTAGTGATATCATCCAGCTCCTCAATACCATCACTTGGCCGATCACTGGTGACTCCGGCAAGACTCGGTTGCGTCTTGTTACATACATCTAAGCCCACTGGATCAGATGGTCAAATTCGGTCAATTCGTCTCTTCCACTTGCTGGATTTTCTTTATTTTAGATAACTTATGTATTCCCACTCCTGAACCATTTGTTTACAATATCACATTACCCATATGGAGGAGGTGCCCGTGGTGTAATTGTTATCGTCGAAGAAAATGGACTTGCCGACACTAGTTCAAATTCTGGATGAGACTGATAGCATTTCACATAATACTAATATCAGCTATGGGTTAATATTAGGGTAGACTGGGTTCTTAAGACTTGGTTAGCCAACGAATCTTGAAGGAGGAAAACTCAGAATTCATTTAAACCTGTTAAATTCCGCTTACAAAATGGCCTTGTGTTACATCCTACCCGTGCGGAGGATGTTGGTAAATACATGCATAACCCATATGGAGTATGACCACGAGGGTGATACAGAAAATTTTGGGTGAAGCTGCTTCCAGTCGCTTCGGTTAGTTGGTTGTTCTGTTTTACGGTGCGTCAACGCTTTTCGGGTCATTTAACGCCGAATTAAGTCATTTTGAGGAAAATTTTTAAAAATTCAGTTTCGTCTAAGTATGCAGTTTAGTTCTATTTCACCAATAGATAGGATCCTATCAAGTACTACCATTCCGGGTCAGAGTTGACCTGGGAGCAATGGCAATAAAGGGGTATTCCTATTCCCCAAACCACCAGCATTACTGAAGCTTCACAATAAGATTCGGCTTTGTGTCATATTTTGGACATTCTGCAGAGATGCAGTCAGCGTATTCTGCAGCCCCCAGCCGACTGGGCCACATTTTGCTTTGCGCTCCTAACGTTAGCAAATGCTTAGTGGAGTAACCAACCAACTAAATTCAAAACTTAAGCAAACACTTATAGCCTGGCCTAGCTGTGCGAAGCCCGGTATTTTTCTTAGATATTGTGGAATCCTTGGGTTCTAGAGTAAACTGGAAAAAAATCCTATCAAGCTTTATCTCAGAAATTTAGACAAATGAAAAATCTCTTCTGTGTTTTGATGGGAAAAAAATTCCAACAAACATTTACCGATTTTGGCAATATGCTTTACTAAAGTTCTGACCGAATGTAACCTGAAAAAGTAACAGTTTAAGTTACCTTCTAATCTTATATGGTTACTTAAATTATTTGGAAAACATTTTTACGTACATGTTTACAAATAAATTTCTACAGTCGTTTATGACTCTAAACCAGGGCTTCACAAAATGAGCGGATATTGAATAAAATTTTAGTGGGGTGAATAAAAACATAAGGGGTCAATTTACTAGTTCACATTCGGCTGGGGCTGTAGAATATGACCACTGCACTTAGACAGGACAGTTAGCCCTTCCCAACCGGTAACTTGGGTATGATACTAACTTGTATATAATGGTAAAGTTCCAATTTAAGAGCTCTGGGGATTGTAAAGTATCTTTCATTACCAATACTCTCAGGTTCACTCAGACTCATCCATATGTCACTTACAACTTTCCAATAATCTAAGAAGTATTATGATCATTGGTTATTTGAAACCATGCAGTTGTATGCACATTTTTCGCATAAGAAACAAATACTTAAATAGAATTATTAATATTAAATAAGTAAAATTAGCGACCTTAGTCGAGGGTGACCCAAAGGCTTCCCCTTTCAATACAGGGTATCGTGAAGAGTAATACTCCTTTTCCTGGATTGCTCCACTTTACCCTTGATCCTTACCTTATAATGTTGAGTGCTAAGCAAGGCAGCATCAAGTACCATTTTTTGAGTCTTTAGTATTGAACCCCGGTCTCCCAGACCTTTGGCGAATATATAAAACCTTTTAACTATTTGCTAACAAATGAGCTCTAACTTGTTTCAAAATAAACTTACCTCCAAATTATTCGCTTGCAATTTCTATAAACAGGATTTGGCATTATATAACTCACTCGAGGGTTGATATGCTACAAAGCACCAACTAGCAATTTTCATAACAAACGAGAAAGATCGCTGGTTCATGTAGACTTATTCTAAGGCTGTATGATACACCTAACAGAATGCCTGATCGGGTTTCACAACCACTAATAATCTTTCCTTCAGAAACAACCCGTTTAAAACATACAGGGCCATTTAAATGAACGAATGATCTGGCTCTGAACAAAAGTTCCACGTCGTTTTAGTGTCTTTAACATTGCATATAATCATATTTTCACCAAAGAAAATATTTAAAAACAATTATATTTTTAACGAATTATATACATATATATATATATATATATACCTCCAACTCTTAACAGCTCCGAATTTAATTTTCAAGGATTAATTGATAAAATATATAAGTATAAAATATTCCTTTTAATAATAAGATTATATTTCTTTAGGATAAAAAGGAAATATAGATTTTTAAAAGATTTTTTAAAAAACTAAGGAAAATAATAATAGTCGACACATACTTTTAGCTGCATTTAACAGATCAGAACTTCATTTTCAATGGATTATCAAATATCCCCTTTTTAAAACATATTATGAGATTTCTTCAGAAAAAAAAAAGATTATTTGATTGTAAAAATAATAATATAAATTTTAAAAATATATGAAAAAGTAAAATTAAATACAATGTCTGAAAATTCTTGTTCGTTTTCCTCTGTTTTCATTACCTGTGGGTCTAAATTCTTTTTTGCAAAGATTAGCAATGACAACGCGACGACAATTCCATTTGCGCATTTGTCTTTTATTACTCGGTGACCTTCCGAATTCTCTTTCTTACCGCTTAGGTCAAGCGTTTCTCACGAGCTGACTAACTTATTTCTCACTCTCAGACCGTTTTGGTAACTTGTGTAAAACCAAGTAATGAGAGCCATGGTCTCCGATTAACCTCGAGTTCAAGAGCTGTCTATCATACTGATTGACACGCATTTATCTATCTGCTTAACGACTCTGAACTTAATTTGAATGCTATACACTACCTATCAATGACAGAGCTCACTAGTCCATTACGTAACAAGGCAACCGGTCTAAGAAAAAAAAAACTTGATTCAAACCAGTTGTACTCCGCCTAAAAATTCAACTTGTGTCACATCCTGTGGGTGGTAGAGGGGTTGGGAAAATGCACACAGAGAAGCCATTAATAAAATATTCTAACACAGGAAGCTCACCAACAAGGAATCCTATATGACTGGAAATAAGAAAATACTGTGAAGATGTTTCTGGGTCGTGTCCTATTGACCACACCCGTTCGGTCCGTTCACATGTATCTGTGTCAATAGAATCATTGTTTAACTAAAACAGTACTCTGATAATATCCAATTCATAAACTGCGAAGTGTTTCTGGTCTAGAGTCACACAAAGCTATCTATATGAACGCGTTTGGTTGCCTTGCTATGTCTTGACGATAGTAAGCGGAAACAAAGATGAAATGACGAGATGACAACGAGTTTATAGAAAAGGAAAAAGTCAGACACTTGATTCAGTAAAAAAATACCACTCACTTCTTTTAGTGTTTCAATTTTCTTCAGGGTGGATCATAAAAACACAGAAACATGAAGCGGTATTATTGTGTCGGTGAAGACATTGCTAAATCGTCACCCACCCCCAATGGCGAGGCAGGAACGATTTCGCATTACCCCAAAATTTAAGTAACTACTTATGCTAGGACAGTTACTGACTCCCTTTGGAAAATACGTAATTTACGTCTGACTCTTTTTTTTTTGCACCTGTTGCAAAAGGGCTCGTGATTGATTCCTTGCTGTCGGTCACACAACCGAGCACTAGATTCCCCATTGGCGGAGCGGTGGTCACTACATAACAGCTTTTCCTCGTCCTTTTCAAAAAACGAAAACACAGTACCAAAGAACAAAAACTACACTAATACCTTGTAGAAGGCCAGCGATGCAGCTAAGAACCTAGTCAGCAACCCCAATGCATGTGTAACTAACCCCGTTATTTTTACGAGTGTACATATATATATAAATATACACACACAGTTGATTGGTTGGTTTTTACGCTGTATCAACACTTTTCCGGTCATTTAACGCCGAATTAGATTTCAAACAATTCAGTTTAATATAAGTATAGTTTTTTTGGTTATAAACAGTTTAATGTCAAAACAGTTCTATTTAAAACAATACAATTTAATATAAGTACAGTATCAATTTCAAAAACAGTTCAATTTCAAACAATTCAGTTTAGCAAAAATCCATAGTTCAGTTCTATTTTACCCATATTAGGTGCGACCATTCCGGGTCAGAATGGACCTGGGAGCAATGTCAATGAAGGGGTACTCCGCATTCCCCAAAGCGCCAGCATAACTGAAAACTCACCATCAGATTGTTTAGTGTCATATCAAGAATACTCGTTGGGGTGGGGGTCTTATTCCTCTGCAAAAAATGCCGTCAGTGTAATCTACGGTCCCAGCCGACTAGGCAATATATAGTTTTTGTTTGTTGTTGATGAATATAGTTTACATCTATGTAATTATTTATACAGCTCGCTATATATAAAAGAGGACAAGAAAGATATTTTTTAATAAACTCATTCTTGCTCACACGCACACAGTGTAGTGAGTTTGATCCTCACTTAACGTTTCGCTAAAATGGCCATATACCACGATGCTAATTTCAATCGGGATACAGTGTTTATTTTAGCGTCGAGGAGACTTTTTATAAAATTTTACATGTCTTCGGTATGGAATAATACATTGCATGTTATTATCCGTCATTTCTATGATCGTATACGCTGACGCACAAGGAAGATATACAGCGTATTAACATAGAATCCGAGATCATTTCTACGTTCCATTTTAGGACCTGTGTTGTAATTAGTTTACATATATGATCATTAATAATCTCCCAGCTTATTATTTGCCCAACCACTCAATCACAGAGTGTGACACAAGGTCATTTTTATGCGAAGTTCAACTGGTTTGAATTGAAAGGTTTCTTTCTCGAAGACTGGTTGCTTTATCAAGGTTAAAATAAAGAAAAAAATGGATTCATGCCTTTCTCAGAGACATTAGCACAAAGTGAATGCATTCTTCCCAGGATTTGAACTGAGGTCACTGATTCTATTTCCTACGAGGATAACCGTTTGGGCAAGGGTGCCTCCAGTCTAACATACAAATTTATTAGCAACATTCTATTACTTTGGTATTTCACTTTCTTTATTGAATAACCCACGAAGATTATGAAACGACAAAGAAATCCTTATCGAAGAACATTTGTTGTAGTAGATCTTCTGCTATGGATTAACTAAGGGAGTTCATCCCTTTTCCAATAATACAAGATTGAGTGTGAATGTAATAGCGTGACTCAAGTTCGAACTCGCTTAAAATAATATCAGTCTTGCATATTAGACACTTCACGTTCGACCCCAACTCATGTATTACTATGCGTATGGAAATACAATGAAGATGGTTACACAGTAGACTTACATCATCTTTGCCATACTCGGACGACTCTGAGTAAATTCAAACATTAAAAGTATTGTCATTTTATTTTCTGTCAGTTGGGGTTTAGAATATGCTGATTGTACTTATGCAAAGGGGTAAGACCCCTACTCCAATGATTGTCATAGATATGCCAGTAAACTGCATCTAATGAGGAGGGCCCATTCCTGGTGTTTTGGGAAATGTAGAGTATTTCTTCATTGTCATTACTCTCAGGTCCATTCTAACCTGAATACGAACTATCCGTTAGAATCCTATTTAGAGGTCAAATAAAACTGTTTAATTATTTATTATCAATATAAATAAATTAAAACCATTCAGCAAATTATTCATATTAACAAAGAATACTTGATCAACACAATTCCTTATGTTAAGCAGAAATACTTGAAATCATTTAATTATTTACAAACATATGACTAATATTCTATAGAATTATTAGTGTTGGGAATACTTGAAACGAATTAATTATGCGAAGAAATGAGCCCTCACTACTCAAAATTATTAACAAAACTATTCACGCACAAATCATATATATCATCATGACGTGCCGCTGGCACAGATTTCCCTAACCCTCTCCCACTGCACGTCCCTATCGTCCTAAGCTATCGGCAGGCCTTCCATGCTACATCCTGTATCACTACAGAGCTATTGGAGATAGGTTCTAGCTGGTCACCCTAACCTTGTTCGTTCGTGTGAAGGGATCCACCGGATTACATCGCATATGAGTTCGTCGTTATTTCTCCAGCTAAGTCCCACATCTCTTGCTCGTCTACTTTGGATGTTTTTCGAGATGGGAGGTAGGTGGCCATACAGCTCGCTGGATTTTGTGTTAAATAACCCACATGGGTATATATACCATAAAATGTCAAGAAACCGACAGTAATATATATATATATATATATATATATATATATATATATATATATATATATATATTTGACAAAAATCGGGAATATTAATTTTCTAATACTCACCAAAAACTAGGCTTGGAAATTCTAAGGTTGTACTCTTTGTAGAGACAGCTAAACATATTTACATACCATACGTACAAAGTATTATCAGGGTTTACCGTTCATCTGTTCGTCACGAATGGATCAAGGTTTAATATGACAAGGTTATGAAGAGGTTATAGCCAATGAAAACCTCAAAGTGGAATTAGCTGAATACCGAGAAAGGATAAAAAGCTTTCAAATCTATTCTACAATTCGGCACATTATCAGAAATGTGCCAGAACCTCTTCCCGCCTCTGTCAACCATTACCACCATCACTTGTGACTACAGAATTTCGCATCGCGTTTGTTTCAACAATAATTCTTTTCATCCATTATCAGTTTTGAGTAGTCTTTCTAAAAATGTCAGGAATATTAGCAGAGCGTAGAACTCGCATTATCCAGATCACTTTTCCCAGGATTATCTCGACAAAGCACGCTTATATATATATATATATATATATATATATATATATGCAGAGACGTGTGTCTGAGCGTGTGAAATATAAACACGAAATAAATAGGACATTCAGAGGATGTTCTTTTTGCACATGATAAAATGGCAACGTTTCAGTTTTTTTTCAAGCATCTTCAGGGCGATGTTAATAATGCTCAAAGCGAAAAATATTTTCAGTTGAAGAAATTCTTAGCGTTCAAATCCTGTTTATATATTTATCAACCCCTCCGGACGAACAGAATGCGACACAAGGTCAGTTTTCAATAGATTTTTAATGGGAGCTTTCATTCTCTAAAACTGTTTGCCATACCAACGTAATAAGCTAAGTCTAACCAACTATTTACCCATAGCTGAAAGGAGAATAGTTGAATGAATACCTTTCAAAGGGTATTAATGCAATGGAAAATTTATAAAGGTTCATCCAGGGTTTGAACTCTATTCGTCATAACTTTATCCTACGAAGATAACCATCACGTCAAGACATTGAGGAAATGCAGCTCTTAAAGGATCGTTATATCCTTTGTGACTATTTTTGGTAAAAAGACATATATATATATATATATATATATATATATATATATATATATATATATATTATTTAGTTTGGCAGCAAATTATTACTAAGACATGTTTTGTTGAACATGATAAACACATTTTTTAAAATTATTTTTGAATGTGGTTTCCGTATTTCAGTGTAAATTTGGTGTAAAAATTGTCCCATGTTTTTTTTCTCCCAAGCACTTTCAACCATTGTTTGGTCCTCTTCAGCAGTCGTGGTTTTTTCGTGCCTGTCAAGTTTAAGTTTGGCCGAGTTGTAGCGGAGTTGTTTGTTGTTTTTTTAAATAAATATATTCAGTTGGGAGAGCCTATCTAATGGGTTGGGGATATGATCTATTTAAGATGTTTAATTACTGCCTGTAATGAGTAGAGTGTTCGCCAATGGTCCGGGAGACCGGGGTTCAATCCCAGGTCGAATCATACCAATGACTCAAAAAATGGTACTTGATACCGCCTTGCTTAACACTCAGCATTATAAGATAAGCATCAAGAGTAAAGTGGAGCAATCCAGGAGATGAAGTAGCGCCCTCCCTACACCTCGGTGTAGTAGCTATTGAAAAGAGAGCCTTCGGGTCACCCTCGACTAAAGTCACCCACTAATTTGTAATTGTTCTCTATTTTATATGTATATTGCCTCAATGATTTGTAGTCGTTTTTTTTGTTATTGTTTATATATATATATATATATATATATATATATATATATATATATACAAAAATCTCATTTGTCCTCTTTATGGAGCTTAAAATCCGTTGACTGTATAACCTGCAGAGGGGTAAGACCCTTGAGTCAAACAAGGAATGCAATGAATATAGTGCTAAAATTGAATTGATGGTCATATACCAGTACTGAAAATCTGAAGAAATCTGTACCCTTTAAGATCCCTCATATGGTTCAATAAGATTCGCTTGAAAATGACTAGCATTACATAATACAAATCTGTTAATTATCTGCATTATCAATAGTTTTTAGGAGCAATAATTGTTCACCAAGAATTATTATAAGTTGAAACAATCTAATTGTATGCTAACAGATAATTAAAATTAACCTGGTATAATTTCTTCCAATCATATAATTACCAACATTAGCTCGCAATACATTTCAAGTATTACGATTGAAATACTTGATATTATTGTGTATGACATGAAACTACATGTGATGACGAGGCTTCAGTTGTGGAGCTCAGGGTAGTGTGCAGTAACCCATCATTGTTATTACTCCCAGGTTAACTTAACACGGAATGGTTATTGGTCAAATAGATCTGTTCAAATTATTTTTATTTAATAGGATTATGTACAAAAAGAAAGAAAATTAAAGAACTACAGAAACAAGGGTTATTATGTAAGTATAATGAATGCGATTTCCTAACTTCTCGACAAAAATAGTTCAAGATTGATTGATTGACTGATTGATTTAAGGCCATGTCAGCCTAAGTCTCTTTATGCTAGTATTTAACTGCATTGTTTGGAATTAGAATATAGCAAAAATGTTATTCTCGCAAAAATATTCGTTTTAAGACTGTTTAACATGGTAACCAATTGCACTGAGTGCTTATCATACAAAATGTACAGAAAAGGTGTACGTAGAAGCATGTCTCAATCAAAAGAACAAATAAACTAAAAATGAGCTAAGAACTAGAGTCGAAAAAGAGTACATGGAGTAAAAACACACTAACTCCCTGGTAAAGAAAAAGTTGTGGGTGCAGCTGTCAGTCAAGATAGCCATCTTTACTATCTTCTACGACATTAAACGACTCGTCACAATTGATTTCCCAGGAAAAGGTGCCACCTTTGTTATTTCTAAATCCTGAGGAATAATACACATTATTTATTAAATGACCAACGTATATACTCGTATGTTTCTAACAGTAGCCTAGAAGAAAAAATGCGGTACATGAAAAAGCAAATGTGATATTAGTTGCTGAGGTTACGGTGTCATTCGCTGCATTTCATCCACTCTTCCCTTTGCTTCTAACTTTCAAGCCTACATTCGCAAGTAGATTTCAGTGGTGTTACGTCATGAGTAATGCTAACTGGAATCTTTACAATTTATGGATTTCTTAAAGTCTTGAGAAGCACAAGAGAAAGAAATCAATCTGATGCCAAAATACCAAAGGGAAGTATTAGGATTAAAGATAGGATAAAAGCAGATTATATATGAATATATATGCAATTGAGATATAAAATGAATACATCTATATGTGTATGATATAAACATATAAAATATATCTAAAATATCGGTATGATATATATATATGTATATACCAAGTATATATATCTATATGTATATATATAAAATAAGTAAATTTGGCGACCTTAGTCGAGGGTGACCTGAAGGCTCCATTTTCAATAGCTACCACACTGAGGTGTAGTGGAGAGCGCTACTCCATTCCCTGGATTGCTCAACTTTACCCTTGATCCTTACCTTATAATGCCGAGTGTTATGCAAGGCGGTATCAAGTACCATTTTTGAGACTTTGGTATGACTCGACCTGGGATTGAAGCCCAGTCACCCGGACTATTCGTGAACATTCTACTCATTTGGCCAATGGCCCAATATATATATATATATATGTTTAAAAACTGATTTTCAACCCTCCTAAAGCAAAGTTATATTCATAATCAAATGTTTTCATTAATGCCGAATGTAATGCAGT
Source organism: Sepioteuthis lessoniana (assembly GCA_963585895.1). Taxonomy (NCBI): domain Eukaryota; kingdom Metazoa; phylum Mollusca; class Cephalopoda; order Myopsida; family Loliginidae; genus Sepioteuthis; species Sepioteuthis lessoniana. The sequence goes on from OY757907.1 coordinate 71,992,013, forward strand.
TTCGTATGTCACACGGCATATATATGTATATATATGAAACTCCTATTAAGATTGAATCTAATTGTTTATTTGGTTTTATGGCATATCAACTATTGTTGGTTATTAAATGCTAAATGCATTTTTATACACATAAACAATTCTATTTCAAACAAGTCAGTTTAACATAAGTACACAGATCTATTTTTCAGATTTAAACTAGTTCAAATAATTCTATTTCGCATAAGCACACTGTTTAGTTCTGTTTAACCCATTGATAGGACCCTATCACATGCTACCACTCCGGGCCCGAGTGAATCCGGGAGTAATGGCAATGAATGGGTACTCCACATCCCCCAATGCTCCGGAATTACTGGAGCCTCACCGTCAGATTGTTTAGTTCCATATCTAGGAAACTCATTGGGGGAATCTTACCCCTCTGCTAAGATGGCGTTCGTGTATTCTTCTGGCCAGCCAACTGGGGCAGAATCTAACTTTCTCTTCTAATTTACTATCTACAAGACTAAAATAACTATTCGAAAGCGCAATTCGATTAACGGTTATCTTCGTAAAATATTGAAACAGTGACCCGGGTTTAAGTGCTCAACGAGGTTATTTACATTCCACTTCGTGATAATGCCCTTGAGAAAGCATGAATCTATTCGTTCTGCTCCAGTAAGGGTAAATTGCAAGGAAGATAGGGGTTTTTGCCTTGGTATGACAACCAGTTTAGGAGAAGGAAAACTTTCGATTGAATATATGCATTCCTCCACTTAAAAGTTCAATTCATATCACATCATGCGCTTGATGCTGCATAAATAAATAACAAGGCTTTCGCCTTTTAGTAATGATTATGAATTTCTTCCATGCTGTGGCTGTTATTTGGGTTTTATGGTATATGAAGCATAGAAGATTATTTAATGCCAAATATATATATATATATTATTTGTTAACACTTGGTTTGTACATGAGCCTATGCCCCTTTTATGACCCAGTTAAATCGTTTGTAGTATTTCCAACAAATACGAATAATGCTATTTACTGCTAATCATTTGTTTGCACATAGTTAAATGGTTTCAAGTATCTAGCAATAAGAATTTAATATCAGTCATTTGTTTGTACACATTAAAATGGATATACATTTACGATTTGTTTGTGAGTAGTTTGGAGGTAATTCTATTCTAAATGAGTTAGAACAAATTTGTTTGCGCACTAGTACTACTATTGTTTTTAAACAATAAAGTTGTTTCATTTATTGCCATCTAAAATTAATTCTATTCAATATTAATAGTTTGCAGACAATGAAGTGGTTACAACTATTCCTATTTAACAGTATTCTATTCAACATAATTCCTTCATTCACTTGCACAGAGTCAAAATGGTTCCAAGTATTGCTATGTATCACTAAGAATGCCAAACAGTTGTACTTGACCCATAGGTCAGAGTGGATGTAGGAGCAATGGCAATGAAGGGGTAGTTGATATTCCCTAAAGCTCCAAGGCAGAAGGCTCACCATCAGATTGTGTATTCTACAGCCCTAAGCGACTGGGCAAAAGCTGAGGCTGTGTCAGTACTACGGTATGGATGCTCCACAAAACTCATTGTGTAAAAGCTAGATAGGAACTATACTACGAGCTATTTTGAACAAATGCTGGAAGCAACACCCGACAAAACAAGAGCTTCACCCCTTACCTCCCATCTCAAAAACCATCCAAAAAAGACATGCGGTACTCTGCTGGAGAAGCAAGGAAAAACTCCTGAATAACGTTATTCTATGGACCACTACATATGGACACGCCAGTGTTAACCGACCTGCAAGAACTTATTTATATCAGCTCTTTGCAAACACAGAATGTAATTTAAAAGACCTGTAGGGAGCGATGCATGATAGGGACGGGTGAAAAGAGATAGTCAGTGCGACTTGATGATGATGATGATGATGATGATGATGATGATGAATTTTGCTTTCCCAAATTCTATAGTGAGTTCCTCTCTCACTGGCTTTTTTCCTTCCAAATATACAAAGCTTAATAAGCTTATTAAATTGCTCCATATTTATGTAATTAACATATTGCTTTAAATTAGCTATGAGCTACCATATAGCAAGGCTTCGCAAACAAGGCATTAAAATCATCATCATTTTTGAAGGGAAGTCTTCTCATTGCATACTGCATTCATATGGATACATGCCAAAATGAGCACAGCTTCATAATTATCTATAATTAATACCACATTACGTGTATCTAGTTATACGCATTTATACTCTTGTTTAGGTGTTCAGTCTTGTTATAATTGATCTCTCGTGAGGCAATCAATGCAACATATTACGTAACCCTATGAAGCTCACTCACACAACTATTATATATGCATGAATAACTCAAAAGGAGAGAATGTCCTAATGCTTGACAATTTTAAACTGATGCGAAGATTGGAAGACTCGCTCTGCTATTTTCTAATGTTCATTGCAACCCTCACTAATTCGACCTTCGACTGAACAAAAACATGATTTTTTTGTATGTATATACACACACCATATTTTAACAATAAAAAAACACACGTAAAAACGAATGCAGAAGTCTCGATAAAACTTCACTCGAAGATCGATCACACGAAACTCAAATCGTGAGATTTTCTCCGCATTATTTTATTGTTAAAATTTACTGTTTTTGGTCTGCATTCTTCAACAAAGAACACAATTTTACAGATTTAGAACAAATATATATAAGATATGATATTTATTTGCTATTTATTAAGCTTACCCAAGTTGTGGCAAAAAATGGCATCCACTGAGAATCACAGTCGCCAGTAATGGTCTCTATCTCTTATATATATATATATATATATATATATATATATATATATATATATATATATATATATATAAGAGAGAGAGAGAGAGAGCGTGTTAGTGATTTAGTTTTGGATACATCTAAGTCCGTATCTAAACCAATTTTTTTATCAGCGTAATGTCGATCTATATAATATTAACTACCGTATAATAAGTAAACACATGAAGTTTATAATGATCTAACCCTGATCTGATGTTTACTAGGATCATTTAAGGAACCCATTCGTTTTAATAGTGTGTTTGTTTGCTTGTTTATTGTCGTCCTTCTCTTAGGAAATGTTATATCCATACACAGACACATTAAATATATGAAATACAAGTGTTGTTTTATTTATTACTACTATAACCGCAAATATATTCGTATATTTTACAATATATCTAAAACAGTTCATCATTACAACGTCTCTCTTGTGAGATGCCACTATTTAACGAATAGAATTCCTTGATTTTTACACAGAATTCGAATCTTAGCATCCTAAAAGAGACACTGAAAACAATTCCGAGTCTCAGTTTGCTCGGAGACAACTTCACCGATGTTGCAGCCATGGTCTTAATAACCAAAAAAGTAGTCAAAAGTATTTTTGACCAAACGAGACAATGCTGAGTTTCTACATTTCTTTAATCTTTCTACACGTTTTCTTAGATGATAAAACGTAAATGCGACACAAATCCAGTTTTTCAATAGACTACAGCAGGTTTGAGTCTAGAGTTTTCCTTCTCCAAGGTTTGGTGAGGTTTCTTTGTTTTGTGTCAGTTCAACCTTCGTGGATTATTTATCTCCAAATTCATCCTCATTAAACGGCAATAGGGATACTATTTCATCCATCGTTGTGTAGATAAAGAAGTTTTACCTTTTTTAAGAGTATTAGTCTAAAAGTGAACGTAATAATGGTACTGGAGGTCTTACAACGAAATAGCAATCCAGCTCACGATGCGACGGGTCTCCCGCTTTTCATTGACCAATTATCATACCAAAGCTAAAGAGCCAAGTCTAACCTCCTATTTGGCTATAGTTTGTAGAAAAGATGGATTTATACCTTTCCCTGGGGTTTTGTCTCGAAGTAAAATGGTAACAAGTTCTGCCAGTGATTAAATTCAGGTCATCGTGACAATTTTTTAAAAATCACCTAGATCATTGGCAAGGGTGGAAAAAGGGATAAGTATCGAAGCCCAGAGGCAGACCTCACAAATATATTCGAGAAGTTTATGATTTCTTTTTTTTTTATGTCACAAGTCTACTCGTGTTGGTGCTGACTGTATCAACCATCGACTAATATTCAGTTGTGTTGTCGTTTTTGTTGCTGCTATTAATATACGGCCATCTTGTCTGTTATCATTATTTACAGCCTATGTTGGGGGCTTAATCAGTTAGCTGACTCATACCGGGGCTGATTAGATTGGTACACTCAACAGTTAGTAGCGAAAAGGAAGCGAATTTTGATAAAAATAAATGGAAAATTGTGTTAATATCGGTGAAACGTACAACCAAGGTCGAGTCGAAGATATCAAATAACAGCTTTTATTCTATTACAATATTAAACAAAAAAAACTTTGAAAAACCTGAGCCATCTTTTTTATTATTGCGTCAAATTTTCATGAAACTTCAATAGATTAGACACACATAGGGATCTTTGACAACGATGACTTCCTAAGTTGTAGCGAAATATCATATTTTCGAAAATAGGAAATTCTTACAAGAATAAAAAAGTATGAAATATCTGGGGAAAAGAAAAATGCTGGTATAAAACCTAGAAAGATTTCAAATTATGCTTAAAGTTTCATGGTGCGTGCACAATTACTAAATGTAAAATTTAGAAAAGTGACCAATTAATCGTAAGTATAAAAGAAATATTAAGAAAATATGTACTAAAAATATACTCTCTCTTTATATATATATATATATATATATATATATATATATATATGTATATATACGAGATGCTGCTTGGAATTTGGACAGTTTCTATGATCCAGCCAGTAACAATTCTCACTGCTATCTTTCTGTGGGCTCTTTTAAACTTCTTATAGTAGAGAGTCTTTCAGATATATATATATATATATATATATATATATATATATATATATATATATATATATATATATATATCATGTATCTGAAAGACTTTTAGGGTTAATTAAAGGCACCTGGTGGCTGCTGAAAGGTTTTTTATTTTGATGTTATTTTATTTTTTAAGGAGAAAGTCTAAGACCACATTAGCTGAGGGAATTAACACATGTATAAGAAGTAAACGAAGACTATATGAAGATAATCATTTAGTTTACAAGCTGACATTATTCAGAAGATTCCGCCCGCGATGGAAAATCAAGCATATGTTCAAATCGGGATGGGTTGATTTACAGGAACACTCTTTTCTGGTTTCTTAATGTTTTAAACACTTTATTGTTTTGACTCTTTTGTTCTCGCCTGAGAATTTAGAATTTATATAGGTTTTTTCTTTTCTTTTTTTTTTTTCATACGCATACACTGTAATCCATATTTGCTATATTTCAACCTTAAGTTAAACATATACGGTCATCTGATAAGACGGAGAGTATAATGATATTCTCCGGCGAAATAAATTTATAATCACAATTTAACCAGGTTTGAGTTTCCTTCTAAGTGTACTTATATATATATATATATATATATATATATATATATATATATATATATACGTGCGCACACAAACACTTGACATCATTCTGTAATCTGTTTTTTTTCTTTCTTGGTAGAAAATGTCCTTCATTGAAAAATGGAAGGCGCTTAAACATTAAACACATATTAAAATTTTAGATCATTTTAACTGGAATTGGTCAAATTATGAGACTATGAAATAAAATCAATTTTTCAAGAACACCTAATACATCACCACTGATATAAAATATTTTGGAACACACTGTCTCTGTGTGTGTGTGATTGTACAAATTCCAAACTCTTAACATTACACTTCTGGATCAATCTAGTTCTTATGAATCATCGGAGATATAACATCAGTTAACATCTTGATTGTTTGTTGTTGAAGGGCTATAGTCTCTACGACATATTCTAGTTTGTCAGACAGCTGGTAAAACATTACTTTTTCGTGATGTCAATTTGACCAGACGTCAGAGAGAAATTCTTTGAATGTGACAATTCCATTGTCTTTATTTTATCCACCGTATTTTTTTTAAATGGATTTTTTTTTCAATAACATTTTTCGATTTCGACATAAATAAAAGCATATTTGTATGTGTAGTTTAGACCAAAATTTACAATTTCTATACATTTAAACATTCTCGTTTAATTCTTTGTTTAAAGGCAGATCAACTTTCATGAGCTATCTAATACCAAAGCAATCTTCATAGACTATAGCTTTTAACCTGGATTATATCAATTAAGAATTACTTTTAAAAATATTCTTTCATTCTGAAGAATATCTTATCAAATAATATATACGGTGCTTACTTAAATAAATAGATGGATTCTCTATGGTGGAGTGGTTAACTGGCTAGACTGCAACGTTTCAGTAATCGAGTTAGAACTCTAGTCACGCTATTACGCTCACTTTTGGACTAATACTCTTAAAAAGGCTATGAACCCTCCCATCGTCCAGCGATAGATTCAATCATACCACTTCTGTTCTACGGGTTTGGTTTGATGGCACATCAACAATCATAGATTATTTAATGCCGAATCATTTTTATACATAAATATTAAATATATATGACTTGTAAGCACATTTTGTAGATAGGATTTTTAAACGATTTCACATATTTCTCTCAAATACAAATAATTCTATTTACGTTTAATCATTTGTTTGCACTGAGTTAAATGTTTTCAAGTATTCCCATGTATCACTAATAATTCAATTAAACATCAGTCATTTGTTTACACAGTTAAATTATTCTATTTCGAACAATTCAGTTTAGCAAAAGTCTAAGTTAAATAGTTCCAAGTACTGCGAAGTTTAACAAACTATTCAATTGAATATCAGTCATTTGTTTATTCACAGTTGAATGATTAAACAGTTCTGTTTCAAGCAAATCAGTTGAGCATGAGTCACTAGCACGCACTCAGTTGAAGTATTATACAGTTGTATTTGATCCATAGATAGGAACATATCAGGTGCTACCACTCCAGGCCTGAGTTGACCAGGGAGTGATGACAATCAAAGGGTACTCCCATTCCCCGGCATTACTGAAGCCTTACCATCAGATAGTTTAGTGTCATATCAGGACACTCGTTGGTGGGGGGTCTTATCACTCGGCAGCGGTGACTTTGTATTCAATAACCCACAAATGCCCTTGGGAAAAGGCATGAATCCTTCTCTTCCTCTTACTTTTGGGTAAATACGACAGACTGGCCTCTTCAGTTGAGATTCAGCAACCAGTCTAAGAGGAAATTAAAACCAAAACCAGCAGTAATCGTCTAAAAAAATATTGACATTGTGTTGCATCCTGTTCGTACATAAGTTCTCATTTATTAGTCTAATACAGTGGTGGGCAATCTGCGGTCCGCAGGAGCCTCTAAAAGAAGAGAAAATAAACACTTGCACTTGAATCGAGACTAAATTTTTTTGATTTTAAAAGATGCAACACTTTGATAATGCATAACCCAATGATGCTTCCCGCCCACCAAAGATTTTTTCATCCCTGGTCTGTTTGAAAATTTTTTGAATTATAAAGGAATAATTGATGCCGTATAACTAAATTGTTTGCATTAAAAATAGATACAGGAAGCTATAATTTTACCAATAATTACGACTTATGTTGGCACCCATTTACATAGGTTCAAGTAAATATTCTCGAATAGAAAAAATCAATTGAGACCACATAATTATTTGTATTAAGTAGGTATACATGAAACCATAAAAATGTTTGGATTTTTTAAATATTCGATTGGAATACTTTATATTTTAATTCTCTGCAAAAACTCTGAAAAATAACGGCGCAAAAAATCTAAATATCAATGTACAATTAAAACGATTTCCTAAAGTTGAGGCATAAAATAACCTTTAAAAAGTTGACAGGCCATTAAAATCAATACATATATTTGGTAATATTCATTACGAAATATAGCATTGAAACTTTAAAAAAGTTATGAACTTGATCAAGTCCCAAAATAAATACACCACATATATACCAGAAAAGATCTGGTTGCAGTGATACTGTTATTTTTTTTTATTTTTTTTTTTTTTTTTTAACAATTGTAGACTAGAGTTTGGTAACTGATGATAGCGAATGATATCCGTTTTATTTTTCATAAATTTTCAGTTGAAATCAAAACCCAGTTATCTTTAGTTGACAAAAATTTTAACTTGGGGAAAAAATTTAGCTGACTATTGCTTGATTTTAATAGTATCTCAACCTGTCTGGGGTTATCTTATGCCTTAATGATTAGAAGTTGCCAACATTATATTTTGATGTTTGCATTTTTAGTGCAGTTTCTTAGGATTTTTTTCTTGCACTCGGTTTTATGGTATCAAGTATTTCTATCAAATACAAAAAAATCTTCAGACAGGGCCATAACAGGTACTACCAATTTGGGTCAAGGTGGACCCAGAAGTAATTACAGTGAAGGGGTGATTCAGATCTTCCCAGATGTCAAAAACTGGAGCCTCATTATAGTTTAGCGTCGTACCCAGGACACCCGTTTTTTTTCTGAGTGAGGTACGTTGAGGAGATAGGACTTGTAGAGGAAACAGTCAGTTCATTCCAAGCCTTACCGACCGAGTATAAGATTCTTTAGGCTGTCCTAATCTATGAGTGGATGATACTGAATATCTACTAATTTTTTAAAAAATAAAAACAGTCCTAATATTTTAGATTTTACCAGATTTAGATTTTTTACTCTCGGACTCTAGTTTCTATATCTTTAATCATCATCTTTACGCTATCAATGAACAAACATAAATACGTCAACCTATTTTACGTTACAGGAAATCTAAATCCCAAAAAGAAAAAGCCAGTTTTAAAAAAATGACATTTAAAATATCTGTAAATGCTTGCCTTGCACTGATTATACTGCTTTCAGATATATGGACGTAGGCAAGTTTATTTTGCTTACAGTTGTCTAATCACTACTTTTCTGAGTCAGAAAGAGACGACTAAAGATAGAGTCGTGTGCAAAAAGAAAAAGTAAAGTAAATACATCATTGATAGGTGGCATCCCAGCAGTCGATTATGACGTCAGACATCTGCTGCTATCAACAAGCTCCATTTTGACTACTTCTATGGTGGACAGATTACGAAAAAATGGCATCTACTTTTTTGCCTTGGTGAAACTTGTTTGCGTACAATTTTAGTTATTATTTCACAGTAACAAATTGCAGCTGCAAACGGCTGATCGACTGGTTTTTTTTTTAGTACATTTCTTTTTACCACAATAATTCTTAGGAGGGAAAAAGAAAATAAGGAGTTTCTAGTTTATGTCATATAGTTCTTTGTTTTAATCAGTTCAATTTTAATTTCGTATATTTTTCAACCAGTTTTGCAAAACAAGCGATTTCCACTTGCTGATAGCAGCATTTTGGAGTGCTGTGAGCTCAACAAACAGGGATGAAAACGAAGGAGAGAAAGTAGGAAGAATAGGGAGGAAAGGGTGAAACAAAATAAAAAATAGAAAAAAAAAACAAGAAAAAAGTGAAAGGAGGAAAAGGAGAAAAAAGAGGAAAGAGAAGAAGGAAATAAAAGAAGGAGGAAAAGAAAAAGGAAAAAGAAAGAAACAAAGAAGAAACGACATAAAAAAAAAACAAAGGAAAGCCATAATGCGTTTTAATTACAAAGTCAAGAAAAATAACGTTGAAAAATGAAAAATTTAAACGAACAATAAACGGAGTGGAGAAAAAATTCAAACTTTTAAACCTTCATTTTTTTTTTTAATGAAGTCTTCCGTTTTCGCGTTGTTAGGTCGTTGGCGTTAGCATAAGTACAAAGAGAAGAAGAAAAATACGCGCAAAAAATTCTGTAAATAAAATGTAATTGTGTAGCCTCGTTTTTTAAATCGTAAAAAAATTTTTTTTTTTTTCGTTTTTTTATCGTCCTTGACAATTTTTCGATTTCAAATTATTCACCACATTTTAAATTTGAAAATGTATAGATATCTTGCGACTTGAACGAGAGACAGTTATTAGCAGTATAAATGAGAAAAATAATCCCTTTCTGATTAAGAGTGCAGTATCTCTTTATCGCCACTTCCTTCTTTAAGGGTTTTCCCTAAGTAATAACAATTGAGGTAAAAACCGAACGATTGTACAGAATTTATATTTCGAAACCTTTAAAAACAAACCTTTTCAAAGTATTTATCTTACTAAGATGATTATTTGGATTTAAATAAATATCAATAATTAGGTGGGTAATTTTTTGAGCTGGATATCTGATAGGTTATTTGATTGGTTGTTTGAGTTTCACAGCATATCAACCACTATGGGTTATTCAATGCCAAATCTGGTTTACATATATGAATTATATATGATTTGTTACCATTTTTTATATGAACTCACTTTTTCTTCGTAAACTACTTTTCTTTTAAATTCATGTTTTGATCCATTCGACCCACAAGCAGGACCCCAACATCACCACCACTCCGGGTCAGAGTGGACCCACTATAAGTTGTAATTGCTGAGATTTATGGTTTTGCGTCGGGTTATTTGACAAAACCTTTTCATATTTAGTTGATTAGTAGGTTGATCCATTGAATATTTCGGATTGTAATGATGTATTATAATTTTAGGTACAACTTTGCCTATCTTAAGAATGAGAGGACATCATCCATGTTGATGTTCTCAAACAGATCTCTCATGTTATCTGCTTTAAAATGTCGCTTTCTGGTGGTAGCTAGTACACCACATTCCATTAAGATATGTTTAATGGTGTAAGGCGTCTGGCATGTCAAACACTGCGGTGGTTATTCCTGCTTGAGGATGAAAGAGTGGGTGGGTCTTGTATGACCTATACACAGTCTAGATATAATGACTTGTTCCATTCTTGATTTTTGAAATGCTGTTCTCCATTCCCCCAAAATGGGAGCTTTGGAAGAGCTTATTATTAATGCTATCATTCAAGCATTGTTGCCTTTTTGTAACAAAGAACCTATTTATTTGTGGTTTCAAGTCAGTATATGGGATGATGGTATTGTCGGGGCTCAGATCTAAGCCTGTTTTTGTTGCCGAGTCAGCTCTTTCATTGCCAGTCACTCCAATGGGGCTTGGAATCCAGCACATGATTATTTCTTTATGGCTGGACATGGAGTCTAGTCTGTTCAGTAGTTTAATAATTAACGGGTTCTCAAGTATTTTAATTTTTAATGATGTTAATACGGAGAGCGAGTCAGAGAATATGATATATTTGCAATATTTTTTCTTTGATATTATATCTTGAGCAAGGTCAATGGCATAGATTTCTGCCGTAAAAATGGAGCTTTCTTTAGGAAGGCCTTTTTTGAGAATTGTTTTATTGAGAACAGCTGCACACGCTGTTTTATTGTTATCCTTCGTGCTGTCTGTGAATATATATTGGTGGTCAGGATGATGTAGGAGGATAGTGTGAAATTTTTCTATATAAGTGCTAGGATGTGTTTTTGTTTTGGGGAGTTCGGATAATTGGAGGATTACTTTTGGTTTTTTAATTATCCAGGGTGGAATTTGTGTGATGATGCTTTTATATACATTTGCAAGGGAGATTGTTGATTCTTTGAGGACAGGTTCCATCCGAAGGCCAAATGGTTTGATTATATTTTCTTTTTGTTCAAATTGTTGTTTATATTTACTTTGGAAGTTGCAGTCATATGCTGGGTTGGATGGGCATGATTTCAGTTTAATGTAGAACTGGTGAGCCAATTTTTCGCTCCTGAGTTGTAGGGGTGCTTCATGTGCTTCGGTATATAGACTGTCTACGGGGGAGGTTTTGAAGGCTCCTAAGACCAGTCTAAGGCCTTCATGATGAATCGGGTCAAGCTTTTTGATGTAAGATTTCCTGGAAGATCTATAAAGCTGCCATAATCTACTTGTGAACGTACTAATGCTCTGTATAACTTAAGGAGCGTTTGGCAGTCAGCTCCCCATTTTTTGTGTGCCACTACTCGAAGGAGTTTTTGAGGTCGAGTGGTTTTAGTTTTCAGGTATTTTATTTGGAGGATATCTGATAATTTCCTGTCGAATATAATACACAGAAACTTGTATTCGTCAACAACAGGTATATCAGTGTGTTCAAGTTTTATGAGAGGGTCATTGTGCATTTTCCTCAATTGACAAAAATGAACACATCTTGTTTTGTTTTTGGATATATTGAATCCGTTGGTATTTGCCCAATGTATGATTTTATGGATACATTGTTGTAGCTGGCGTTCTGCAGTCCTCATATTTTTAACTGGCAGTGATACAAAAGTCATCTACATAGAGGTATCCATCAATTTTAGGAGTCAGACACTTTTTAATGCTGTTGATTTTTATATTGAAACGTGTCACGGATAGAATACTCCCTTGTTTGTACAGATTAGAAAATGTTGACCCTATTCGTTTGACTGTCCGAAAGAAAGCTCTTTATGAAGTTCGGTAAATTTCTGTTTTTAAGTGTATCTGACTTTGTGGTATATCATTCCTAGTAGTATCTTATGGATTGTATATGGTTTTCTCTTGGAGAGCTGTAATTTAATTTGGGGGGGGGTATCTAGAGGGTAGGTTTTTTTTTTGTATTTTGTCTTGGTGTGGGGTTTCATACTCTATTTCAATTGTTTCTGAGGCCTCAAAACTGTTTTCTGGTTATGATAGTTCTGGATCTTGATCAGTTTTTTCCTAGTTTAGGGCCATGTCCCTGTTTGTCAGGTGGGGAGTTCTTTGTAGTGTCCCTTTTGGGTGAGGTCTGTGGTGGCCTAGTAATTGAGTCTACTTCAGTAATGGGAGCCTTTGGGTTCTCCTTGTTTTTTGTTTGTTTTTCTTTGTTTGTTGCAATTTCGATGTTTGTGTCTTTTTTGGCTGGTGGTTTTATTTTCGCTGACTGCTCTTATGATAGTATTTATTTCTTGTATCAGTGCCTTCATTTCGTTTACAAGTTGGGTAACTACTTCAGGTTTTGTGCTTGTTTCCGTTTCGAACATTTTTTTGTCACTTCTGCATATTTTGTTGCTTCTATCATTCTTCTTGCTTCTGGATATATTATTTTTTCAGTATGTTTTAATCTGGTAATTTCTTTTTCTTTATTCAATATTTCACTATCTTTAGACCCGGCACTGTGGTTTCCTTGGCAGTTGGTACATTTGTAGTTTCTTTGTCTCACTGTCAGAACTTTCCCATAATCTTTTTTTTTTATTGGCTTGGGGTTTATTTTTAATAGCCATATGAATAATTATGAGTTTCACCGAACATGCTCCCCACCCACCTCGAAGCCCCATGTGGGTATGTGCCTAGGGGATAATCCATTCGCCTCGGCAAGATCAGGACTACATGTTCGGTATACTCATGCTGATGTTTGACTATTTTATTTTATTTTGTCCATGAGTTTTCGTTCCCAAGATAACTATTTGCCCAGGGACAGGAAGGACTATAAGTCTTACCACAGAATGATTGACCCTACAGCCATCGTCCTCATTCAGATTTATGTAAAATTCTAAAAGAGGGTTGTCATGAACAGCCGATTGATCGGATCGGGCCACTCCGACCACTCGTCTAGCCCAGTAAGGGCCAAAATGGTGTGTTGCAAGTAGGTTAAGCTTTCAGTTTTCAGGCTAAGTACTTCTCAACCACCAGGATCCGGTCCTTAAGCATCACTGGTTGCCACCCACGGCCAACAGGTAGCCTCGTTGGGGGTGTCTTACTCCTCTACAGAGTCTCTTCCCTATCTACCATCGCACTTGGTTAGTTCTCCAGACGGCATCTAGTGTCCACACAAAGCTGATAAACATAAGTTTTGCTGGTTGTCTCTGTGTAGGAGTCAGTAGAAGAACGACGCTTATGAGATCGTCCCTGACTTCACCAGCCGTACTCTGCTTGTTCGTCTTTCTTGGAAGGTTTGCGAGATAAATAAGCGTACCCCAGCTGTTTTGTAGGATGCTATTCCTAGCAAGACATATTCTCCTTATGGGATTTACAGTTAACTTTTCCCCAAGTGTTTCATTATATTAAAAGTGGAGCAACCATACAGTAGTACTAACATTGATACTAGTTTTAATTTGGTTTATTAATAATTCGGACCAGAATGTTTAAATCGATAAATCACCTATCAATATTTCTAACCAAAACCTCGTGAAACTCTTTACAGAACCATATAAGCTTCCAAAGAAAGATATAATGGCTTAATCTCTTTTCTGTTCTCTTTGTATTTACCCAACCCCTTTGCCACGAGCATGATGTAACGCAAGGTCAATTTGTAAGTGGAGTGCAACTGATTCGAATTCAGTTTTCCTTCCTTAACAGATACAAGCGCTCCGAATCTGAGTGGATCTGGGCGTAATAACAATGAAAAAGCGCTCCTCTCTAACCAGTGCTCCAGAGTAAGAGGTTAATCATTGGATGCAATTTATAGTCATACCAATGATACTCCATGTTGGGGAAGGAGAGGTCTCTTTCCTCTCTGTAGGGGATACAGTCAGCGTACTCTTAGTCCCACCGACAGTACTGGCATTATGCCATATTCCTATTTGTGTATCAAGAGAATATTACTGAAAAATATATAAGAATTATCGTATTAAAACGTTTCTCAAATAGTTTTTACTGTGTCATCTTCTACTGCAGTAAGTTACTTAATTATAGGTTAAAAACAGTATTTGAATATCAATACCTTGCCTGAATTGCTTGTCTGGTGTATAGCAGTGAAGAGAAGAACAGTGGTTCTCTGTGAAAGTTTTGACTAATAACTTGTGTCAGAATCAGCTTAGAAAACTGATTTTCATAAAAATGTTTTTTTGGTTAAAGTGAATCAAAGGCATGTGGATTTTGCCAAGAATTTCCTGCTACGCCCTCAATTCCAGGAAAGTCTCTTCAGGCTTTGTTGAAAAATTAGAACGTTTTCAACTTTCTTCCAGTTCGCGACTGCTTCCGCCATTTTGACTCAAGGCTGGAAAGATGCAGACCGCATGTTCTGTTTCTATCAGGCATTTTTCAAAAGCAGAGAACAAGAGGAATATGTAAGTAAGTCAAAATAATCAATAAAACGAGAAATGCAGCCGAGAACAGAGCAAATGTCTTGCAGAGTTTATTGTTGCAGGATTCCATATTTTGGCAGATTGAGAAATAAACATTATGTACGACCATCAGAGTAATAAAATGAACAACTATCGTTGTCTTTTCGTTTAGAAGGCCAATTGTCCAGAGTTATGATTTCAATCCTTACTCGATGCTTTACAGCTAGTCTGGCAACGACCTAATAATCATGTTTATGGTCACGAAATCATTAATTTATGGAATAATATTTTTTAAGCCGAAATCTGTTCGTCTATGGCAGCATCACGTATTGAAAAGATCTATCGACTTTGTTTCTAGCCAAAAATGAACAGCTGAGGCATGAAGCTGATCAGCAATTCATTTTTTTTTTTTTTTTGCCTGCAGAAATTACGCCTCAAAATGCAGAGAATCACAAGTGAAAATTAAACAAAAAATAAAAAATAAAAATAACGTTACCCAACAAACGTTAACTATTGTAGTAAATTGTATCATCCTCGTGCTTTTCCCTTTAGCCTTTTGTCATACTTAGGTAACATATTCTAAGTGACAATAGACAATTTATTAATCAATATGCTAACTGTTGTTAATATGCAAGATATTTTGGAAGGTTCATACTTTTTCGTGCATTAAATAAATAAATCTTTGGCTTAGGGTTAACTGGTGTTCCTATCTGACAGCGCAATCTACAGATGCATAAGAATCTCCCTTCCTAAAAGAATAATTGGGTTTCCTTGGCATAACACTAAATTGCATCTGATGGGAAGGTTACAATCCTGAAGATCTGTTGAATATGAAGTCCCGCCCCTTATTCACTCGTCCAAGATTTGAACTCGGGTCACAAATTACATTTCATATTGCGATAAGCACACCACAAAAAATGTCTGGCATGTCAACAGTCGTCAGCAGAATATTTCGCGTGATTTTAAAATAGTTCACTTCGTGTACATTTGATATAAGTTAGTAACCATAGGTTACCTTAGTTTGACACAACGCTCAAGTGTAGAGCACATGGAGGATACAATTTACTCTAATAGTCAACTCACAAACTCATCAGTGTAGAAAAAATCTAATCCCAAAAAATAAATGGTGGTCAGTGGGATGGCCTGTCTGCTTAGAAAATCAGTATTCAAAGCCCTGGTTTTTGCATGAATATTAACGGACTTCCATCGTCAGTAGAAAATGTGAAAATATCAAAATTCCGTCCACATTAATATATATATATATATATATATATATATATATATATATATATATGTGTGTGTGTGTGTGTGTGTGTGTGTGTGTCTGCAGCTCTAAAGAAACTAAGTCTGTCTTTGAAGAACGTTAACCAGGAGATGCCTCGGACGAGAAACAGTTATTAAATTGATGTGAGATTTAACAAGATCTGTCGCCTTGTCTTGCAAAAAAAAAAAAAAAAAAAAATGAAAAAGATATTAAGAATCTATCTCCTTTAACTGTTCCTCTCATATGTTTTATGAAATAAGAAAAATATCAAAAGAAAAAAGAAAGTCTATAAAAGATCTACTGTCATAGATGGCGCTTTTGTTCGCCTGCCACTTCAAAGAATTTTTTCCCGGATAATTCTTTGGAACAGCAGAAAATAATTCTCCAGACTGTTCACTCTAAATATGGATTGTCACGCACTGAAACTTTCAAGTAACCATATTTCTTAAATGTCTGAAGATACCTTAAAAATATTTTCTATGACCATAAGTTTTCTTGATTATTCACGTCCTAAGATTTAGTTTAGCAATATGTCACCATCATCCAACTTAAGGCATAACTCGTGACCATATTTTGATTTTAAACGCAATAGAAGGCGTAACGGTTATCGTTTTAAGAAATAGATTCGGTTACCTCAATTCAAATAAAGGACAAGACTGCTTTCGTTTCATTTAACGTCTTGGGAAAGGAATGAGTCCATTTTTTCTTTCCACTGATATGAGTAAGTATTAAGGCTAACTGAGTCATTTAGCTTTGATAAGATAACCAATATAAGAGAAACAAAAATTTGAATTCAAGCCGGCTGTACCCGCTTAAAACATCATTGTATTACATCCAGCCCGTTTGGTTGGCTTTTATCAACCATTGTAGGTTGTTTGGGTTTTACGGCATATCAACATTTGTAGGTTATTTAACGCCAAATCCATTTTAGGTAAATAATCGCTTCTATTTAAAACAATTCAGTTTGATATGAGTACACAATTTATTGTCAAAAATATTTCTATTTCAAACTATTCAGTTTGTTCAAATTGTAGTATATAACAATTCAGTTTAGTTTAAGTACAGTTTCAATGTCAAAAACAGTTCAATTTCAAACAATTCAGTTTAGCATAAGCACGCAGTTTAAATGAAAGTACAGTTTAATTGTGAAAAACATTTTTATTTCTAGCTATTCAGTTTAGTCAAGCAGTTCTAATTTAGCAAATTCAGTTTAGTATAAGTACAGATTTTCTTTACACACAGTTAAATGTCAAAAAAGTTCTATGTTAAACAAATCAGTTTAGTGTAAGTACAGTTTCAATGTCAAAAAACGGTTCTATTTCAAATAATTCAGTTTACCATAAGCATGCAGTTTAAATGTAAGTACGGTTAAATTGTCAAAAACATTTCTATTTCAAGCTATTCAGTCTAATCAAACAATTCAGTTTATCATATATATGCCGTTAGTTCTATTTAACCCATAGATAGGGCTTTATCAGGTGCGACCACGCCGGGCTAGAGTGGACCTGGGAGCAATGACAATGAAGGGGTGCTCCATATTCCCCAAAGCTCCACTATTACTGGGATCTCACCATCAGATTGTTTAGTGTCATATACACGACACTCATTAGGTGGGGGTTTTACCCCTCTGCAGAGGTGCAGTCAGTGAGAATTATACAACCCCAGCCGACTGGGCAATCAACCATTGTTAGTAATTCAATGGCAAATATAGTTTATTCAAATCTTAGATGCATATGATTTGTAAACATAAGTCAACAATCTTAAATAGTTTCAAGTTCACAAACAATTATACATAAAACATTTGTTTACACAGTTAAATGATCAAAAAGTTCTATTTCAAACAATTTAGTTTAGAATAAGTCAAAATTAAACAGTTGTAAGTATTCCTATGAATCACTGACAATTCAGTTAAATATCAGTCATTTATTTACATACTTTAAATAATGGCAACAAAAGTTTCAGAGCTGGAACCTCATTACCATATTCCGTTTCGTGTTATTGCCCGGATGTTTTATTTTTTTTTCATTTAAATTGGCCCGGAATCGTTTCGACATCTGCTATGACGTTATCACTAAATAAGTCGCTTATTTGTCCACACGTATTCATTTCAATCTTTACTCACAAAAAATTAAACGTCTGTCTCGGTACTTTTTGATCAAACCACGTATCCCAGGATGGGGTAAAATTTTATTTTAGCTCTTTCTTTCCATAATTGATGGGAAATTTAGTTGGAGGTTAAATAAAATATCAATAAAATTTCAAAAGATCACGTGATCAAGTTTGTTATTTTTAAAAAAATTCTTTCTGCAATTCAAATAGATCGTTATGGTTTCAGATTTTTTTAAAGCTGAAATTCTATGGAATATCATAAGTAGAATAAATCATAACATGAAACTGACAATGAGCGCGTGACGCTCAACCGGAAAGATGAAAAATGTTCATGCATGTACGCCTGCATACTTTACGATCTCCAATTGTTTCATTTCAATGGAGAATAAGTGATACAATTGAACGCCTCTTGCTTTTTCCGGATTCAGATATTTCAATTATGATTCGGTGTCAATATTATGGTGATCTTTTGATTGTTGGATAATGACCAAAGTTGTATCTGGGAGGAAATAATTCGTGAGGGAGTTTGATCCACAGTACAGATGTTCTAGGAAAAAACTATTGGAATGCAATATGCGTCCGAAAGAATGGATGCTGCCCCCTCGAGATTGCAAAATGAGTTCTTACTGGAAACTCCCTCATTCATGAGTCACGCCTGTTTGAGAGTTTCTTGTAAGAAATTGTTTCGATATCTCTCGTGAGCAGCGTTCGTCTTTACTAAATATCTTCCAACACTTATAGTGTTCCATTCCAGAAGCTTCTTTTATAGAACATTTGTGCTGTGGATCGAACTTCTCAATGAATATCTTATGTATGAAAGTTGGAATACTTAGAGAAAAAGAAGAAAGGAAACATGATAATGAAAATAAGCTTTAAAAAAAGGAGGGGGAAATAGGGAAAAAAGCAAGGAAAAAAAAGACAAAGAAAGAAACCCTGGCCAAAGTAAAGAAGAAAGTAATAAAAACGAAAAGGAAACCAAGGAAGATTGGTTGGTTGGGATTAATGGCATATCAA
Organism: Sepioteuthis lessoniana; assembly: GCA_963585895.1. Taxonomy (NCBI): domain Eukaryota; kingdom Metazoa; phylum Mollusca; class Cephalopoda; order Myopsida; family Loliginidae; genus Sepioteuthis; species Sepioteuthis lessoniana. The sequence goes on from OY757907.1 coordinate 72,011,318, forward strand.
TTCTTGAAGGTTATCTAATGGTTGGTTGGGTTTTATGGCATATCAACTTTTGTAGGTTATTTAAAGCCAAATCCATTTTTATGAAAATAATCAGTTTTATTTCAAACAATTCAGTTAGCATGAGTACACAATTTAATTGTCAAAAACATCTCTATTTCAAAATATTCAGTTTATTCAAATAGTTCTAATTCAAGTATTTCAGTTTAGCGTAAGTACAGATTTTGTTTACACAGTAAAATGTCAAAACAGTTCTATATATAACAATTCAGTTTAGTGTAAGTAGAGTTTCAATGTCAAAAACAATTCCGTTTAGCTTAAGCACACAGTTTAAATGTAAGAACGGTTTAATTATGAAAATATTTCTATTTAAGCTATTCAGTTGAGTCAAACAATTCAGTTTAGCAATAGTATATCGCTTGTTCAATTCAACCCATAGATAGGGCCCTATCAGGTGCTACCACGTTGGGTCTTAGTGGACCCAGGAGCGATTGCAGTAAAGGGGTACTCCGCATTCCCCAATGCTCCAGCATTACTGGAACTTCATCATCAGATTGTTTTGTGTCATATCCAGGACACCTCGCCGGTTATTTGATGCCAAATCACGTTTCTATGATTTGTAAACGTCTAGTTTGCAGGTAACATTTTTAAACGATCCAGAACTCATTTGTTGCACACAGTTAAATGGTTTCAAGTATTGCTATGTAAAACTAACTATTCAATTTAATATCAGTTCTTTGTTTGCACTTAGTTAAAGGGTCAAACAGTTTTATTTGACCCAAAGATGAGATCCTAGTACTATCACACCGGATCAACATGAACCCGGGAATAATTTCAATGAAAGGGTATTCTACATTCACAAAACTCTTGGACTGGAGCCACACCATCAGATATTTGGTGTCTTATACAGGACACTCGTTGAGGAGGAGTCTTAATCCTTTACTGAGGAGGAGACAGTGTATTCTACAGCTCCAGCTGCCCGGGTATGAGTCGAAGGAAGAAAAACTAAAGAAAGAGAATATATATATATATATATATATATATATATATATATATAGAGAGAGAGAGAGAGAGATTGAGAGAGAGAAATCATGAAAGAACAAAGCAGGAAATGGAAAAGGAAAAAGGGACAGAAATATTGAACGAATAAGGATAAAGAAGGGAAGAAGAAAAAAACCAAAAGAAAGAATGCAAGGAAAACAAAAAAAGCAAGTTGACTGGTTGGAAGAGAGAAAAAAAGAAAGAGAAGAATAAAAAAAACCACAGAAGGAAAAAGAAAGAAAACGAAAAGCAGGAAGGAAGGGAAGAATGAAAACTTTTCACTTACAGTGGTTCACTGAACTTGCTTAAAGGGAATTTCAATATCAAAAAATATCACAGGACAAAATAGGCATTTTTATCAATACGCATTCTAATACTTTTTGTGTCTTTTAGTAACTTTTTGCCAAGTTGCCAACTAGATTTGTTTAAGGTGACTTTATATGAAAAAAAAAGCAAAAAAAGTGTAAATGTATTCTTCTATCGTTAGTATCCATACTATATAGATAAGTCTATGTTTATCTCGTGTATTGGTCGATTTTTGATTTCTGGAATGATTCTCTGAGGTCAAGCGAGGTTTCTCGTTCTTGTAATGATTGAATTTCAAGTTTGTCATTTCAACAACCAATTTAGGGTCTGAAAAAAGTTATCAAAATTCGACCTGTACATGAGTATTGACGGTATATCACTGGTTTCGTGACTTTGTTTGTTCGTGGATGCGCTATCCATCTTTCTCCAGGTCTGTAACTGGTTTGAATGAAGAGTTTTCCTTTTCCTTGATAAGTTGCAATACCAAGGTTAAAGTGCCCAGTCTGCCCTAAAATTTATCTATGGATGGAGGAAGAATATCTCTTCGAAGTTAATTATTGCTATATGAAATACTAAAAACTTTATTTAGGATTTAAAGTCGGTTTCCTACGACGATAACAGTTACGCCATGAGCAACTAAATCCATCCCGTAAACAATCTGACCCTTTATTTATGCTACAACATTTTTAATCAATGAAATTAATTCTTAAATCTAAAGGTTGCTTTAAGTCGTTCCAAGTTTGGATTTCTAACTTGAAAATTATTATTTATATCGACGCCAAATTTTGCATCTAAAAAAAAAATAAGTCTTCAAAATTCGACCAATACATGAGTATAAACGATATATCTATTCGTGATTGTTTTCATTATAAAATAGGATGCCGATAAAGGGATTAGTTTTTCGCGTGTAAAACCTCAAATTCCAATCTCTAACGGAATATTTCTAACAAGAACTTGTTAGAAGTTTCAGCTTCTTGGGAGTTTTCTTCCCTAATAGAACTTGGAAAGAACGCATCAATCACTGTTGCCCATCAACACTCAATTTGCCCGAAAATCGAACAATGATACAGTCAGCTAGGTCCACTTCAAGTTTGTCTACACTTCCAAGTTTCGTCGTAAGTACGTGCATATACGATGTAACAAGTCTCACTACGTCAAGGCGACTCTCCAAAACTGTGAAATTAACTAATATAAAACACACCACTCATTATTGTCAGTCGTGGTAAAAGGTCCAGTAGCTGCCGCCTCCACCACCTTTTAAACCCTCCATAAAAGACGTCACCAGACACGTGACCGGCGACATCATAAACAAAGACGCGTAATCAACAGAGGTGACGCCAACCTCCGTCAGTTTCAAGACTACATCCTTTGGCTCAATTGTGTAGCACTGTCACGGGCCGCAGCCAATTACTATTTGCTATAAACTCTATTGTGTTTGGCATACTTTCAAAATACATCCATCGGTAGAGCATTAAAACGAAAGAACCATTTGTATGTTTGCCGATGACTACTTTACTTTGGAGGTAGAGAAAGCGTACAAATTTCAAACCATTTTTTTTTTACTTAATGATGTACTTTAAGGCCGAGGAACGATTATTAATATATAACAGTCGGACGTTTTCCTGTCTGTCCTCTGAAGACAGACAAATATGGTTTGATATCTAGCCGCGAAATATGGTTTCCTTTGGTTTTATGGCACATCAACTCTTGTAGGTTATTTAATGCCAAATCAATTTTATACATATATACAGTTCTATTTCAAACAATTCAGTTTAGCATAAGTACACAGTGTATTTTTATTTGGCTCATAGATAGGACCCTATCAGTTGCTTCCACTCTGGGCCAGAATGAACCTTGGAACTATGGCAATGAATGTTTACTCTGCATTTCCTAAAGCTTCAGCATTACTGGAACCCAACCATCCGATTTTTTAGGATGATATCAGGACACCCGTTGTGAGAAATATTACCCCTTTGCAGAGGTGCAGTTTGTGTATTCTACAGCCCCAGCCGACAGGACAACAACGAAATATGGTATACAGATGTACTGGTTATTTATCCTATGTCCCACCAGGCAGGATTAAACATAAGTTCATTTTAATGTGAGGAGCTATGCACGAATCGAAACTCATGTGCGGCAGTAACAAAAATTCTTGGCCTCTTTTGGCATTCCCCTATTGGAGCGCCTCAGACGCTGAGCGATTAACTCAACTCTGCAAAGCAGGTAAAGCCCGGGTAGAAGGCCCCCAGTGATCAAGTGGTCACGAGTCAACATCATGCCACGAACGCCGTGATAGTTTTGGCTGATCAAACATCCGACACGAATGCTGCGATGTTTTTGGCTGGTGGTATGCAGATGTAGTTGTAGTAAAGTTGGCGACCGCCGTCGAGGGCGACCAGAAGGCTCTCTTTTCAATAGCTACTACATCGAGGTGTAGGAGAGGGTGCTACTTCTTTCCCTGGATTGCTCCACTTTACCCTTGATACGTACCTTATATTTGTGAGTGTTAAGCAAGGAGTTATCAAGTACCATTTTAAAAGTCTTCGGTATGGCGAGACCTGGGATCGAACTCACTTAAATATCTTTTGTTACCCATTGAGAAAAGTGAGCCAGTCGAGAAATCTCTAAGAAAACAAATAGCAGCAGGAAGCTATGTTGCTGCAAGACTTAACTAATCGTACAGAATTTCAATTTTCGAACTTAAAAAAAAAATTTCCTCAACAAAAATATTCATTTGAATCATGACTAATTACGTTTGTAAGCCATTTTTTAAGTCAAGCTAATCCTATAGTATTACTATTTAGAATTAATGATCGAGAAAAAATCTTAAGTGTTTAAATCGATTATTTTCTTAAACAGGATTAAATTAAATTAAAAATATTGTTCTATTCAACTACAACAATTTTTTTTTCACTGAACTATATTAACTTCATAATAGAAAATTATGAGGGGGTACAGAAAGTTCTCAATCACAACAAGAATATAATTACCTTTATTTCAAAGGGGAAAAATAATCAAATGTTTCGGGAAAGATTTCAAGGAATTTGAGAAAGCAAAAGTCAAAATTTAGTGAACTTTAGAATGAATATGAGGTACATCGCCTACGTTGCCTAAATCCTGAAAAATCCTAATTTTAAGTTATATCCAGAACGTTTCAGCATTCCTTCGGGTAATTAGTAAATCTTTTCTGTAACATTCAAAACCTTCGCTTGAATTCACTATGTATGCATGCGAAATTCAGTAGTGACCATCTTTGGAGAATAGACCGACAAACTCTTCCCAATTATTGATATAAACTCAAAACATTACTGAGTCATCAGATATCTGCTGAATTTTTTATCATCTTACAACAACTTATAACAAAATTTCAACTGTAAATATTAGTAAATTATTTTCAGTATCCAAATATGGAATGCTTATAGAACTTTCATTATCTTCAGGGTGAACGGACAGCACGGATTCCCTTGACTATCTCACTCACTATTCGTCCCTATCTGCGCTCTCTATCGTTAATTCCTCTTGACAGAATCTATTGTTTACATGGAGCTAACAAACCTAAGTTGTTGCTATTCAGCCGGCACTGGTGTGTCTATGCATAGAGGTCTAAAGGAGAACGTCGTTTTTGAGTTCATCCCTGCTTGTCTTACTTGAATAGTTTATGAAATAAGAGGGAAATGGCCGTACAGGAGCTACTTTCTAAGGTGCTTGCTTCCAGGATTCGTTCAAAAGAGCATGTACCATTCCTGTGTTATTCTAATCTAGATTTTTCTGTTGGCGCTTTGTTAAAGGCCAAGTGAAGCAACTATACAATTGCACTAATACAGAAACAGCATGAAAGAATTCCAATTTTACTTATATGTATACTGACATTGCTCTCAATAGATGAGATATTGCTACCAAGGTGTGTTAATTAGTCTACCAATTTCAGAGGCTTACCATGTAATGTGGGGATGACACGACCTTGATAAAAAGACAAGAATTCTTTTTTATCAGAGTCCACGTAGAAACATATGCCTTTTGCTGCTTACTCCATACTATGAAGCAGAAATTTGACTTTGGCAGGAGTATTTGCAAAAATCGCTAGATCATCTGCGTAACCTGCATTAGTAATAGCTTCAGTCTGGTATCGTCTGCTTCTTGCCTTATTTGTGTCCAAGACCGTTTTCTTACATCAGATCTATTTACATTCGTAGCTCAGGATCTGGGCAGATTATGTCAAGAAATGCTGCTAATATATCTCCTGGTAAATATAACTGAAACTTTAGCCATTTCTTTTCCATAATATTCCCTGCTAAAAGCAGGTGGAGGGTTTTATATGATGGTGCCTCTTATATGCCATTAAATGTGATTGATATTCCTCTCTCTATGCCTATTAGGTGATCAGATTGAGTTTCCAATTTCTATGACATGATTATAAAAAAAGCATCCGTTTTATGTTTACGCCATTTATTATTTTAGTAATTTATAACTATTTTGATTGATTTGGTTTCTTTGTTTAATGGCATATCAACCTTCCTGAGTTATTTAATGCCAAAGCAATTCTTGTAGAAGAACTGCAGTGGTAATATTTTATCCATAGCTCAGAAGATTAGGGATTAATACTTTTCCCAAGGGTAATAGTCCGAAAGTGAACATAATAGCATGACTAGAGTTTGAACTCGTTTACTGAGATGTCACAGTCCAGCACATTAGCGACAATGTTGTAGGGAATCTCCTATGATCTACTTTAAGGCGTTGTTTAATTGTAATGATCCTGGTTCTTATACATCATCAACAACATATTTATTACCAAGAATTGGGAAACAAGACCGGCATGACCAACACATTCCACATTAATAAACTTCAAAATTCCTGAAGGATATTACTATTGCATTAAAATTCCCTTCGAGAAAGTCATTGCTTAAGATAGAGGTCAAACAAACAATCTCACCAATAAACGGTATAATTTTCTGGATTGTTTTTGCAATAAGCGCTAAATATTTCGAAGTTCAACTGTATTCGGAGTGGGGGTAGAACGAAAGAAAAAAGTCTGCCGATATTCGTTCACTAATTGGCTTGCTAATTTGGTTGGCCTATTTCATGAGTAAAATAACTTCTGTAATCATGTACTAGGGTATGTAAAAAATTTTGCCATTTTTAGATACGTACTAGTGTGAGGTGTTTCGGTCACGTGACCAAAACAGTTTACTCTGTGGTTGGTAGTTGATGCGCAAACTCGTTGAGCATTGCTTTACTGTGATTCGAAAGCTGCACTGACAAATATGCCACGTAATCTAATTCGAGAACTAAAAGGTTCGAACTTGGCTATAATGAGCAATTAAAAACATTTGTTACTCAAAACATGCAGACAGAGTTTAGTCCAGTAAACCAGAGGGTTCAAGAATTTCGCTTGAGTTGCAAGAATCTTGGCGACCAGATAGGCCAAGGAAACATGTATTTCGAGATTATACTCCAGGCTGGAGAGGCAATCTGGAGAGAAGCATTGGGAGAATACCAGGCGAGCTTGGAATCTTCCAGTCCAATGTGATTCGTCACTTTCTCAACTTCGGCAAAAGCATCCAGAAATGGTAAATTCCACCTCGTGTAACCAAAATTTTACAAAAATTTTTACTCATCCAAGTATTAACCGAATCCATTTGCCATGAGTAATAATGTGACAAAAGGTCAGTTTTCAAGTCGAGTACAGATGGTTTAAATTCAGAATTTTCGTCACTGTCTGGTTGGCTAACAAAGGCTGAAAAGCCAGGTCTGTAAATTGGATTGAAAACTGATGGATTTATTTTATTATTTCCTGAGACCATTTTAATTCTATTGCGTTAAAAGAAATCTCGCTACTATGTTCAATTCAGTTGTTGCTTAGTTTGGTTTTACAACCCTTGTAATGCCCAATTATATATATATATATATATATATATATATATATATATATATATATATATATATATATATATATATATATATAGGATTGTTAAACAAAATTTCTTGATAACATTTTTAAACTAGCCAGAACTAATTTGTTTGCACTCAGCTAAATAATTTCAAGTAATGCTATTTGATATTAACAGCTCAATTTAATATCGGTCATTTGTTCACAGACAGTCAAACGGATATATATGTATGCTTTTTAAGTAATGAGTTTATCGGTAATTTTATCTTTTAAAAAAGTTAGTACTAACTTGTTGGCACCCAACTGAATATTGCTATCGTTTGTACACAGGTAAATCGTTTCAAGAACACTAATGATTCGATTCAATATTAATCATTTGTTTGCACATAGTGAAGTGGTTACACGTGTTGACCTTCAGCACTAATAATTTTGTTTAACACCAGCCATTTATTTGAACACAGTTTAGTTTAAAACTGTTTCAACCATTCTTGTTTAACATGAATAAAAATATTAAGTATTAATTATTTGTTTTCACATACTTTAGTGGTTTCAAGTATTGCTAGGATACATTAACAATTTATCAGTCCTTTGTGTGCATACTGTTAAATGGTTAAACAGTTCTAACTGACCCATAGATGGGACCCTATCAAGTACTACCACTCCGGATCAGAATGAACCTGGGAGTAATTACAATGAAGGAATACTCCACATTCCCTAAAGCTCCAGGACTGAAGCCTCACCCTCAGATAGTTTAGTATTATATCCCAGACGCACGTTGGGTGGGGTTTTTAACCTTCTACACCCACCCATCGCCGACCGACTTGGCTTCTATTTAGTGTACTGATCCAACTTTTGAAACCATTTAAAAACTTTTTTTCTTGCTTCTGGGCTGAAAGTGCTATTTCTGAATAGCTTATGTCTAGACTGAAAGGAAAATTCTTATTTTCACTTTAAACTTATATTTTGTGACTTGAGTGATAATATTTTCAAATTTACTAATTTCTAGAATATTCTAAGCACATTCAGTGCTCAGTAGCTGACAGAGAATTTTCTCGAACTCCCAAAACATATTTGTTCATTCTTATATAACTTAAGCGTAAACTGGTTTTAGCCTGGTTTGAATTAGGAGTTTATTTCTCCAATGTTGGTTAGCTTTTCTGTGCTAAATAACTAAATCTTCCCTACTATTTACCCTAAGTTCGTGGGAAAACAGGTGGATTAATTCTTTCCTCAAAGGTATCACAGCGGGATGTGTAACGCAAATAGCTTCGTCTAGGATTTGAACTCTGATCATCGATTCCGTTTCCTACAATGATAACCGTTACACTAAAAATGGTCTTAAGCAGAGGGTAAAACAATAAAGTTAAAATTCAGTCTGTAAATAGACGATCAGACTTCTCATTATCGTCAGTTCAAGCCGTGATTGTTTTCTGGTAAGGACATAATTGTTGTTGACTTTTTAGCCATTGGGTTCTTGTTCTAACAGAAGTCCATGATGAGATCGATACTTCTGTTTAGAAGGGTGTGAAAGATTACAATTACAATATCCTTGTTATCCCCACTATATCAAGAGTTTGAATAATTGAAATGACGTTTATCGTGATAAATTCATTGAATGTCTTAATTTCTTAAAGTTTTTTTGCACGGTTATATTTAATAAAATATTCCTTTCTAATCCCAATAATCTTCATAATTATATGATTTCAAGAAAATAGTTCCGTTTAATAATCATTTATTTTAACTGTTATATGGTTTTAAGTAACTAATAAAAAATTCTTTGTAAAAACATTATAGCTTCTAAAAATTATTCTGAATACAAGTAATGTACGGTTAAATGGCATCAAATATTCCTATTGAATACAATTTATCTTTAAACAGCTCTGTTTGGCACGTAGATGTGAGGCTCCAATTCTTGTCCTTTATGGAAAGTAAATTACAACTTCGTTTCAAGTATCCCCATGTCCACTCTGACCCAGAGTGATCGTAACTATTAGAATCTCAGTAGGATGCAATTTAATGACATCCTCGAAGTACCTCTCTGCAAAGGATGCAATGAGAGAAAGAGAGAAGTTTGTTGCAATGGTATTTCTTATCCTTTTTGCTTTCAAAAGGGTTTCGTTTAGTTTGGTTTCATTTCATATCAACCATTGTAGGTTATTTAATGCCAATTCCTCTTTATACATATATATCAAATATATATGATTTGGTTTTATAGCACAGAGTTAAATGTTTCAAGTATTTCTATATAACAGTAGCAATTTATCATCCGTCATTTTTTGCGCACATAGTTTGTTCTACTTGACCCATAGTTAGTTACATTTTAGATGCTACCACTTCAGGTCAGAGTTGACCTGAGAGCGATGACAGTGAAGACGTACTCCACAATCCCCAAATCTCCAAGCCTCGTCATTTGATCATTTAGTGTCATGTACAGGACTCTCATTGGGGGTTCTTACCCTCTGCAGAGAAACAATCTGTGTATTCTAAAGCCCCGGCCATCAAATGGTTTAAAAATTTCTCTCTGATAAAGACACCGCTGTGTTTCAAGATTCGTGTACCTGAAGGTCTCACCATATCTTTAGAGCAACGGTAAAGTCAAAAGAACTTTTTTCTTCTCATTGAAATTCACTGAATATTTTAAAATATAATGGTTAGCTTGCTAGACTTGGAGAACACTTTTAGTGAGTTTGAGTCTCCTTGTGTGCTGCATAATTCCTACCTTTGCCAAACTGCAAGTTGAAAATTTCATCGGTGCTAAAGCAGAGCAGTGACTACGGTTGCATCTTTTTTCTCAGTTTACTAGATTTGTTACATTATATTTTATGATTATAATAAATTGAGTTTTGAAATATTTGTTTAATAATCCAACTCGTGATATATCACTTTGTATGTACAGATAGTTATTATCTCGCCTGGCATATCTGCTTGGTCAAAATGACTGCAAGCAAGAGAAAACCATTTTTGTTTGACAAACACGAATAAAATAAAGGTTTATGACAAGACAGGTGATTTGTTTAACCGTGGCAGGGTAAAGGGCCAAGGGCTTATTGAACATGTTTTAAACTACCCACCACAAATTTTCACCCAAAGTTAAAAAGATTTTTATGATCGAGTCTATTTGACTCGATCATAAATAGACGGAGAGGCCAAAATCTGCTTGCAGTTTTTACCGGAAGTCCATATCTAAATAAGGGAGTTGAAAAAAGTAATAAAGAGGAGATAAGCACGTTACTTTTACGTATTGTCAGAGAAGGTAATAACTAAAGCAGATCATTATGAGAAAAAGAAGATGGCGGCTGGCGGGTGACTGGTCGGCTACCGTATTGATTTTTTCCTCTAGCCATTACTTTCAATTCTTTAGGGAGACATATGGCTCTAAAAAGCACAACCGTATATATTAGGGTTCTTCTGCTAAAGAGGTGCCTTCTTTAGCTGGATATATTCTTTTAGGAGAAAGGAAAAAATCGAAATAATGAATCAGGTTGTTCATCATCCATGGATATTAATATTCGCTTACACACCGCTTTTAGCAGTCATTAAGTATAATTTAAAGACATATTCTATTTATAACGTATTCCAGAGACATTGGGACATTTTGGAAGAAAATTAATCGAACAAATCTCATTGATACAGATAGCAATTTAGTATATAATCTTTATCCAGGATATCTTCTACTACGAATATATAAATATATAACTTTGATGAAACAAGATATTCAGATAATTTCATTTATAATTGAGCTATTTACCAAAGTTAATGTTTCGGTTTTTATATTAAACAACAATCAGAGCAGTTAGTAAACGTTGATCGAACTTCTGAATCCTATTTGAGTTTACTTTTGAAATAAAACGAAAAACTGAGACGGCTTTGGTCATTCTATTTCTATTAGTAATGTTCTGTTTCAAAACTATATGATGTAATCAGTGCACGAAATTTATTTTAATGGGTAAGGTTATTTACTTATATTATTTTTTTAGGAAATATGTGGCTTTGCTATATTCATCAAGAAAGACTTATCGATATCGCTGATAGAGAATATGTAGATCTAAGTCTTAATGCTGTAAATACGGTCAATAGTGCTTTGTGACAGTCAGTTTTCTGCTCATGCAGGCATTATATATATATATATATATATATATATATACCATGTTTGTTTGGTTTTATGGTGTACACAGTTTAAAGACAATTTGTTTTTATTTCAAGCTATTCACTTTAGTGTAAGTATAGTTTTTTGGTTTACAGTTAAATGTCAAAACAGTTCTATTTCAAACAATTCAATTTAGCATAAAACAGTTCCATTTCAAGCAATTCGGTTTAGCATGAGTTCGTAGTTTAAATGTCAAAACAGTTCTACTTCAAGCAATTCATTTGAGCATAAGTACGAGATTTAGTTTTATTTGACCCTTAGATAGGACCCTTATCAGGTGCTACTACTCCGGGCCAAAATGGTCAAGGAAGCAATGGCAATGAAAGGGTATTCCACATTCCCCAAAGCTCCAGCATTACTGAAACCTAACAATCAGATTTCTTAACGTCAAATCCATGACACTCGTTGGGGGAGTCTTACTCCTCTGTAGAGAAGCAATCGGTGTATTCTACAGCCCCAGCCAACTGGGCAAACACACACAAATTCAATACAGAAATTCAAAACATACGTTTTACGGCTACCAAGACCTCAGTTCATATATGAAGAGGCTTGCAATAAATGCTAATGGCAACACGATTACTTCATTCGCCGGATAACTCAAGGGGAGAATATATCTCTATAGTCATCCACAGACATATCTGTTTCGTTCTATCAGAACTCAATTGAGGTCTCGGTGGCTGTTAAACGGATGTATGTAAACAATATTAATTGTGATTCAGAACCGTTTAAAATTTACTTCGATGCTACTAGCCCCTCGTGGCTGAAGGGTTAGATTGGCGTTTGAGTCAACCGGGTTTCGATCCCAGCTACGAGAAGCTAATATGTCTAGCCACACTGATGAGTTCTAATAGAACGAAACAGTTCTGTCTGTGGATGACTATATATATATATATATATATATATATATATATATATATATAACCGGACATTGGTATAATGGTTAGAGTGTTCGCCAATGGCCCGGGAGACCAGGGTTCAATCTCAGGTATAGAGTCATACCAAAGACTCAAAAAATGCTGCCTTGCTTAACACTCAGCATTATAAGGTAAGCATCAAGGGTAAAGTGAGTCATCCAGAGAAAGGAGTAGCGCCCCCCCTTATACCTTAGTGTAATTGCTATTGAAAAGGGAACCTTGGGGTCATCTTTGACTAAAGTCACCAACTTTTTTATATATAAACTTGTCCGATTAAAGACCACGGATTTTTCCTTTTCAAAATCTTCAAGTGAAGACATTCGAGCCTTGTTATTTTTCTTGTCTGGGGCAAGATGCTGAAGAAAGTACCCCATACTAGCTCAAGCGCTCTCAACCATTTCGCTGGTCATCTTCAACATCTTGACACAGACACAAGAAAAAGAACACGACTCAAACGTCACTTAAAAATTTTGAAAAGGAAACAATCAGAGGTCTTTAACAAAACATGTTTAGATAACGACTTGCTGCTTAAGTATACGATATATATATATATATATATATATATATATATATATATATATATATATATATACCCCGACCCATTTTCATGAGCAGGATGCAATATATGGTAGATTTTTAAGCGGAATTTAACAGGTTTGAATTCAAAATTTTCCTTCACCTAGACCGGTAGCCATACCACGGTTAAAGAGCCCAGTCTGCCCTAGTATTTAACCATATCTCGACGGAGAACAGTTGGATTCATACCTTTTTCAATTATATTAGCGCTATATTGAATACAATGAGCCTCGTCCAGGATTTGAACTTGAGTCACTGGTTCCATTTCCACCAATGGTAACCAGTACTTCTCTGGCGCTTCCACAACTATACAGACTGGTACCCACAATATCTTAATAAATCGACCGACTTCTCAGGGCAATTTTCCAACAGTTTTCATAATCCGATGGACAAAACAGTTCTTAAAGTCTATCAGCTTTTAGTTTTATGTCATAATTTCATCAACTTTTGAAACTTCTCGCTTATCATTTGTACAGGTGTAAGATTTATTTGCTTCTAAGTCAAAAAGTCCCTTCTCAAAAGTAAAGTAATATTGTCGCACACAAAATACCCAGTTACAAGCTTTAAATGCTAGACATTTTAATCCCCTTCGTAATAATCCAGCTGTGGGACAATCACCAAGAGTTCAGTTCGGTTCGTAGAGAATTTGCTAGAAAAGCCGACGTGAAACGGTAAAATGTCGCAAAGCATAATTCCCAAAGACAAGTGCTTGTGTCTCTTCTACTAGATTACCTGTTAATACTTCTTACTACAAAGTTAAAATCCAGTTGTAGTTGCGACCTACGTTCGTGGTGAATCTAATCAGCCGCTAGGCCACGCTGTTTCAACATTCACTGCTCGGCGACTGACGCCATGAATTAAGTACCAAGCGGGGGTTTCGCAACAGACAAGAAACGACAAAACAAGTCAACTTATGAATAAGTGAAACTTAATCAAAAGAATTACCTGATATCTTATTTCCCGCTACGTCCAATCAGCGGGGCTTAAAATACTCTACCTGTATCGCATACAGCGATGTAAGAATCCCCACCCAAGCGTTGTCCTATGGATGACACTAAACTGCTTCTGATAGTGAGGCTCCATTTCTGGAGCTCTGAAGTAGGGTTAAGTACCTATTCATTGCTAAGACACCCAAGTAGACTGACCAGGAATGATAGTACCCACTAAGATCTCATGTCTATGTCACATAGATCTGTTTGAAAATTAGTAAAATAAGATTATTATATACCATATGACTGGGCAAATTATTTGTGGTAAGAATAGTAACTTGAAGCAAGAACTGTTTACTTAGGATTATTATCATTAGTCAGTGTAAACCATATGACTATATAGGTTGGTTGGGTTTTGTGGCATATCAACCTTTGAATGTTATTTAACGCCAAATCCATTTTTCTGCAAACAATCAGTTCAATTTAAATCAATTCAGTTTAGCATGAGTACACAGTTCAATTGTCAAAAACATTTCTATTTCAAAATATTCAGTTTATTCAAACATATTTTGTTTACACGCAGTAAAATGTCAGGAAGTTCTATATATAACAATTCAGTTTAGTGTAAGTACAGTTTCAATGTCAAAAACAGTTCCATTTAAAACAATTCATTTTAGCATAATGATGCAGTTTAAATTTAAGTACAGTTTAATTGTCAAAGGTATTTCTATTCCAAGCAATTCAAACAGTTCTAATTCAATTAATTCATTTTAGCATAAGTATGCAGTTTAGTTCTATTTAACCCATAGATAGGGCCCTATTAGGTGCTACCATTCCGGACCAGAGTGGACCAGGGAGCAATGTCAATGAATGGGTGCTCTACATTCCCCAAAGCCACCGCATCACTGGGACCTCACCATCAGATTGTTTACTGTCATATCCAGGACACTCTTTCGGGGCTTTTACCCCTCTGCGAAGGTGCAGTCGGTGCATTCTACAGTCCCAGCCGACTGGGCAAAATGACTGTTTAGTCAAGTGACGATTATTGAACAGAAATGAAGCAATTTCAATCCTTAATAGTAACTTAATAGTGGGATGTCTACATCCGTACTCTGATAATAATAATTTCTTCAGTAGACAAGTCTTAAAATTTTATAATACTTCCCCTTATCTTCAATTCATTCTTTTTTTTTTAAATTCTATAAATCTGATGTTGCTCGAGAATGAATTTTATGGTTTATAGTACAACCTAGCCATTGGCCTAATGAGTAAAGTGTTCGCCAATGGTCCAGGAGACCGGGGTTTAATCCCAGGTCGAGTCACACCAAAGACTTAAAAAATGATACTTGATGCCACCTTGCTTAACACTCAGCATTATACGGTAAGGATCAAGGGTAAAGTGGAGCAATCCAGGGAATGGAGTGGCGCCTTCCTCTACATCTCAGTGTGCTAGCTATTGAAAAGGAAACCTTCGGGTGGCCCTCGACTAAAGTCGCCAACTTTACTTTTTTATAGTACAACTTAGTGGCTTGAAGAAAATAAAATTAACGACGGTCGTATGTTTGCGCCGATAAACGTGATACAGGAAGGTTCCAGCTTCATCCAACCCACTGTCTTTATCGCTACTCCATTGTTTAGCTTTATTCGTTTCTTTTTTTTTTTTCCATTAATAAGCTATTTATCCTCGACAGAAGAGAATATTCACTTATCCAATAGTTTATAAGATAACTGAGGTAAAAAAAAGACTCAATATTGATACCATTTGGAACGAAAGGAGAAGTTAAAAAGAACATTTTCTTGCTAAATTGTCATGTCTCTAGTTCCATTAAAAATGTTTATCAGTTTGGGCGGCGGCCAGATTGGTCTCATGATATGGGGGAAGTGCATGGGACAAGTAATCACTGATAAGAACTAGAGGAATGTTTCAGTTCTTGTTCAGGCCTTTCTTTGTTCTTATAGAGAATCATACAATGATGACTGTGTTTCTGTGAGAGAAGCGGATGTTCCTTGAAAAAGTTTATTTATCACCTTCTTCGGCTTTTACTAGTTTTACTGAAGAAGTAATCATAATACCTATAGCACCCAATATATATTCTAAAATAATCTTCCCAACAAAATAGGAAATTTAAAATTTGAGAAATGTTTCCACCTCAATTGCTCGCTCGCCTTCTACTTGACAGTAAAACGAAGAATGTTGCATCATTTAAGTGAGACACCAAGCATTGGCCTGATTTGTTGATTTTTACGGCATTTCAACTTGCCTGGGGTTATTTTAGGCCTAGAGTTTGGGGAATCGCGTACATTGTAGATTTACATTCACATCTTTATATACCATGCAGTTCTATCTAATTCAAATACACTGCACACCGGTGTACGTTTTCATATGTTCCTAATAATAATTATTATGTGGTTTTTAGTTATTTCTATCGCATAATCTTCCCCAGTCGGCAGTAGCTGCCGAGGGCTAAGACCTTCCTCCCAAAGAGTGTCCTAGATATGACAATAAATAATCTGACAGTGAGGTTCCAGTAATGCTGGAGCTTTAGGGAAATGCTGAATACCCCTTCATTGCTATCGCTCCCAGGTCCACTCTGGCCCGGAGTGGTAGCACCTGATAGGGTCCTATCTATGGGTCAAATAGAACTAAATCTCGTACTCATGCTAGACTGAATTGTTTGAAATAGAACTGTTTTTGGAACTGAAATTGCGTACTTTTGCTAAATTCAACTGTTTGAACCGTTTTGAAACGTTACTGTTTGTAAATAAAAAGTACACTAAATTTAATTTTTTTAAATTTAATTCGGCGTTAAATGATCTGAAAAGACCTAATACGCAGCATTATATATTTTTATGTAACTAATAATTATTAGTACACAAACAGTTTCAAGTTACTATTCTTAATACACACAGTTATATGGTTTCAAGTATTCTTTTCTGATACGAATAATTTTCGAAAAGATTTATGAGAGCCTAACAGATACTACCACAACTGATAATTGGACATGAGAGTGACTGCAATAAAAGGATACTCTCCTCATTCAAGATCTCCAGAACAGGAGCCTCACCACCAGATGTAATTTAATGTCATGTTTTAAATCTTACCGACAGTGTGTGTGACTATGTGAATTTCATTAAACAAAAATATTAAAAACTGTTTTACATTTCGTAATACAACTTGCTCATCGTACAAAGTAACCTAGTCCTATCTTCTCATCTTTTTATCCTGTCGACTGCAGAAGGATAAGATCCAAAAATGAGTCTTCTGAAATGGTGAGGCTCTATCCCTGAAGTTTTGAGGAATGTCAAGTACACCTTCATAGCCTTTACTCCCATGTCCACTTTGAATCGGATTGGTACTACCTGTTATGGTCCCGTCCATCGGTCAAATAGAAATGTTCAATCACTAACGTAGGATTATTATTAGTTACTTGAAACCATACTGCTTCGGGCAAATCATTTATGTTAGATCAAAATACTTAATAAAAAAATTTAATAATGTTAAATAGCAATACTTGAAACCATTTAGGATAAGTACGCAGTTTCAATAGCAAAACCGTTCTATTTCAAACAATTCAGTTTAGCGTAAGTGAACAGTTTTGTTTCCCTATTAGGTGCTACCACTACGGGTAAGAGTGGACCTGGGAGCAATGGCAATGAAGGGGTACTCTGCATTACCCAAAGCATTACTGGAGCCTCACCATCAGATTGTTTAGTGTCATAACAGGACACTCGTTGGGGAAGTCTTACCCCTCTGCAAAGAAGCAGTTGGTATATTCTACAGTCTCAGCCGACTGGGCCGCTCCAGTTCTGAAGATATTGAATGAGAGGAGTATCCTTTTATTGCAATCACTCGGAGTGGTAGTACCTGTTAGGATCCTATATATTTGTTAGAAAATTATTTGTATAAGAAAGGAATACTTGAAACAATATAACCGTATGCAAATTAATTATATTAATAATAGTTAATTGAAACTGATTGTTTACGAATGACTTATTTCAATTAGTTACTTGGAAACCTACAAGGGTTGATCTGACTTAAAACACCAACTAACCAATCATTATTTTCATGGACACCACCAATTATCTCCCTTTTCTCAGGAGAGACGCTATGCTATCACGGACATCCAATCGATTATGAGAACAGTTTTCTACAAGAAACCCTCGTTTAATTTTGTTGATGGTCACGCTGATGCCAGTAGATTGATGATAAATCACCGAAAAAAATTATTTGGCGAAGTGTGGCTTTTATCAGATTAAGTTCTCAACTCCCCTTTCATCACTGTTCTAGACGGATCAGACATTTTTAAACAGTAGGACAGCCATTTCTTGGTTTGTTATTATCGTCTCTTTTATTCATGACCCTTTTAACATTATAGAAATCATATGAACCACTTAAATGTCATTTTTATACAACAGTTTTCTAACTACGACCAGAAACGCCGTTGACCGATACGTACTGTTAATCGAAGTAAAATATAAATGTTAAAATCTCTTTCGGGATCACCATCAGCTGCGTTATCGCTTTCAATTTAATGTCGTACCGTCTTACACTTATTGACAGAAGTTGTCGAGCGCTACGGCAAGACTCATTTATTTCATTTATACGAAATTATATGGTTTAAACTTCTACACTTCTAAAGGAGTTTCATTAAAATGGATCTGATGGTGAGGCTCCACTTCTCTAAGGAGTACCGAGTCACTCCTTTATTGCCATTACTCTATGACCCACTGAACGGGACTGATTGTACCTGTTAGGCTTCCATCTATGTATCACATAAATCTAAAAAAAATATCTTCAAGAATTATACAAAAATGTAAAAATTAATGTACAATTAATGCAATTCCCTAACCTTTAGGCATGAAATAAACAAGGACGGTTTGATATGCCATAAAATTCAATCAATAAATCATATCAAATATCTGTTTGCACAGTTATATAGTTTCAAGTATTGCTATCTAATGTCAATAATTTGCGAGCATCTATATGGTTTCAGTAAACTTGACGACCGTAGTCAAGAGCAACCCAAACGATCCCTTTTTCAATAGCTACTACAACGAGGTGTAGGAGAGGAGGCTACTTCTTCCCCCGGATTGCTCCACTTTACCCTTTATACATACCTTATAATGCTGAGTACTAAGCAAGGAGCTATCAAGTACCATTTCTAAGTCTTTGGTGAGATGCAGCTTGGGACTGAACCCTGGTCTCCTGGGCCATTGGTGAACACTCTACCTACTAGACCAATTAGCCAGTTTCAATACCGGGCCATTGGCCTAATGAGTAGTGTATTCACCAATGGTCCGAGAGACCGGGATTCAATCCCAGGTAGAGTCATACCAAAGACTCAAAAAATGGTTCTTGACGCCGCCATGCTTAGCACTCAGCATTATAAGGTACATATTAAGGGTAAAGTGGTGCTATCCGGGAGAAGGAGTTGCGCCCTCCCCTACACCTCCGTGTAGAAGCTATTGAAAAGGGAGCCTTTGGGTCACCCTCAACTAAGGTCGCCAACTTTACTTTTATATGGTTTAAAGTAAGGAAACAATCTTTAGCAAACAATTACAACTTACCAGCAATGTAAATCTTAAAAGAAATCTCAAAATATCAACTTTCTCATTAATAGCTTCAATTGAAGCTAAAATTTCACTCAAACTATGTATGTTTATCTATTAGTGTGTACTAAATACTATCTTGCTCATCAGAAAATTCAATCATAAAGAAATCTGAAAATTCCAGGTAAGGTAACCGGTAACATGCTCACTGTCACTTCAAAGTTGGTTTGGTTTTATGGGATATCAACCTCTCTAGGTTATTCAATGGCAAATCCATTTTAATACATATAAATAGTTCCATTTCAAATAATTTAGTTTAGCCTAAGTACGCAGTTTAAATGTCAAGAACATGTCTATTTCAAACTATTCAGTTTAGTCAACTAAGTTAAATGGTTCCAAGTATTGCTACGTATCACAAACAATTCAATTAAACATCAGTCATTTTTTACACACTGTTAAATGTGAAAAGAGTTCTATTTCAAACAATTCAGTTGAGCATAAATACACAATTTAGGGTCCTATATATGGGTCAAATAGAACTATCAGGTCTTACCACTTCGGGTCAGAGTGGACTTGGGAGCGACGACAGTAAAGGGGTCTCTGCATTATCCAAAGCTCCAGCATTACTGGTGCCTCCCCATCAGATTATTTAATGTCATATCCAGGACACTCGTTAGGGGAGACTTACCCCTCAGCAGAGATGCAGTTGGTGTATTCTACTGGACCAGCTACTTGAAGTGACCCAACTGTAGATAAAAAAAAAAGTCTTACACACACACACACACACACATATATATATATATATATATATATATATACAAACGTCAGCACGAGTAGGATCCAACACAAGGTACATTTTTAAGCAAAGTTTGAATTGTGAGTTTTCCTGCTCCACTCGCCATACTTAGGTTAAAGAGCACACTCTTCGCTGGAAGGAGACTAGTAGGATGCATGGGGTAAATTTTTAACAGATCTATTTGACCCATAGTTAGGACCTAAACAGGAACCATGTGTAGGTTGACATGAATTTTCGAGCCTAAAAAAATTAGTTCTGCAAGCACTGTTCCAACACTTGACTATATTAGGAATGAATGACACCAATACAAGATTGATAAATTTTACAGTCACGTCAACCTATCAACGGTCGATTTATGACTGGAGTTTGGAAAAACCATGTCTATTGTACATTCATATCAACATTTTTTACGCACTGGTTTTTTGAGAGAGTTTCTTTTTGCAGGAGGTCCTCATCGAATATTAGTAATTTTTAAACTGATTAATTTGTTCCATAGGTCATACCCTAACATGTTCTAACACTCCCGGTCAAAAGGGATATGAGAGACAGGATAATGATGGGATAATCCACACTCGGCAGATTTCCAGAACTGGAGCCTCACCTTCAGATTCAGTTTCGTGTTATACCTAAGATAGCCTTTTCCTAGAGGATGAGGGGGTCTTATTTGTCTGTAAGGGATTTAATCAGCATATTCTAAGCACTCTCGGCGGGGTTGGATATTGATTATAAGTAAAAGGTTCTAAGTCTTTAATTTGAGTATTTACCGTGTATACTCATGTATAGGTCGACTCTTGATTTACTGTCAGGAAATCATTAATTTTTCGAGATAAATTGTTTCCTTTTATTCAATTTTTTTTCATTATAGAAAATTAGTACTCCAGGACAGGTCGTCAATTTTGTTGCCCAAAAATTATGTTTGCAGATAATTCAACGGATAATTGAATTTCCTTAGACTAAATGATATCAACGCTTGAGTTTGGATTCAACTTACTTATGCATTTACATTTTTAAGAAGACACAACGACTCAGCGGCCAGAAGAAAAACAAAAATTGCTTCTTTCTAGACTCCAAATCCAACCATTATTCATATCTATTTTATTTTAATTTTATTTTTCGTAGCCTCTCGTGATTGCCTAATTTTAGAATCACCCATCTTTACCATAACTGCACTCGTATTATTCTAACCTTATCACTTGTAAATATTAGCTTGTCTAAGTTAAAGAAAATTTCATCATATTTGCTTGAGGCATTTTTGAATCTTTATATTCGGGGACGGCGTATTTTCACCAGAGGGCAAGAGAGTGTAGGACGCTGAGACGTTTAGGAAAAGCAGAGTGAGTAGAGCAGAAGGAGAATGTTAGTTCACCAAAAAGAGCCAGTAAAAAATTCAATTCGGAAATAGAAACTTATCAAATCTTTTACTTGATGGACTTGTGTGTGTAGTGGATAGAATACAAAAATCAACTATCTACTTAGTTTAATGTAAAAAGATAACATCTGACCTTCTCTACATAAAAAAGAAGATTAGTTGAAGTTTCGATTCTAAGACCCGTGTGCAGAAAAAAACATTTTGTATATGCTAGAAGTATATGTACTCCATAAATATTGCTGTATAAGACGATCGTTTAAGCAAAAAAAGTCGCAATAAAACTAGAGTCAATTTATACGGTGAGGCTAAAATCCAACCTTTTACACAAGAGTGATCAACCAGTAGTAAATGTTTGGATTTTAACCCTGCCGTATAAGTCGACCTCTCGTTATGCAGTGACTTTTTTTAGGATTTAAAAGTCAATACGCTGCATATATATATATATATATATATATATATATATATATATATATATATATGAGAGAGATAGAGACTCTCACATAAAGTTAAGAGATTGAAATACTGTTATAAAAGCGCACAAGAGATTAAAAAAAAACTTATAATAACACGCCAGAAAAAAAGCTTTCATAAAATTACAGAGATAAACTGCTTTAAAATCCCGCCCTAAGAAAAAACTATTATAGAAGTTCGCCTCAAAAAATAACTTTTACACAAGGAGCCCAAATGAAAACTGATATAGAAGTGCATGAAAGAGAAAAACTATTATTGAACATTCTTATGGATGAGTGCGAGATAAAAACCTCCTATAGAAAAGAATAAGAAATTGAAGTACGTTCGAGAGAAAAAAATTATTATAGAAAAACTTGCGAAAATGAAATTTATAAGAGATAGCGATGGAGTAAAAAAGGTTTTATAGTTCATTCTAACATGCATAGATGTGTAACTGAAGGTACATAAATTCAACGTTAATATATGATATGTACATTATTTTGCATACACTCTCTGGTTAATTCATCTGCTTATTCTCATGCATAAAAAATACTACTGGTCTACATTACATTATTTTGCCAGTATCAATCAAATATTGAACTCTAAGCCTGGAATTATGTGTAAGGTGCACACGTATTTATTTTAAACGCTGGCACATACTAGCCTAAATCTTATACATATATATATATACATATATATATATATATATATATATGTGTGTGTGTGTGTGATAGAGAGATAAAGAGAAGTGATTTTGTGCGCGTATATATATGTATTTGTGCGTGTGCCTGGGATATATGTGTGCTTGCTTATTTTTGTAAAACGTGTGTCAATATTTGTACAAGTTTTATATGTAAGTAGTACGACGTCTAATTGTGCATGTGTTTATGTATATATATATATATATATATATATATATATATGTGTGTGTGTGTGTGTGTATTTATAATGTGTGTGTGTGTGTGTGTGTGTGTGTGTGTGTGTGTTGCATCGGTAAATATTTTTAGCTTAATTTGTATTAGATGCTGGCTAATACCTGCATAACTCTCGTGTATGTATATATATATATATATATATATATATATATATATATGTATATATACACACGTTTGTGTGTACATATGTGTGTGTGTGTGTGTGTGTGTGTGTGTGTGTGTGTGTGTGTGTGTGTGTGTGTGTTCACAACAGGAACAAAATCGAATAGATCCCGAGTTGGAACCGAATCTTCCGGATATCCGACAAGCTCTCAACTCCTCTCCAAGACGCAGCTAACTTCTACAGGCTGGCAGCCATTATCATCACCAAATAACACCCCCAGCTCAGTAAGTGCATCTGGTCTGGTCTTTCCTCAGAAGTACAAATTGCACTGTCTTCTTCTTCTCCTCCTCATCCTCGCCTATTCCTCCTGGCAAAGCCTGAAAACAGTAACGTCCTTCCCTTTAAAATTAACTCAAACAACAGAAAGGTATCTAAATCCTGTTTCTACTTGGCACAGAAAAAATAGGTAGATAGTCAGTCAGTCGACTAACCTCTATTCTGACTTTTCTTTGCGGGTTGGGGTTTGCCATATATTTCAGCGTATCAATTCGATTCTGAGGTGTGATAAAGGAAGCAATTACAGATATTGTGACTCAAAACTGAAAAAAGGCAATGCTTTAAGAGCCATCACTATTATATCTACCTACATATCTATCTACTTGTGTAGATTCACTGAGAGGAGAACGTCGATACGTAGATATCCGTCTGATAAATCTACATAATTAGGTAAATATATATAGTACTGAGGAAAAGAACTAAGATCGGCCGGTCTGTATATAGATTCAGATATGTTCATATTCCTATTTTGTTCGTCTGGATGTATTGATTTTAACGGAATGACAACCTGTATGGCGTTATTGTATGCACAGAAGATAGGAAATCACGTAAACTGTGCATTTATATCAACATTTTGTGCAATTTCTCAAGATTTGGTTTGGTTTTATGTCATATCAACCATTCTAGGTTATTTAACGCCAAATCGTGTTTATATATATATATATGATTTGTAAGCACATTTTGTTGATAGCACTATTCATTCACTTGCAAACAGACGGTTTCAAGTATTGCTTTTCAATACTAATAATTCTATTCAACATAATTCATTCGTTTGTACTCCATAGTTTCAAGTATTCCTACTTGCCATTAACAACTCAATTAAACATAATCAATTCGTTTACACACAGTTCCTCAAACAGTTCCATTTCTGACAATTCAATTTAACGTTAGTCTTTTGTTTGCACACAGTTTAAATGTCAAACAGTTCTATTTGATCCTTAGATAGAACCTTATCAGGTGCTACCATTCCGAGTCAGCATGGACCCGAGAGCGATGGCAATAAAGGGGTACTCCGCATTCTCCTAAGCTCCAGCATTATTGGAGTCTCGACATCAGATTGTTTTATGTCATACCTAGGACACTCGGTAGGGTCTTACCCTCAGCAGAGAAGCAGTCGATGTAATCAACAGACCCAGCCGATTGGGCTATGTTTCTTTTGGATTTTTATTTCATGTTCATAATTGTGTTTTAGGAGATATGATATGTGTACATTTCATTATTTGGATGATCTATCGTCTATGGTTCTTACTCTAGGATCAGCCGGCGCCCATCTCTTCTCTTTATTCGCCAGTCGGTCACCATCTTTGTTAATGATGATTTGATAAGGAAAATAAAAATATAGATAAAAAAAAGGAAAATAATTAGAGAGTAAAATTAAATACAATGCGTGAAATTTTAGTTTTCATTCATGGTAATAGACAGAATAAAATTGAAATTAGATTAACTAAAAACCCTACTTCGTCTTGTTTGTCGCTTAGTATCACGCTTTCGTGTCGCCATCTTTGTTCTTGTTTATCGTCTTATGTCGTCACCACCCGTTGTTCTAATTTCTTCTGTACTGGAATGATGAATAACAATGCGACCACTTTTCCTCTTCTCATCAACCTTCCGACTATATGAGGAGTTAAGGATAAGAGCAGAGATGGAGTATTTTACGGTTTGTCTTGAGCATTTCTAAATTTTAGAGCCATGGTCTCAGATTCAACTAGAGTTCAATGGCTGTCAATTAACGTGATTAACTCGTTGTGCTTTTCCACGCGTCTAATGGCTCAGGACTTAATTTTGAATACTGCATTATATGTCAATAATAGGTCTCACCAATCTATTATATGGTAACATCAAAACCCTCTGGGTTTGTTTTCTAATAACTATTTTGTATGGTACTATGCTTACGTTCATAATTTTTAGTCTAATTTTATTTCTCTCAAGAAGAACAAAATGTCATCCACGTTGACATTTTCTGCTCATCGGTCTAGTGGGTAGAGTGTTCACCAATGGCCCGGGAGACCAGGATTCAATCGCAGGTCGAGTTTTACCAAAGATTCAAAAAATGGTACTTGATGCTGCCTTACTAAGTGAAATGCTAACTGCTGCACGATTTATAAGGTATGTATCAAGGGTTAAGAGGAGCAATCCAAAGATAGGAGTTGCAACTTCCGCTACACCTTGGTGTAGTAGCTAATGAAAGGGGAGCCTTCGGATCGCCCGCGACTACGATCGCCAACTTTACTTTCTTAATTGTGGCTAAATCTCCGCACTCTATGAGAAATGGTTTAACAACGTAGGGCGTTCAACATACAAGACACTTATTTCTCTAGTTTGAGACTAACATAATACACCAGTTTTGTGTGACTAATGGGCAGTCGGGATAGAGTTAGTACCTATAAAATTAAAATCGGCCAGTATATATTTACTCAACTCCTCCACCAAGGGAAGGATGCAACGCAGGATCAATTTTTCATCGGAGTAATGGTGGTTTGAATTTAGAATTTTTCTTCTTGCTTCGAAGAAAAATGGTTTCATGCCTTTCCTAAGATCATTAGCACTAAGTGAAATGCAAACAGCTGCACGATTTGAATTTGAGTCACCATTTCCATTCCTTTCGACAATTACTGATACGCTAATTGCGCCTCCAAATAGTCCGATAGGTCTACCTGTAGAACTAGGGCAGCAAGGAAGTGGGATCTACTTTTAATATTAGCTTGGTAGATATTTAGGTTTACATATTGAATTAGGTTGGTCCGAGACGAGAATTATAGCCCGCTAAATTGTAACAGAGTTCCTTGATTATATTAATGCTTTTGTTTAGGAGTTAGTAAAAAGATTTCAATTAGCATCGCAAAATTATATCCATCACAATGACAAGTTGGATGACTTAAAAACAAATTTGACGCTCATAGAAAGAACACAAAATTATCAGTTAGTAATAAATTTACTGATCAATTGCTTTTATCTTAAACTTTTATTTGAGTGCGTCCATCTGACAAAAATTTAGCTATGGTTTGCTGTTTTTTTGTTTTTTTTTATTGGTTACAGTTTCATAAAAACAAGTACAAATATAATGTTAATTTTTTTCAAACTTTAGAAGATTATTTGTCTAAGAGGTCCCCGCGGACGCTCTAGGGCGTTTGTGTGTGGCCTTTCCTCTCCAGTTCTTGGGTTGCATTCGGTAGGCCGTCTTACCTCTGGGCGGTTCTGCCGGGTGTGCCTCGGCACTGGAGATTTCCTCCGGCCTCAGGGGGCCATCCCCCCAGGCTTATACCCCCTTCGGGGGGGTTGGGTTTATTGCCTGGCGCCTGAGGCGCCCCCAAAAAGGGGAATGCCGACGGGGCCGAAGGTATTTTTGGCCTTGCCGGACGCGTGTGGGCTTCGACCCTGCGACCGGGCCCACCTTAAAAACGGCCTTGTGCCATATTCGTGCGTTGGTGGGACGCAACGATAAATACAGAAGATTATTTGTCTGATAGAAATGTGCATATTTTTCTTCTTGAACCTTTAGGAAAACAAGTTTCTTTAATTTTGCTGCAATTTTTTAAAAAATGTTACGGTGTTTTGAAACTGACGGTTTTATTGAAAAGTTAATGCGAAAATTTGTGCAGAGAAGTTTAACGCCAAAATTATAGTGCAATCTTTAAAATCGCTTTCTTCATCAGGTATTTGTTAATTCAAGACAAAAATGTTTTGCTTTTTTGCGGGGTTTGAAAGATTTATTAATATATTCTTATAAATATTCCAGTAAAATTTTACTTTTTATAACCACATATTAATCGAACACCCCTCAAAATGCCTATTCTTAAGGAAAAGAAAAAAATCAATAAAATTTTCTATATGTGTGCAAATAGAAAAACACCGAAGTGGAACGTAAAACTCACATTTAAACAAGGACCTACTCGTTATCTTGTAAAAATAATTCAATTTTGCATCGGCTATTTGAAAACCATCCATAATCTCAGTTTTTTTACACATTGCTAATATTTTGCTAATAAAGCTGATTTACTGTCTAAACACAAATAATTCCAATGTTAGAAGCAAATATCCAAGTCAAGCAGTATATATTCATTTCATTCAATTTAATACCGTCATGTGCTATGAATATTTTTCCAAAAGCTGGTTTTAGATCTATTTTTTTCTTCCTCTTACGTGTTTTTCGAAAGTCTAAGATTAATTTTTTTTTCAACATTTACTGGTCATAAATGGATTCCTGGTGAAATTCTGGACCAAAAACATGTGCCCATTGCATGGTTTATAGCTTTTGACAAATTTGCCATGTTCGATCCGAATGTCTCCGGAACGACCAATTTAACGCACTGCGTTATGGTTCCATACCCACATTTACAAATATAATGGAGACTCTTTAGTAATATATTGACATAGATTCATCTCTAACGCTCAGAACATTGTCGGTTAAGATAGAAAACTATGTAGTTAGATATACACACAGGCAACACATATGATCGCTTACTCGTACATGCTTGAGTGAATCATTTTATATTCCAGTTTATTATCGTACATTAACTTTCTTCCATCTTCCACTGAATAAATCTATTGCAGAAAAATTGGTCTTGACGAATGGGAAAGTTTAATACAATTTTCTTGTATACACGTTTCAAAGAACATAACGATAAAACATCCTTTTTTTAAACTACAGGTTGTACATCGGACAAGTGAGATAGGAAACTTTTTCTAAACGCAGATGAGCATGGAAAATATGACAAGTATATTTTTTTGAAATTCTAACAAAGGAAAAGGAAAAGAAAAATCTTTCTTGTGGAGTGTATTGAAATAAAACTTATGGCAGATTTTATGTATCGCATTTTTAGTTCGTTAGCTTGATGGTTGCATTTAATATGCAAGTGCGTAGAGACATAACCTCTTTATAAGTTCAGTGCCTACTTTCTGTTTAGGTTAAATCAAAAGTTTAGCACGAAGTAAACCTTCTCTTAAACCTTTGCAAACAAAATATATGCCACTATTTTCAACAGAATCCGGGAAAATGATTTTAACGGTGTATCCACCGGTCTAGGATTCTTTATGTTTAAATGTTAAGGAATTTGGCTTATTGTACGTCCATATTTAGATTTTTGTTTAGTCGAGAGACTTAAAAAAACAAAACAAAACACACACACACACATATGGCCCAATCGAATACGAATATTCTTAAACATATCTATTTGTCCTATAAGATAAGATCCTGACAATTAATGCCACTCTGGCTCAAAATAGACCGGGGAATAATAGCCGTGAGGATTACTCCTCAGTAACCTTCATGTGAAGCTGTTTAAAGTGGGGGATCTAATAAATTTAAGCTTCTTGTTTGATATTTACTATGTTTAGTTTGGATATTATATAATCCAGCTCGTTAACCATTGCACTACATAAGGTGCCTAAGGCTTCTTTTTAACGAATGAACAAATGTTAACACAAATTCCAATTAAACTTTAAAATCAATTTCGAATAGAACTGTTTATTTGGGTTCTGGGTGATTTTTTTACTCTATTTGAGAGATGATTTTTTTTTTTGTTTAACTTCATCGGCTTGGCTTTGATGTTAAGCTTAAAATTGACGATTATATTTGTTCTATATGGAATGATTGGTTTGATGGTTAGAAATTCGATTTTAAGGAATGTAAATGTTAATTCTTTTTCAAGATATTTCTCTACACTATGCAGAATGCAAGATGGTTTCATTGTGTTACGTAAAATGATTTTGCCACAAAATGAATTAGAAATCATTTTCCTTTAAAAAAGCCATTTATTTATTTACTTGCTATGCCTCCTTATGCAGCTCCCTTTTTTACAATCTTCTCACACCAACCTTATAAAAAATAATTATCGGAACATATACAGAATTAATTCAGTATATACGGATCGAATTCTTTTAATTTATTCGAATAATCCCCAAAATTCCCTCTTTAAATCTTTTAAACATTTTTTTTCTGAAATCATCAAATTTAATCTTATTTTTTACACTACACCTGCTTTTGATTTGATTTGGCAACTTGTTCACAAAGGACATTACTCTATGAGCAAAAATTCCAAGTTATTAGAAGGCTAATCTTAATTTCTTCAACTAACTTTTTTACTCTTTTTATTAGCTTTGTCACTCTACTTTGTATGCCGTCCCATTTCAATATTACACTCCAGCTTTCATGTATACAGGGTGGAACGATAAAATTGTCGTCCTAAAGAAAACAACACTACAGCTTTATTTTAAAACTTTTATTGAAAAAATCAATTCAAGTAACTTGATTATGTAGTAGAGCTGACATCTATTCAATGTAGCCGCCTTCAGCCTCAATCACCGCCTCGATACGGATCCGGAACTGGGAGCATGCCTTTTCCACAAGCGCCGGCGAGAGCTCAGCGAATACTCGGCGGATGGTGGCGATCAGGCTGGCTTTGGTGTTGTGGGAGATCAAGTTGGTGATGTTCTCGACGTATGACCGAACGAAGTAGTCCAGCGGGTTTAGGTCAGAGGAGGAGGGTACAAAATTGTATCACTCCTTCTGAAGCCAAGCCTGGGCCTCTTTGGACTTGTGGGCCGGCGCCGAGTCCTGCTGCCACACCCAGGGTCTGCTACCGGCCACCTGATTGCACCAGGGGATCACCACAGTCTTCAGTACATCCAGGTACACTTTGATGTTGACTTTCAAGCCGACTTTGAAGATGTGAGGTGGCATGATGTGGCCCTCACTTGAAACCACACCAAAGACCATAACCGTAGTCGTCCGAAGGGTCGTCCGATGCGTTGAACTGTGTCCTCAAGCGTTGAACCGTCCGGATTTTCATTTTGAGGTTGCTAGCAATGGCCCTGTTGTCATAACTTGGATCGGTAGGCTCCCTTTTCAATAGCTACTGCACCGTGGTGTAGGAGAGGGTGCAACTCCATTACCTGGATTGCTCCACTCTACCCTAGATCTTTACATTATAATGCTGAATGCTAAGAAAGGCTGCATTAGGTACCATTTTTTGAGTCTTTCGTATGACTCGACCTAGGATGTAACTATAGATCTCCCGGACCATTGGCGAACACTCTACTCATTAGGCCATTAGCCTGGTTATTCGCATATATATAAGACAATATATGTCATATTTAAATGTATCGTCAAAACTATGTCTTGATAGTATTGCTTTTTTAATTTTCCTGTTAATTTATTTTCAAATCAAATGTTTTTCGGTTCATTATGTAGTATTTTACAGTTATCTATACAGAATTCTGATTTCTATATTTGTTATCAAAATCAGAATGTAAACGACTAAAAGGAATTGGAAATCATTTTACAATCAAAATGTATTAGAAAGGATTTTGCTATAATCCTAATATGTAATATTGATGGATGAAAGATGTGATGAATTTTTATATATATCTTTAAGTTATGCGTTGAGCTAAATTTGCCCTTTATCATGTCCCTTAATTAAATTAAATCTGACCCCGAGTAGAGTTTATTTGCTTTCTCTTACTGTTGCTTAAGACACAAATCTGAAATCTATTCCATTTTACTTGTTTTTCTCAAACGCTTCTCAAAATTGTCTTGTTTTGTTAAACATTTATAATAAACAAGGAAGTCAGTTTCATGAAAGATTATCAGAGAGAAAGAGAGATATTAGAATACTTATAGTACAGTTTAGTTCTATTTAACTCATAGGCAGGACCCTGTCAGATGCTACCACCCCGGACCAGAGTGGACGTGAGAGCGATGGCAATAAAGGGGTACTCCGCATTCCTCGTATCTCCAAAACTGAAGCCTCACCATCAGATTGTTTATCATCATACTCAAGTTAGTCGTGGGTGGGGGTCGTCTTATACTCCTTTAGTGATGCAGTCACTGTATTCTACAGGCCCATCCAACTGGGCAAAAGAGTTTAAGTCCAGAAAACAAATAGTCAAATGCAACAAATTATAGAAGGAATCACTCCGATTGAAGCACAATACTAATTTGATGCTTGCTATAGGTTTTAAACTTGACATCTTATCTGGGTTAAATTCTTTTTATAAGACCAAAAGATTTCTCTGTGATAAAAGATTATTATAAAAATTTACCGACATAAATCTTTGTTAGAAACAAAACCATTTAGCAATGAGGAAAAAAAAAATGTTCGTCTTTTTTAATATGATGTCCAAACAAGGCAACCCCCGACCAAAAACATTTTTTTCAAATCATTCATTTCTACAAGAAAAAAAAAACACACACACAATATATATATATATATATATATATATATATATATATATATATATATATATATATATATATATATATATATATAAGCTTTGGGTTTTTTTTTCCTTTTCTTGCAATCTAAACAGAAAATTATTTTTATTCGTCTTTTGCCACAGTAGATTACTGTTTAACGTTTTCATTTTAAAAAAATGGTCATTTTGAAACAACCAATCACGAGTAGAATATTCTGAATTATTTTGTGATTCTGACATGAAGTCGAACAGATCATCTAAATGCGCAAAGTAAAAAGCCATCAAGATAGAAAAAAAAACTTAACCCGCTTGGAATCGCACAAGTGTTTTTTCTCTGAGAAATTATGCCAGGTTGATAGATAAATACGAGAACTGTGAACGTATTAGATATATCACGTCTTCCGGTCACGTCATGCTGGGAAAAAAATTCCTGCCATATCACCCCAGTTATATCGAGGCTGTAATCCTGCACTTCAACCATTATATCAAAGGGACGCTCCATTAGGCAAGTTAAGCAGGGATTAGCTACCTAAGGATTTATATGAGAGACCGCTTGATAGCCGCAGGTATTAACTACTTTAAACCAAGGTGCAAGTGTAAACAGAGCTTCGTCACACACAGGGGTTGCAAAGTAACTCCCAATTTTATAATACTTATTTCATTTCTTTGGAGAATTCTAAGAAATTGATAAGAATTTTAAAATAGGAAATTACTTTTCAATCATCCTGTGCACACTCACACACTCGTATATTACAACAGTGTATGGTTATCACTATTTCACTTGGTTGGCTTAGGAGAGTGCTCAATATCTGTAATAGAGCTATTATAAAATAATAGATATATAGATATTAGTTTATATATATATTCCATAGCATGGGTGCTTACCTGTGACCACTGGTTTCATACCGTCTTTATACGACAATCACGAGGCTTTCTCTGCCGGTTGATTGTTGTTTAAAAACGGCATCCATTCTATTATATATATATATATATATATATATATATATATATATATATTAATTACCGGTTAGAAATCTGAGATTTCGAATTGGACTTGTAACGTTACTTAGGGTGCAGTATCTAGTCCGCACTCTTATTTAACGAAAATAGGGGGAGAAGAAATGGATTCATGCCTTTCCTAAAGCCGATTATATTTCCTAAAAAGTTATTGATTACTCTAAGCATGCTGTCTTTATATATTATTTCTAATTAATCACCAATTAAAATTCCTCACCACTGGCATGCCAAAATCGTCGATAGAAAAAATTGTCTGTGGGAAAAAAAAACACTCGACCATAAATTCCATGCTTGCTCAAGCTTTAGGAGTAAAATTTCTATTTATTGTCCATTTTTACAGTGGACAACTATATATATATATATAATAAATGAGAGAGAGAAAAACTAGAGAGAGAAAGAGAAAGAACTAAGAACGAGAGAGAGAAAAGAAGAACATAAGAGAGAGAGATAGAGAAGAACTAGAGAGAAAGAGAAATAAAGAAGAATAAGAGAGAAAGAGTGATATAGACAAAAACTGGAAAGATAGAAATGTAACTACAGTAGACACTTTTATATATTTTCCAACTCACAAAATTTAAATATTTTGTCTTTCTTTCAGTGTTTCAGAAAAAAGTCCTTCTTTCTTCATTCTTATAAGCCATGTCGGTTCGGGAAGTTAGTGCCAATAAAGAACCTCATAACGCGATAGAGTTTAGTGTCATACCAAGGACAGGCTTTTAGTAGTGGGCAGAGTTTTACCCCTGCGCATGGGGTTATAGTCAACGTATTCTAAGATCCATCGACAGGCTGGTGTGCCAATCAATGCTAAACTGTGAAAAACCTCCACTATTTCATTTATCTTTTTAATGCAGAATTCCCTACTTTCCGAGGAAATCGAAGTGTCACTGTTGATCTCATTGGACTAACTTGACTTCATGTAAAGCGAGGACTCTAGGTTAAGAAATCGTACATTTAATCGAAATTGATACCTGTTTGAGTGAATTTTATTGGCAATCTTCAAGATTTTAATGAAACTTTGTAGAAATATTTATCGATAGAGAAAGCAACCTTAGTGTTGTAAAAAAAGTCTCACAGGGTGCGTAAATCGATAAATCAATCACACATCGAGAGAGAGAGAGAGAGAGAGAGAGGGAGGAGGGGAGGGGGAATGGAGTGAGTTATAGTAGTTGTGTTAGGTTTATTTAGTTATTTGGGTCACTTATTTCACAAAATATCACAATTTAAATGAGATTGATTGATTTGAATGGTATGTCAACCCATCTAGGGTTATCTTACGGCGTGAGGCAAACGAGAAATTTTTAGTGTGTATGTAATACTCTTTGGAAATGTATGAATCCAATTATTTTCCCTTCAGCTATCGATAAAGGCAGAGCAAACTGGGCTCTACAAACTTGATATGGCAAGTAGTCTAGGAAAATAAGAACCGAATTCAAACTTCTTAAAACTCACTTAAAAATTCACCTTGTATCGTATCGAAAGAATTGGGTTTTATGGCATATCAACCTTTGTAGGTTATTTAACGCCAAATCCCTTTTTTTGTAAATAATCAGTTCTATTTCAAACAATTCCGTTTAGCCTAAGTATACAGTTTAATTGTCAAAATCATTTCTATTTCAAACAATTCAAATTCAGCTAATTCAGTTTAGTATAAGTACAGACTTTGTTTACACAGTAAAATGTCAAAACAGTTCTATGCTAAACAATTCAGTTTAGCGTAAATACACTTTCTATGTCAAAAAACAGTTCCATTTAGATTAATTCAGTTTAGCCTAAGCACGCAGTTTGAATTTAAGTACGATTTAATTGTTAAAAACATTTCTATTTCAAGCTATTCAATTCAGTCAAACAATTCAGTTTAGCATAAGCATACTGTTAGTTCTATTTAATTCATAGATAGGGCCCTATCAGGTGCTACCACGCCGGGCCCGAGTAGACTTGGGAGCGATGGCAATAAAGGGGTAGTCCGCATTCCCCAAAGCTCCACATTTACTGGAACCTCACTATCAGATTTTTTAGTGTCATATCCAGGACACCCATTCTTACCCGACTGCGGTCGGTGCATTCTACAGCCCCAGCCGAGTTGGTAAACGTTTACACGTTTCTGCAAAACTTTCTGCACACTGATAAATGAGATATTCATGTTAAATACAAACAACTTGCACAGATATGGTTTCAAGTATTTTTATTTAATACTAATAATATAGTTACAAATAATTATTTCCAATTTCATAATTGTCATGTGTTAGCACAGTTATATGATTTTAATTAACTAATTATAATCACTAATAAGTACTGCTTTAAATAACTATTCTTAATCTAAATAATTTAATCATTGGGCATTCGGTACTATATGAAAATGATAATCTTTAAACAAACCTACTTGATGGGGACCCTAACAGGTACTACCGATCCATATCTGAATGAACTTGAGAATAATGGAAATGAAAGGGTACTTCACACTTCCTAATGCTTATGAGCCTCACCATCAGATGTACCTTTCTGAGGTAGTCTTACTAAACTGCAAGAAATATAGCCAGCACATTCCATGTTTCGCCGTTTTTGCCAGATTTAGCGCTTTGTTTTGTTTAATTTTTTTCCAGTAAAAATTGTCAAATGCCGTTTGTATCATAAGTGACAAAATCATGTCAGCTATGGGATCTTGCGTGGAATTAGAGTCCAGAAAGCACAAGAAAAAATAAGGCAATCAAGTTCTCTATAGACAGGTTAACGACCCTAGAGAAATCTGATCTCTGATAAGACAAAACAGGAATTCTTCCGAGATGTAGCCGTGTCAGTGCTACTGTATGGATGCACCACTCGAAATTTAGCCAAACGCCAGGAATTTTTTAAAAAAAGCTAAATGACAAATGCACTAAGATGCAGCGTAATGTTTTGAACTGACAGTTACAGTAACCTAAAAAACAGCTGTTATGCAGCCACTTATCTCCCATCTCACAAATCACCTAAGAAATGCGAACCAGATACCGGACAACTAAGGATAAACTCATTAATAACATTTATCTACAGAATACAACACATGGAAAAACTACTGTTGGTTGACCAGCAAAAACTTCCGCTGGGAATGCTACTACAGGACTTGCCAAGAGCGATGGCCGATAGGGAAAGATGGCGAAAGAATCAAAAGAATCTGTGCTATCAGCGTGCCTTGATGAGGAGAAACAATATCAACATTTCCTGGTTAGAAAATTCAATTCTCTACATCTGAACAGAGTCCAAAGGCGAACTGAGGTAACTGAATTTCAATGTGAATTAATAGTTGGTATGAAGCCGAGCTTTGTGAATATTATTTGTTAAGGATGAGATGAATACGCAGCTCATTTTTGACTGGATAGAAGACAAAAGTGCATGTCTGCTTTACTTTGATTACTATTATTTTTCAATATTTTTTTCCGCCTTTTTTACGACTTTAATTATTCTTGGTCGATTCAAAAGTATTGTAATATTTTGGTATGGGCTAGTTTGTATTGAGTATATTACGTAACCAATGTGGTTGATAGTATAGAAGTCGAAATTTCGCTCAGTTTTTCGAGGTTTCCATGTTCTCAACCACTGAGGCAAATCTGGGAAGTATCAGGTGTAATCAACATCTCTCAGTCCTGTGTGGTTCGTCAACCTTCACGGCCCCGGCAAAATCACCCGGAGCTATCGAATTGTGCCTCATGTTAACAAAATCTGCAAAACTTTTGACTCACCCAGGTACATTTTCAACTCTTGATTGGAGACAAAGATATGCCGAAATATTTGATTATACAGTCCCGTATTTTCACAGTATCCATATCCACTCGAATTAATCTACTTTCTATATACCTATAACGCATGAATTGTAAAAGTGATTTATATTTTAAAAGAAAGTTTAAGAAAATAAATCTTATCTCTATTTCCTTTATTACCACAGTTTATCATTTTATTTTCTTCAATTTTTTTGCAAGCAAACAAAGAAATAAAATTCTCCACTGTCTCTACGTCGTAAATGCGTCTGGTAAAAAAGAAAAAAAATACAAATATTCTAATCAAAATTATAGTTTCGTCTCAGCTCTCACTATAAACGTGAATACAAATTCAAACTGGTATCTACGCACGTGATAACAAAAAATAATATCAACTAAGACAAAAACACATGCACGTATTGATATAAAATTGTATATACAAACTAGAAAAACAAACTATATATATATATATATATATATATATATATATATATATATATATATATATATATATATATATATATTACTTTCACACGCATTAGATATACGCATTAACAGTCGTGTATGTACAAAGAATATTTGCATACATCTGAGCAATTGCCAACAACTACGTCGGTACAGGAGTCGGCTATGAATATTCAAAACTGTAACGAAAGACCCAGATCCCATGTCTATTCGATCGCCTATTCCCAAATAATTTCTATGATATCGTGCATCGATTCTCAAAACGCCAATTTTGAAAGATGAGTTTGAAAGTCTCTACCGGAAGCAAGAAAATGACGTTGACATGTGCACTGAAGCTTGAGTCGATGGGCGTTGAGTGTCGGGGTATGCGCCCTGACGGTCTGATTCGCTGGCGATCAGCCCGAGAAAACAGGAGAACGCAAATAACCCCACCTGTTTGATTTCTCTTGATATGAAATGTCGCCTAACGGGGTGCCGCTCGACCAACCAACATCCTAATTTTCTTACAGTCACTTTTCCATTTACAGATTCTCACACTCGAGTGTACATAAAGTGTATACGTTTTGATAGTAGTGGTGTAAAGTTATTATGGGGGAGAAGTCTTTAACTCACGACAGCATATATACAAACGCTTTGTGGGCGTGCTTAGCAGAACAGGGATCGGTACCCTGAGTTTGAATGTTGGATGAGGCTGTTTGCATTTCACTTCACGTTATTACCTTTGAGAGGCATGAACCTTTTGTTTTCTCGTAACTATAGGTAAGACAGATTGCCTCAACCAGATAAAGAAACCAAACAGTTGATTGGTTTGGTTACGTGGCACATCAACCAATGTAGGTTGTTTAATGCCAAATCCATTTTTATACATGTAAGCAGCTCTATTTCAAGTAATTCAGTTTAGTATAAGTATCCCCTCTGATAATGAGTGTTCGTCAATGGTCCGGGAGACCGGGATTCAGTCTTAGGTCGAGTCATACTAAAGACTTAAAAAATGGTACTTGATGCTGCCTTGCTTAACACACAGCATTATGTAAACATCAGGGGGAAAGTGGAGCAATCAAAGAAATAGAGTAACACCCCTCCCTACACCTTGGTGTAGTAACTATTGAAAAAGAAGCCTTCGGGTCACCTTCGATTCAGGTCACCAACTACCTATAAGTGTAGTTTTTTGTTTACATACAGTTAAATGTCAAAATAGTGCTATTTCAACAATTTAGTTTAGCCTAAGTACACAGTTTAGTTCTATTCAACTCATAGATAGAACCCTATCAAGTGCTACCACTCCGGGTCAGAGAGGACATGGGAGTGATGGCAATAAAAGGGTACCCCACATTCCCCAAAGCTTCTGCGTTACTGGAGGTTCACCATCAGATTGCTTAGAGTCATATCCAAGACACTTGTTGTGGGAGTCTTACCTCTCTGCAGAGGTGCTATCAGTGTATTCTACTGCCCTAGCAAACTAGGCCGCAGTTTAGTTGAAGAAAATATCACCGTTTGCAAAAAAAAAGAAAATCGAAGAAACAACTACACTATAAATTTACAAGTGAATGTGTAATGAATGTAATGTCTTAACTCTTGGCATAAAATAACCCCAGAAAGATTGACATGCGATTAAAATCTACAAAACATTTTGTTACTATTTCTCTGAAAGAAAACTAATAAATTCCACACCAGTGTTCAGTCAGGGGTATGTGTTAGATAGAATCCAACCACCTTTTTATCCGCAAATAACAATGGCGAAACAAGCACTTGCATTTTCTTTACACGGTGTTTGGGGGGGAGGAATTGATACTTCCGGTTTCTTAAAATTCGTGAATCAAATTACAACACATTCTATTAAAGCAACTGAACTTGAACAACAAACAAAGGATCGACAAATCGAAGGTAAAATATAGGAAGAGTTACTGGGGGGGTAGGTTTCTGCAATGCCATCTAATCCTTTAAGTTACAAGAGTTCAAATCTAACCGAAAGCCACACACACACACAGGTCTCGTAGGCTGGTTTAGTCTTCAGGTTACTACTTATGTAGTGTGTGGCCCAGTCGGCTGGCACTGCAAAATACACCAACTGCATCGCGTAAGACCTCCCCCCGCCTCAACGAGTGCCTTGGATATAACACAATCTGACGGCGAGGTTCCAATAATGGCGGACCTTTAGGGAATGCGGAGTACCCCTTAATTTCCATCGCTCCCAGGTCCACTCTGGCCCGGAGTGGTAGCATCTGATAGGGTCCATTAGAACTAAACTGTATACTAATACTAAACTGAATTGCTCGAATTAGGACTGTTTTGACATTTAACTGTGTGTAAGCAAAACTATACTTATACTAAACTGAATTGCTAGAAACGTTTATCAAAATGACTTAATTTGGCGTTAAATAACCTGCAAACGGTTGATATGCCGTAAAACAAAACCAACCAAATCCCATTGTTT
Organism: Sepioteuthis lessoniana; assembly: GCA_963585895.1. Classification (NCBI taxonomy): domain Eukaryota; kingdom Metazoa; phylum Mollusca; class Cephalopoda; order Myopsida; family Loliginidae; genus Sepioteuthis; species Sepioteuthis lessoniana. The sequence continues at coordinate 72,050,491 of OY757907.1, forward strand.
CAATTTAGAGTTTTCTTTCAAACCAGTTACAAAACTAAAGTTAAAGAGCCCAGTCTGGCCTTCTATTTACCCCTAGGAGGAGAGAGAATTATTGGATTCATACCCTTCCCAAAGGTATTAACGCTATGTGAATTTTAACTCGATTGAGCTGAGTTGATTTCCATGGCGGTAACTGTTACGCCACAAACGCCACCCCTTATTGTTTACCGTTCATAACTGGCTCCGATACGCTCGATTCCTCGTTCTTGTCGAAATAATGAACCTTCTGGGTTGTGATAAAAAAACAAAAATTTCCAAGTTGACAGAAAATACTTGCTAATAATAATTGACAGAACTTGATGAAAAAACAGTCTTTTTGTCTTTTAACGTTTGACATACGCGTATGAAGAGAACAACATCTACGTATTCAGTGTCCACACGTTCTTAAACAGTAAGTCGTGACGCCATGAGGCAGCAAGCATCTCTATTTCCGGAAGCTAGAGAGCGAATTCTTTTCTTTAATAAAGGACCGCCGAGTTTGCCAAATTCCGTCGGCCTGTCGAACGACACAAAGCTGATTTTTTTTCCTTTCCCCTACACCTTTTACAAATGATCTTTGATAGCTCCTGGAACACGTCCCAGTTCTTCATCAAGACCAAAAGTCTTGGAAAGATGCCATATGTAATATTCATTATCAACAGACAGTCTCCTAATTTCTATCTCCATGCTACAAGAGCGACATAATATTAAAAAAAATAATAGAAAAGAATTAGGTAAAGATTCTAAAAAGGAAAAAAAAATTAATTTTGTAATTATTTCCGTCTTTCTAAATAAGAAACTATAGAAATTGTTTCTTATCAGTGGGCAGCGTCTGAAGTTTAAGTTCCAGCTTTGAAAACTCTTCCATCACGTCATACATAAATCGCTAAGTCATATTTGCTATGATCAATTCTTCGGCTTTTACAGAGAGAATGGATATTTAAGCAAATTGTTAATGTCGCTTTCTTGAGATTACCTATTTCAGCATTTAGCACAAAGGACAAAAATGCAAGCTAAGAACAATATTTTGAATAAAAAGAACTCCTACAAGATCACTCAAAATACTTCTATTACTTATGTGCATACAATGTGATGGTCGGTAAACTTATTTTGCTGACCAGTCTAATAGAGTATTATGTTGAATATTCACTGGAGTGTCAGCTTTTGTAGAATTGTGCCAGACTAAGCTAAACTTAGTAAATACTATCAAGTAGGGTGGCACGCCGTAAGAAATCACCAAAGGATGATTCCAAGCAGTGTCGGAAGGATTATTGGTTGATTTTAAAAGCATGTCAGTCCGTCTAGGGTTATTTTATGCTTAGAGGGTAGGGAATCGCGTTCATTGTACGTTTATATTTAATTTTTTGTGAATTTGTTTCTTAATTTTTTTTTGCACAACTATATATATCAAAACAATTTTCTCCAAGTTTGGTTTGGTATCATGGCATATCAACCACTGTAGGTTATTTAATGCCAACTCCTTTTAATATTTATATATTAAATATATCATTCCGAATAACATTTTTAAACAAGCCTGAGTTAATTTTGTTCTCACAAATGGTTTCACTTATTTCCATCTCATAGGAATAATTATATTTATTTATAACTAACAATTCAATTAAACATCAGTCATTTGCGTACACATAGTAAAATGATCAAACGGTCGTATTCCTAACAATTCAATTTAGCAGAAGTACACAGTTTAAATGTCAAACAGATTTATTTGATCCACAGATAGGACCTTTTCAGGTGCTACCACTCCGGGCCAGCGTGGACCAGAGAGCGATGGCAATGAAGGGGTACGCCGCATTCCCCAAAACTCCAGCATTACTGAAGCCTCGACATCAGATTGCTTAGGGTCATATCCAAGACACTTGTTCGGGGTATCTTACTTCTGCGGAGACGCAATCAATGTATTCTGCAGCCACAAGCAACTGGGCTCACTAATATTAGTAATTACGCATAGTTATATGGTTTTAAGTATTCCTATCTAATATTAATTGTAATTTACAGTTGAACAGTATAAAGTATTCCTATTTGATACAAATACTTTGTTGATAGACCAAATTAACCCATAGATGGGACCCTAACAGATACAACTTAGGGTCAAAGTTTTACATTGAAGATAAGTCAATAAATAGGCTCTCTACACTTCCCAGGTCTCCTGTACTGTAGCCCCACTATCCGAAATAGTTTAGCGTTTTCACAGCTTTGGGTCGAACCCATCTGCAGTGAGTATATTTAGTTTAATCTCATCATCATCATGTCGGACCATCAGCACGGATATCCCTGACCCTCTCTCGCCACCCTTCCGAATCGTCCATCACTTCCAGGAGGTCCTCAGGACTCCATCCCGTATCTTCACAGAGCTGCTGTATATAGGTTCGAGCTGGTCACCCTGCGTTTGCTCGGCCATGTGAAGGAATCCACAAGAGTAAATCACATATAAGCTCGTCCCTACTTCTTCAGCAGTGTCCCACATGTCTGGTTCATCTAATTTTGATAGTTTTCGTGATGGGTGGTTGGTAACTGTACAGCTGCTGCTTTGTGGGGTGTTGTCTCCAGGACTTATTCAATGTTGTTCGCAGCATCTATTTCTGTCGCAGTCGTACCTTCTCGATTGAGAATGAGTAGAATTGTAAAGAGAGATAATACTAGTCAAAACTACTAATAAGATGAGGGATAATACTAGTTAAAATACTCTACTCGTTAAAAATTATTACCAAGTTTTGGCAGAGGATTTTTTTTAAATATTGAAATAAAAAAATATCAATTTTTTTCTTTTTATCATATATCTAACCAAATTTTTTTCTTTGATAACATACCTAACAAAAATTCGCTTTTGTTTCGTTATATCCTTGAAATGCTCAAGATATTATCAACTCAACCAAATAATTGCTTTAAAGTGGTTGGTCCTATTATTTAAAAAGTCTTACAGGAACTCAGGGATTATAAAATATTCTGCCTGAAAGGAGAAAAAGTAAAGAGTTCATTTGAGGTGTCTGTCTCTTGTTTCCTTATCACGTTAAAGTACAGAATTACATGACACAAAAAGCAGAAGAAAAATGTTGATATGACCCCAAGTTTTTCCATTAACGACCAAGACCTTTGGCAAAATATCAGTCACAGGGACAGACTAAGCTGTTTCATACGTCTCCACCCCCACCAAGAGCAAAATGAACACATGCAATTGAAATCCCAAATCTATTTGCCAATTTCGGTGAGCAATAACAGTTGGGCCACCCAGACTATATCCGCTTTCAGGTATAAACTAAAAATATGTTGCAAAGAGGCCTGATCGACATATATCCAATGAAACCACCACTGTCGTATTATTCCTAATTTGTAGTATTACGTTATTTCCCATCTTCTGGCAAGCACGAAATTTAATTTTAACAGCACGTCAACCTGTCAAGACTTATTTTATGCCTAACGATTAGGAAATTGTATTTATTGATATTTACATTATTAGGTTGCTATTTCTTTGGACTTTTGCACACAATCATCATATCAAGTATTCTTATCAAATACAATTCATACAGTTGTAGAGTATCAAGCAATCCAATCAATAATCTAAGATCTTTTTAACCCATATATGGCACCCTCACAGGTACTACCACATCGGATCAAAACAGATCTTGGAAAAATGGCCATAAATCATCGATAGAATGGCATATCAAACCCTTATAGGTTATCTAATACCGAAATTTGATTCATTCATAAATCTTAAATTATAACTATTTTCAACGAATTCTTTACAATCATTCGTTTAATTGCATATCAACATTTGATTATTTATTGCTCAAGCAATTCTGATAAAATAACAGTAGTGGTTGGTTGATTAGTTGTTTCGTTTTATAGCATACCAACCCTTTTCGGGTCATTTAACACCGAATTAAATGTCAAACAATTCAGTTTAGTATAGTTTTTTGCTTACAAACAGTTAAATGTCAAAACATTTCTACTTCAAACAATTCAGCTTAGCATAAGTACACAGTTTAGTTCTATTTGACTAATAGATTGGACTCTCTCAGGTGCTACCACTCCAGGCCAGAGTGGTCCTGGGAGCGATCGTCATGAAAGGTATTCCGCATTCCCTAAAGCTCCAACATTACTTGAACCTCATCATCAGATTGTTTGGTGTCATAATCAGGACACTCGTTGTTGTAAGGCTCTTACCCGTCTGCAGAGAAGCAGGGGTACTATTTAACCCATAACTAGGAGATAAAGTGGAGCTTAATACCTTTCCATAACAATCATTTGTTTGCTCACATATAGTATTAAGTATTTCTATCCAGTATTACTAATTTTCATACACTTTGACACATAGATAGGTTTGATTTCTTCGTTTAATAACATGTCAACCTTCGTAGGTTATTTAATACAAAAGCCAGCATTGCATAAGGACAATAGTGGTACTATTTAACCCTTAGTTGAGACATTAAGAGAGATCATACCTTTCCCAAGGGTACTTGTCCGAAAGTGAACGTAATAGCACGACTGGTGTTCGAATTCGCTTACTATGATGTTGCAGTCCAGCACTTTAACCATTACACCACGAGGACACCCCCTACATAGATAGGGCCCTTATATCTGCTACTAAGCCATGTCAGATGAGCCAAGAAGGTATGGTAATGAAAGGGTACTGCATACACCTCGGAGCTACAGAACTGAATCCTCACCATAAGATGCAGTTTAGTGTCATTTTGCGGATACCATCTTGGGGTGGTGGTAATTTACTAAGCTTTTTATTGTTTAGATGTGGCACAAGGCCATATGAATGGGGCACCCAATGAGACTCGAACTCACTCGTGTTGGTTTGCTAGTCTAGCTTGCTAACCATTACGCTACCCAAGGCGCCCTACCATCTGGAGTGGTGTCTTACCATTCAGCAGTGGATCCTCTCAGCGTTTTGTCAGCCCTGTCAATAGAGACACCTGGCTTTTACAGACAATTGTGTTTTTTTTTTGTTTTTAAAGATTTGTTGATAGTATTTAATTGCTTATGAATCTACATCTCAAAGTGCACTATGTTGAATGAAGGTCTCAGTATCTGTACCAGATGTAGTTTAGGAATACAGTCTGCTTATTCTAAACCTTACCCACAGGGCATAAAGGATATAGAAATTGGTTTTCTATCTTCACGCGTGGTTGGCGGGGGCGTGCATTTGACACCGCTCACCCGGTACGTAGTGTTTAAATGTCTTCATAGAATTTTTTTCAATCTCGAGCCTGTCTGCGAATTTGCGTTTTTGGTTTTAAGGGGAAAATAAGTTGATCAACAAACGGGACGGTTATCGGCGAGTTTGGAATTGATTCACAGTTCTGTTCAATTAACTAGAACAGAATGATTACGTGAAAGGCATGCGAAGAAGGGTTGTGCCATCCAGAAACTAACTTATTTGAGGAGTAGAGTTTTGAAAACGTCTTGTAATATTTTCATTTTTTTTTCTCCCTCTTTTCTTTTAAATCTCATCAAGACGATTTTTTATTTTGTTTTCTATTTTTTCTTTTAACCCTTGTTTCATTACTGACCGACTGTTGCAACGCAGAAACTTTTCTGCCTCTCTGGGTTTTCATTAAAAAAAAAAACATGTGACTGTTTGTAATTGGAAAGAAAGCCAAGAGAGACTCCAGCCGCCTGCATCGGCTCTACGTCCAATAGTAGAACACTAATTCCCATCGAAAAGGATTTCTACATTTTTTTCTTAAATCCCAGCAATATATTCCCTCTTACATCTCGTTGCAAAAAAACACTTAATGGGAAAAATGATATCAGAAAAGACAAAATTAAAAGCAATATTATATATAAACTATTTTTCCAAAAACTTATTTAATGCCATTGATTTAGATTTCTATATTTAGATATTTTTTATGTCCATTCATTAGGGTAACACTGATTTATGCCATTTTCCCCCATAGTTTTATTCCTACCCTTAAACCATATGAACATCAAACAACTTGGATTATCATAATTATATCCTGGCAATTACACAAAGCTGAATCGCGGTGGTGAGGCTCCACTCCTAGAATTTTGATGCGTGTGAAGTCACTTTGCTGCCAGCACTCCCAGGTCCATATTTCTAAGTTAAAGAAGCTTAGTTGGTTGGGTTTTATGGCATATCAATATATATATATCAAATAAATACGATTTTTAAATGCATAGTAAGAAGATAATTCCTTAACAACTTTGAAGTGAGGGGTTGTCCTTCTCTGCAGAAATGCGGTCGAGTGGGCTGATATTTTTCAGAGTGAATTGAGAAATTAACGAATCTCATTCAAGAAAGGCCTGTATTCATTCATATCTTGGTATTTATGGCCTTGCTCGTACAAATTGTGTCAGTAACTCCATTTTATCATTAATCTCCTCTTCCCAAACCTCTTAGAGATTATTTTTCACCCACTTCTGTCATATATATATATATATATATATATATATATATATATATATATATATATATATATATATATATTTAATTTTCCTTTCAGTTTCTTTGTCTTTTCGCATCTGTAACTTGGTTTTCATTATTTATCTTGCTTTATCAAATTCTACCTTCGTTGAAAAATACAACGAGACGCTTCAAGTTAAAGAATTTTGTGTTCCACTAACAGCGAAAGTCACGCACTCAACATTCTTACATCCTATCTTTAAAAAAAACACGGGGGGCTCAGGAGACTAACACTAGACTCATTTATATAGAGAGAGATGACGTTAATCTCTCAGCATATTTTTCGCAAATATTATGATTAACAAATAATATATAAAACTGAGAGGTGCTTGTGGCGAAACGGTTATCAAATTGAACTCGACTACCTGAGTTCAAATTCTGAACGGGGCTGTTCGCATTTCACATAGCCCTAATACCCTTGGGAACAATATGAATCGAAATCCGAGCTATGGATAAAGATTAGGGCAGATTAGACTCGTTAACCTTGGTAGAGCAACAGTTCTTTCAGGAAATTTTGAATTCCAACAAGTTTAAACCTTGAGGGGAGTGGGCTCCGCCAGACAAATCCCTCCAAAGAGATGAGAGCCATCTCGACCTAACTCAGTAACACAATCAGTGAGAGATAGAAGAATTCGAATTTAGTCGAGGGTGACTTAAAGGCTCCCTTTTCAATAGCTACTACATTGAGGTGTTGGGGAGGGCGCTACTCCCTTCCTTGGACTGCTCCACTTTACCCTTGATCCGTACCTTATAATAATGAGAGTTAATCAAGTCGGCATCAAGTATTATTTTTTGAGTCTTTGGTATGACTCGTCCTGGGATTGAACCTACGTCTCCCGGACCATTAGCGAACACTGTACTTATAAATCATAAATTGTCTAAGTGCGCATTATCAACAGAAATATACATTTTCCCATAATTATTTATGCATAACACGCCTACTAAATTTGGACATCGAAATTCTGAAGAAAAGCCATGTTTTTTGGTATATAATACGCAGTGACTTTTAGCAGCTAAATTGAACATTTGATTTTTCATTAGGTTTGTATTGATTAAAAATAAAAACTTATGTTTCACTTATGCTTTCAAACAAAATATTGATATAGTATTTAGTCAAACACGCAGACATTTACATAAAAATGCAAGAAACTTGTAGCAAAAATGATATCAGAAAAGGAGAAATTCATTTATAAACCAATACACGTTCCAATGGATATTTCTCTGTAGCAGCATAAAACAAGTGTTTGTTAAACATTAGTTCAATTGGATCATAGATATGATTTACATTCAATCATACCGTCTTAAATATGGTGATCCTCATAGCTGGATAAAAATCTTAGTATTTAGTTCTTACGTATAATAAAGTAAAGTTGGCGACTGTAATCGAGGGTGACCCGAAGATAGCTATTACACCAAAGTGTAGGGGAGGGCACTACTCCTTTCCCTGGATTGCACCATTTTAACCTTGATCCGTACCTTATAATGCTGAGTGTTATGCGAGGAGGCATCAAGTACCATTTTTTGAGTCTATGGTATAACTAGACCTGGGATTAAACCCAGGTCTCCTGTGCCATTGGCGAATACTCTAACCATCATGCCAATGTCCGGATGCAACCATAAATTTTAGGCTTGAAATATGGAAAAGTGCAAGTTACACACGAATAATTACGGTGTCAGTTATTACATCTAAAAATTATTTTTTTTATAAATCTCCCTAAACTGATCGCATTGACTACCTCCATTTTTACTCTCCTGGTAGATTGGCTAATATTCTTAAATTATGTGTTATTTTCGATTCTTAATTCTGTCTCGACGAAAAAAATGAAATCCGATAGGGCGTGACATAAGGTCATTGAATTCAAGTGGAGAATAGTGGTTTGAATTTAGAATTTTCCTTGCCCAGGCTAAAGAATTCAGTCAACCCAACTATTTATCCATCTCTAGAGAGAAAATAGAGAAAGACATAAGGAACAAAAAAAGTTTATTTTCTTTTTTTTAATGGCATAACAAGCTTCGTGGAGTAATTGATGCCAAAAGACATCCTTTCAAAAGAATAGTAATGGCACTACTTAACTCATGGCTGGGGTGGAAGGTTAATTTATTTCCCTAGGGTATTAGTCCAAACGTCAACGTAATAGCGTGACTTGAGTTCGAACTCGATTATTACAATGCCGTGATTTAGCACGTTAGCCACTGCACCACAGTGACTTCCGTTTAACAGCATATCAACTCGTTATAGGTTATTTAATGACGAAATTTTATTCATTTGTAAATTTTTGATTATAATCATACAGTCAAAGTTTTATTTTTCCAGCTATAGGGTTGTCACGACTACTAGTCTAAAAGAAAAGCTGAACTGCATTCAACTTGAAAATTTATATAGTGCCTCCCTCAGCCAATAGCAAAGGGGTTCGGTAAGCACATATCTAAGATTTTGGTTGCTTGGGTTTTATGCCATATCATCCTTGGTAGGTTATTTAATGCCAAATCCATTATATCCAAATAATCAGTTCAATTTCAAACAATTCAGTTTAGCATACAAAAACAGTTTCATTTCGAACAACTCAGTTTAGCATACAAAAAAAAGTTTTTTTTTCAAACAATTCAGTTTAGCATAAGTTCGCAGTTTAAATCCAAATACACAGTTTAATAGTCAAAAAACATTTCTATTTCAAGTTATTCAGTTCAGTCAAACAGTTCTAATTCAAGCAATTCAGTTTAGTAAAAGTATAGTTTTTGTCCACACACAGTTAAATGTCAAAACATTTCTATTTCAATGTAATTCCGTTTAGCATTCCTCTTTATCATCTGTCTAGACAACGTGCTTAGAACATCGATTGATAAAATCAGAGAAAACGGCTTCCAGCTGACAAAGAAAAGAAGCAGAACATACCCCGCAAAAACAATTACCGACGCCGACTACGCCGATGATAGAGCGATACTGGCAAATACACCCAACCAAGCCGAAACACTACTGCATAGTTTGGAACGAGCAGCCGCTGGCATAGGCCTCCATGTCAATGCACACCAAACGGAATATATGGGCTATAATCAAACAGGTGACATCTCCACACTAGACGGAACCCCTCTTAAACTAGTAGACAAATTCACTTACCAAGGAAGCAACGTCTTATCAACCGAAAAGGATATCGACACGCGGTTAACGAAGGCATAGAGAGCTATCGATCATATGGAAATCAGACCTAATCGATAAAATGAAACGCAGTTTCTTCCAGGCAGCTGTGGTATCGATACTGCTGTATGGATGCACAACATGGATGCTAACAAAACGGCTAGAGAAGAAGCTAGACGGCAATTACACAAGAATGCTGCGAGCAATCTTGAACAAGTCCTGGGGGCAACACCCCACAAGACACCAACTATACAGCCATCTTCTTCCTATCACGAAAACTATCCAAGTTAGACGAACCAGACATGCAGGACACTGCTGGAGAAGCAGGGACGAGCTCATAAGTGATGTACTCCTATGGACCCCACAAATGGCCGGGCAAAAGCAGGACGACCAGCACGAACATACATTCAGCAGCTGTGAGGATACGGGATGTAGCCCTGAAGACCTGCCAGAGGCGATGAACGATAAGGAAAAGTGGCGAGAGAGGGTCAGGGATATCCATGCTAGTGGCACGACATCATAATGATGATGATGATGATAGATATGCAGTTTAGTTGTATTTGACCCATAGATAGGACCCTATCAGGTGCTACCACCCCGGGCCAGAGTGGACCTGGGAGCGATGGCAATGAAGGGGTACTCCGCATTCCCCAAAGCTCAGCATTACTTCAGCCTCACCATCAGCTTGTTTAGGGTCATAAACAGGACACTCGTTGGGGGAGTCTTACCTTTCTGCAGAAATGCAGCCAGTGTATTCTACAGCCCCGGCTGACTGTGCAATCACATATACCTCAGAGATAAAACCTTGATAGCCACTAATTAGCCATTGACTGTATGACAGACTGTCTTTTTGTCAACAATTATTGACGTAAGTTTCAGTATTACGCTACAGAAAAATGAAACAGTAATGAAACTTTCATTTTTTCTGTAATAGTCTCCAGAGCTAAACTGTCTATTGTGGGAACTGCATAACTACTGTCCTTGTACCTTAGGCCAAAAGTTTATCAATCACCTATCCTATACATAAATAAGCACCAATGTACACATAGACAGACACGTGTGTGTAAGACAGACATTCCCAAAAGAGCAATCGGCTGGCGAGATGAATCAAGTATCTATCTGCTAGCCATTACAATCTTCCTGTTTTTTTTTTTCTTCTGTCCGCATTAATCTGTGGTAATCTTACACAGTACATGACGTACGCAAACAGCACATGGCGAGGCAGATAAGGTTGGCTCCAAAAGAGGTGAAGAGGAAAGACAGGGGTTTACTGTGTTGAGGCTGGCACTGAAGGGTAGAATCAGAAGATTTGGAAGTTGGTCATCAAAGTATTTTGTGTGTTCTGCTTATTTTCGGCCCGATGCTTCCAAACAACCTTTGTACTTTTATTTGAGATAAAAATGAACGATCAGAAAGCACTAATAGACATGTCAGAGGAGTCAAAGTTACAGTTAGAAAGGCTCATTTCGTAGACCGATGCAGCACAGTCTTCCTTTTCTGCTCGGCTTTATAATTTATTAAGTTAAAGTTAATTTTCATCTGAACCAAACATAGCAAGATCTTATATCTGGCTGAATAGTATGCATTCATAAAAAATATCTTTCAATGTTATTTATCACAGAACTCTACAGTTTTGAATTTCAACAAAAATATATCTAAAGTAAAATTTGCAACCGTGGTTAGCGACGAGGCAAAGGCTCCCTTTTCGATATCTACTACACTTAAGTGTAGAGGAGGGCGCTACTCTTTTCTCTGAATTGCTCCACTTGACTCTTGAACCGTTCCTTATAATGCTGGCTGTTAAGGCGGCATCAAGTGCCACTTTGAGATTTTGGCATGACTCGACCTGGGATTGAAACCCGGTCTCCAGGGTCATAGGTGAACACTCTACTCACAAAACCAATATACCTCTTATATGTGCACGTGTGTGGTTATCGCAAAGTAATTCAAAATTTTATATTATTATTTATTTCTTCATCATAATTCTTTTTACAAGAAATGAAATAATTTTAAAATAGGAAGTTGCTTTTCTTTCACCATATATATATATATATATATATATATATATATATATATATATATATATATATATACACACACTTTTTGCTTACAGGGTCCCAGTGTTGGTTCGTACCCAACACCTCCATTTATGATTAGATGCGACAAATGGTCAATTTAATTTTTAAGCAGCGTAGACCTGGTTTAAATTTTTAAAAATTATTTTCTCTGAACGGTGTCGTAGCAAAGTTAAAGAACACAGTCTGTCCTACTATTTACCGATAGCTAGGTGGAAAATAGATCAATTCATGACTTTCCCAAGGGTTTTAGTACTAAATGAAACCCAGATGGTCTCGTCTAGGATGTGATTCAATTTCCTCCGATGATGTCAGCAACCCAAAAGTATGTACACAACTTGCATAGACTGCTACAATTACATGGAAATTTAGACGCAATTGAAATCTCCTGGTTGGCTGGGGCTTAAAAAATGCTGATACAATCATCTGCTGAGGGATAAAACCACCAGGAATGAGTCTCTTCGGTATGACACTAAACTGAATCTAATGGTCAGGGTCCTATTTTGGAGGTCTGGAAAGTTCGAAGTATCTCTTCATTGTCACTGCTCTTCGGTTCTCTTTGACGAAGAATGGTTGCACCGGTTAGGATTCCATCTTAAAGTCAAATACATCTGTTTGAAAATTATTCGTATTTTAAAAGACTTAGTGGGAAAAAAAGAAAATTTTGAATCTTATGGAATTTGAAGTCTGAATAGGATTGTATAAAAACATTGAAATATCAAACTACATCTACACATTTTTCCGTTCTTCCTTCAGGTTTTCACAGCAAATTTGCATGGTAATTTTTCAGATGAAAGAATCTTGCGCAGCATCGACCTCATTTTTCTTGAGTTTTTTTTTTATTACTTTTCCTGGGGTAAAGCTAACATTGCTGAGTGAATTGAGTTTAATGAAAGTTTAAATTCATGCCTTTTCATATAGTCTGCTACTATTGTTTTATCTGTCTGTTATGCTTTTCTTTTTCTTTAATGACTTGTTTTAGGCGCGGTTCAATCTAAATGCAGAAATCACATCGAATTATAATTTGGGATCCCGAGAAACAAAAACCAAAGATCAAGTTTGAAAATGCGAAAATACTTCTTTCCATAACTTCAGAGAACTTAAAAATTGCGGTTAACAGTGATCATAGAGTGACTTTTGATCTGCTCGAATAAGTTTAAACGATTTAGCTTCTAATCACACTTCAAGTAGAACTCTTTTGCTCTTACCCACAACATCTCTCACTGTCCCAGTGTCTCTTTCTCTCGCTCTCTTTCACACACAGACATTATCTTTCAAACTAAATCGCAATGGCTTTCTATCTCTCACTCTAACCAACGCAAAATCTTTGTATCTCTTTCACAGACACACACACACACACAATATATCTCTCTCAATCTAAAAATTCGCCCGCACAGAAAGACGCATCACTGACGTAGTTCAGCATTATTGCAAAGGAAAGCAATAAAATATTACTCAGCCAAAATTGCTACATTTTGAATCACCCGCACTTTTCTCTCTTTCTTCCAGTCTGCAACAAGCCGCAAATAGAATATGCACAAGTCGGTGCATGAAAGTCAATCCGTACGCACCTTTTTTATGATGCACCCAAATAATCAGAGAGACCTAACCGAATTCTTTCTCTCCAACCCATGTCCGCCGCCTTTCACTGCTTTTCAAACAAACCATGTAATTTGACGACGGAAAAGATCGGTTCCCAATATAATTGGTTTTGCTTAATTTATTTTATGGCATATCAACCTTCATGGGCTTTTAATGCCAAAGCTATCTTTGTGGAATCGTAGTGGCACTATGTAACCAATAAGTGAATGAGTTCATATCTTTCCAAAGGTTCTAAGTCCAAAAGCAAACATAATAACGTAACTTGAGTTCGAACTCGTCCACTACAATGTCATAGAATAGCATGTTAACCACTACACTACGCCCTCAACCATTGCTGAGTCACTAAAACAAAATGAAGTTGTTTCATTATTCCACATCCATTTTTCACAAGACTCTTCATCTCACAAAAGAGAACTTTGTATGGTCGAAAATTTGGGCTTCCGGATATTGGCATGATGGTTAGAGTGTTCGCCAATGGCCAGGGAGACTGGTGTTCAATCCCTGGTCGAGTCATACCAAAGACTCAATAAATGGTACTTGATGCCTCCTTGCTTAACACTAAGCAATATAAAGTAGGGATCGAAGGTAAAGTGGATCAATCCAGGGAAAGGAGTCCCACCGTCACCTACCCCTCGGTGTAGTAGCTATCGAAAAGGGAGCTTTCGGGTCACTCTCGACTAAGGTCGCCAACTTTACTATTTTTTTTACTAATTCATAAAGATTACTAAGAAGTTTTCATCACTAGAGTACTTTCTTCTGTGGAAGTGTAGTGTCTTAATGTTATTAGCGTAGCAACAGCCTGGAGATATAAAAGACAAAAGTCCGTAGTGTAACCACCATTTTGAAGGGGGTTGACCTCCTCCAGGTGAAAAGCTGCTGGGCCCCACACCTAAATAAACCATTTTTCACCCAAGAGTTACATAGACGCCTAAAAGGTAAAATCATAAATATATACTTTTGTTCTACAAATGTTTATGTTGTTGTGCAGAACAGTCGATTTTGTCAGAATTATTTTGCTGTTCCCAACAGCATTTTGGAAAATCAGTTTTATGTTCAACTATTTCAGGTAATTTAATCAACTACGGCTATTTAATTAACGCAATGTGTCCGGTGAGAACACATGGTGTAGTGGATTAGGCGTTTGATTGAAAAGTGCTTTTTTAGTGAAATCATCTGGAGACTACAGGTTCAAGCCCAGCTACAGGTAAGAATAACAAGGAATACTTACTATAACTTAATCCTTATACCTGGTTACAGTTAACAGAATTCGAACGGTCAACCCCATGAGTCAAATAAAGAGTTCAGTTCGAGATTGTGTGTGGGCTCCCGAGTTCGACACAAAAACACCTGAAGAAGACTGAAGGCCATATCGGCCGACAAGTTTTGTGAATAATAATAAAGATGAGGTCAATTGTCCAAATATTTTAAATATTACCGACCGTAAAAGTCCCCCATGACAACTTTCTATTACATTAGCAATACGTTTAAACCACACAATTGGATTAACCACCAGCATTCACGAAAGTAGTTTTTTGAACGAGTTTACTTTTATGAGTTCGTTCCTTACCGGGTGGCTTATTGTTACAGCTCTTTTTTTTAAGATGGGCAATTTTAACTGAAATTTCTTGGAATGGGTTTAATGTTACAACGTTGAGGCGCGTGGGGCGTAACAGTTATCATCTTTGGGTATGTACCCAGCGACCCGACTACAAATATTTGCATCGTGAACACATTCGTTGGAGACGTATTAATTCATCGGTTCTCCCTCTCATAGTAAATGAGTAAATAGTCGAGGAGACTTTTTAGCCATGGTTAGGCAATCAGTCTCAGCGAAGGAAAACTGAATTCAAATCAGCTTAAAAATTGCCCTCGTCACAGATCCTCTATGTTGGAGTAAGTTGCTAAATATATGTATGTTTTATGAGTTTATCGGGTCATTGGCCAAATGAATAGAGTGTTCACCAATAGTCCAGGAGACCAGGGTTCAACCCAAAGTCGAGTCATACCAATAACTCAAAAAGTGGTACTTGATTCCACCTTGCTAAAAACTCAGCATTATGAGGTAGGGATCAAGGGTAAAGTGGAGCAATCCAGGAAAAGGAGTGGCACCCTCCCTTACACTTTGGTGTAGTAGCTAATGAAAAGGGAACCAACTTACTTTATGAGTTTGTTCCTTACTGAGAAGCATGTTTTTCATGTGCAAGGGTGAGATTTCTACAGCTGAAACTTGAATTTGGATGGGGGAGCCGTCAAAGTTGACGAAATAAGTTGTAAGTTAGCTGACCGTTGCTGAGGGTGACCCAAAGGCTCCGATTTCAATAGCTACTATACCGAGGTGTAGGTGAGGGTGCTACTCATTTCCCTGGATTGCTCCACTTAGCATTATAAGGTACATATCAAAGGTGAGTGTTAAGCAAGGAGGCATTTTTGAGCTTTTTGTATGACTCAACCTGGGATTGAACCCTGGTCTCCCGGACCATTAGCGAACACTAACATCCTCCTAATGGGCGAAATAATCGACAGAAATTATTTGCGCAGATTGCTGTTCTGTGAAAAGAGAATCGGCATTCATCTTGAGGAAGGGTTGCTTGCTCCTTCTGTTGTGATGTGATTCTCTGTTTGGATGAGTCCTAAAAAGATTGTCCTGTTGCAGTTTAGAATACACTGACTGTATCCCCGGCAAAAAAGTATGATACCTCCAACAAAAAAAAAAAAAAGATGGGTGTCCTGGGTATGACATTAGTTCGCATCTGGTGATAAGTTATGGATCTCAGGCATGCCAACTCGTCTAGGGTGAATTTACGCCTCGAGTTCTGGGAATCCCGTTCATTTTGTATAAACATTTACATTTTTTGCTGTTATTTCTTAAGATTTTTCTGTCCGCTGTTATATGTCATCAGGTTCCTTTTTGATACAAGTAATTTACATACAGTTGTATAGTGTCACGTATTCCTATCGGATATTGATAGTTATATTATTTGTTAAATAGTCTCTAATAACTAATAATCCTTCGTGTTATATCGTCGTCTTTTTTGTACGATGATTCATTTGGTCTCTTTTTCTTTTTGCCACGTCTCCATCTTGTCTTGGCCGGCCAGCCATCACCTCCCCACGTTGTCCCATGTTCTTTACGACGAGATGAACGACAAAGACAATTTCTGTAAATAACATAAATACTTTTTCAGTATATACCTTTTACTAATCCTATGCTAATCGAGAGCCATTTGGACCCGAAATGGAAACTGGACAACTAATCGCTTAGCTGTTTTTCAGCTTACTGAAATTTAAAAAGTTAAACTCACTCGATTACCTGACATTCACAGCCGAGTTCTCAACTGATTTGTTACTGTCAATTACATTTTGTTGCTTTTACGGTTAAAATCTTTTGGAACTTTCTACTTTATTATCATAAGAAAATTATTGAAGACTAAAAGTTGGTTTATTAATACTATAAAACATATTTGAAGATTGATTTAATATGACTAATGAATCACCCACAATGTTACTCTTCTACAATAATGTTCAATTGTATTTGATAGTATCAATAATGAATCACTAACTATATTCCTCTTTAATTATATTTTATTGAAAATGAAACACAAACTAGATTATTTTTCAATAATAATCTCCAATTATAAAAGATCTAACCAATCTATTATTCAACATAATTAATTATCATAAGTAATTATTCTTAATATATATATATAGTTTAATTTACTGTTTTATAGCGTAAAATATTCCTGTCGAATACGCATCATTTTCAAATATGTTAGGTTAGGATAGGTTTTATTTTCAAATATGTTAGGGGTTTTATAGCATATCAACTATTTTTGGTTATTTAATGTTAAATCCTATCATATAAGATTTGGTGAAATTTTATTGCATAATAAACATTGGAGGTTAGTTAATGGCAAATCATATATATATATATATATATATATATATATGATTTGTATAAAAAATTTTGTAGATAACATTTTTAACGAGCACAAGTTAAATCGTTCACACAAAGTTAAATCGTTTCAAGTAAAGGTATATAATAGTCCCAATTAAACATCAGTCATTTGTTTGTACTTAGTTTGTTTTGACTCATTGATAGGACCCAATCAGGTGCTACCACTCCACATCAGCGTGGACCTGGGAGCAATTTCAATGAATGGGTATTCCACATTCCCCAAATCTACGAGGATGGAGCCTCACCATCCAATGGCTGAGTGTCATATTCAGGATACTCTTGCATATATCTGTCTGACCCTAAACAAGTACTACCACTCCAGATCAAAGTGGTCGTGAGAGTAATAACAATCAAGGGACATTCCACCCCCCCCCGAGTTTTCCAGATCTGGAGCTTCACCCCAGATGCAGTTCAGTCTGATAAGACACCTCATTTTATGGTGATAGTGTTCTTACCCCACAGCAAAGAGTACAATCAATGTATTCTCAACCCTGTCGACCTTGTTAAAAATACTACCCGTACTAAATAACCCGGCCCTGCCATGATCCTTGCAGGGAATAAAACAGAGCTGAATGAAGCATTGAAAAGACAATAAAACGTAATATCAACAAATGTTGTTTTATTTTAAAATTCACTCTATAAGGATACCTATATCAAATCAAAATTTTTGCTCTGTTTTGGTCCGTACTAGTTTACGGTGCGTACATCACGAGGCAGAAGCCATTAAAAAGGTACCTACTGTAGTTGACAGTACCGTGATAGTTGGTACGCTAGCATATTTTGCCTTGCTTCTTTATGTGTGCTTTGAAAGCTAACCGGATGAACGTGCAGCGAAGCTTTATTCAGGAACTTATGCTCTACGAGTTTGAACTGGATCAATAACCCTACACAAGTAGCCAAAAACATTTGTTGTGCAAAAGATAAAACGCAATTAATGATAGTACAGTAACCAAGATCCAAGAACTTTCGCTCGGATTGCAGGAACTTTAATGATCAGTTAAGGTCAGGTAGGCCTAAAACTAGAATCAGAGGCCATACTCGAAGTCGTAGATGTATATTTTGTGAGTAGCACTCGGAGGGTATCAGGAGAGCTCGGCATCTTATAGTCCACTGTGGTTCATAATATTCACAAACTAGAAAAAATTATCCGGTGCTACCAGATTGTTCCTAACCTTACCAAAATATTGCACATTTTTTGATTCACAAGAGTATCTTTGAGTTTGACTTTGATATAAACAAAGTGTTCTCAGACGAAAAAAATAAAAGAAATGTTGCTTTATTTTCAAAACTCACATTGTAATGATTAAATTTGTCATAGGAATTATCTCAAACTGATGTAGAAAATGAAGCATAAAGAGATTTTTGAAGCTTTTTATTTTTTCGGTATTTCACCCCACTACAACCACCACCGATCTACGAATTCAATTCAACATTTTTGATTAGTAACAGACTTTGATGTTTGTGTCTTTCATAATTACATTTTCCACAGAAATATTTTATCTCTTTCTGTGAATCCGACTAGTCAAAATTTTCCCCGACACACACATTACATAACCGTTTAACGAGTTGCCGAGATTTTCTTTTGTAGAATGAAAACAAAGATGATCTTCCTTTATTTACAAAAAAAAAAAAGATCAAACACTCATCTATACAGGTTAAAAATTCTGGACTTGAATCGCAAATGTTTACAATGACAGCAGAAACATTTTCTTGCGGAGTTAGTGAGTATTATGTCTAAGTGATAAAAGATATCGATGGCACCAGGCAGATATTAGCACTAAAATTTAGAGAGGACCTGAGGAAAAAAAAGACAACGAAGGAGGTGACCCCTTTCTCCCTCAAAACTGGAGTCTCACGACCAGATACAATTTACTATTAAACCCATGAAAACTTTTGCTGAGACATTTACTCCTAACTAATCAATAATCAATTAGTTCTAACTAATCAATACGTTTCCGACTTGTGAAACTATCTGTAAACCTAATTAGTTATGTTTAATTAAATTGCAATTATTTTAGACTGACAAATAAATCGCTTTTTTTCCTTTTTTTTAGGAATATTCAAAAAGTTTCAATCCTGTACGATTGCATATTGCTTCTCGCTACTGTTTATGATTAAATACCTCTTCGAGATGAGGGACATTTTTTAACGTTGATAGTTTGGTTTGTTTAATGGCATATCAATCTTAATGGATTATTTAATGCCAAAGCTAGTCCTGAAGAAAAAACAGCAATAATATTTAATATTTGGGGGGATGATAGCGTTCATACATTTCTCGAAGGTATTTGTCCAAAAATAAACGTAATACCACGACTGGAGTTCGAATTCTCTCATTATAATGCCACCGGAAATCCCACTTAAAACATTCTCATTGTGTTCAGTAAATGTAGATACTAAATTTGGTTATTCTGTATCAAAGCATTCAGTTAGGTAAAGGACATTCACGTAAATGGTAAAATAGCCAATTACTGTAACAGTCTGGCCATATTTGATCTTAAAATTTGCTATAAACAGAGACGAAAATTATTGACAAAACATACCTAAAATTTGACAGCGAAAATATTTCATCACAAAATTCAAGAAATGTAAGACAATTACTAGATTGTCAAATCCTATAACAACAGTGTAAAGATTTAATGACAATGTCACAGAAGAATTGATATCGCCTAGCCAGAGGAAAAGCGAATAAATTACCGAAGACGTGTCTATATATATATATATATATATATATATGTAATACTCATTAGATATATAAAAAACTATTCATTTTAAGTTACAAAAAGGATTGAATACGTAAACACTCATTCAACCCTTCCCCATGATCAGGATGTGACTCAAAGTCACTTTCTAAGGGGAATTTAACTTTAACTGATTTGAATTAATAATTTTTCTTCTCCCAGATAGTTAGTTGTACCAACCTCGAAGAGTCCAGTCTGCCATACAATCTACCCGTTTCTAGTAGGGGAATAAGTGGACGCACATCTTTCTCTAGAGAAATGCAAGCAGCCTCGTCCAGGGTTTGAACTCGGGTCACTGTGTTCATTTGCCACGTTGGTAACCATGACACTAAAAAAACTCTATATATAAGTATATTATATTCATAGACATTCCTCACTATGTGATAGAATATATGTCGATCCAAGCTTGCATAGAGACAACGACATTTGGTGACAGTTTCATGCCTATGCGATCATCAGACAGTCTGGTCTGACAATTGCAGACAAGAAATTGATAGTCATCAAGCACCGTAGTGCTCTAATTTATATATATAATATATATATATATATATATATATATATATATATATATATATATATATATATGAAAGGGGGGAAGCAGATGTAATTGGAAAATCAGTACTAATAAGCAGTATGTAACTCTTTCTGCTTTAGTCAGTACATTCACGTATATGTATACTCAAAATAATCTTAGTATAAAATAAAAGATATATAAGTTATAAAACAGAGTAAAGTAACGCCTACATCACGCAAAAAATAGACCTTGCAAGCAAAGATTTCAATGCAAGCATATGAAGAGGCGAGGAGACAGACTGATGATGGAATTACACTAGACATTTTCACGCAGACAAAAGCAGTGAAAGAGAGAGAAAGAGAGAGACTGAGACTGCAAACCGGCTGGTTTGAAAGAAAAAAAGAGGGGAGGAAAAATCTGAATGCTGAATAATAGACGCTAGATTACGTTTTAGCAAAATTATTCTTCAAAATCGTGTCAGTGTAACCCTTCCTGATTCTACAATCGGCCTGACCGTAATTGTCGACAACAAGCTTCTACGTGGCATATGATAGAATAAGAGCGACTGAGAAACAATGACTGACACACAGTACATGTTTCCACAGCGTTGTAGAAAATAACCGTAAGCAAGAAAGCTGAATGAATAGAGCTGATCGTTTTGATATATAGTTCACTTTTTTACAATCTATACATTACGAAAATTCTCCTACACACACACACACACACTATATATATATATATATATGTGTGTGTGTGTGTGTGTGTGTGTGTGTGTTTATACAAAAATAGACTATTTTTCAAAAATGTACTTAATATCAAACTAAGGTACTGACATTCACGATACAGTTCTAGTTGACTGATTTTAATTGCTTGTCAAACTGCCAAGGGTTATTTTCTGCTTAAAAGTTAGAGAATTGCGTTCCTTGTACATTTTTTTTATTTTGTGTCATTTTATAAGAGTTTTGTTTGTTTACTAACACTGTTATGAAATCAAGTATTTCTATCCAATACGAATAATTTGCACACATTTGTATGGCTTCAAGTATTCCAATGTAATGCTAATATTTACATTATTAATATTAGTTATTTGTTTGCATGGTTATTGCACATAACTAATAATCTTTTATAAACAATTACAGATTCAAGTAATCATCTTTAATACAAATAATTTACAGTTATATAGTATCAAATATTTCTATCGAATATGAATAATTATTAAACATCTAAAACATCTCTACAGATGGGACCCTAACCCAATGAATATATATATAACTTTACATAGGTCTTATTACCCGATCTTAAAAGACGATAAATAACGCTTTAATGGTATCTCGAAAATTTTTAAAAACGCTAATACATCCGTGATTTTTTTTTATTGATAATAAGTAAGTAGTCTACACTACTTACTCTTTTTTTCTTTCAATATGATTTCTATAATTGACTCTCCTCCTGGTACCACATCATTTAGATCTTTCTCTCTTTTCAATTTCTCTTTTCCTACAACCTTTTCTCATTATATACATGCAAATATGAAAAGTTGAATTCATTAAACGGTTCTTGGTGCATATCAAAATCACAGAATCGTAAAAATAACTATTTCTACGATGAGAGTTATTAATTTTCATTTGCTTTCGATATTTTTGCGCCCAAAATTAAATTCAACAAGCAATACCTGTGGAAATTTCCCGGAAAAAAATCCAGACGAGCTATTTAAAGAAGAAAAAAGAATGATTTGCATCTGATCAAACAGTTCAACTCGGATGGAATTGCTCAATGCTAACTTCATCTGTCCTCATAAAGAAGCATCGTAAACAAATTAGTCGAATTTGGTTAACTGAAAATCACACGAGATCCGAGGATTCTATTTCATATTTTTCTGTTATTTACTGTAAAGAAAACATGACGTTGGTTGGTTGAGTTTTATGGCATATCAACCCTTGTAGGTTATTTAACGCCAAATCCATTTTTATACAATTAATTCAGTTTAGCAAGAGTACACAGTTTAATAGTCAAAAACACTTCTATTTCAACCTATGCAATTTAGTCAAACAATTCTATTTCAAACAATTCAGTTTAGCATAAGTTCACAGTTTAGTTCTATTTAACTCATAGATAGGGCCCTATCAAGTATTACCACTCCAGGTCAGAGTGGATTTAGGAACGGTGGTAATGAAGGGTTGTTCAACATTCCCCAAAGCTCCAGCATCATTGGAACCCCACTATTAGATTGTTTAGTGTCATATCTAGGACACTCATTGGTGGGGGAGAGGTCTTACCCCTCTGCAAAGGTGCAGTCGGTGTATTCTACAGCCCCAGCCGACTGTACCAGACAACATTAGGATTTTTATGTAATAAAATTGTAAATGATCCTTTCTTTTCCTCTTAAATGTTTTTTTCGTTGTAATTTCCTCAAATTCTGCTAGTAGTAATAATTACCGGATATATTCGAGTGTTCGCCAATGGTCAAGGAGACGGGTTCAATTGCAGGTCGAGTCATACCAAAGACAAAAAAAAAATGGTTCTGGATGCCACCTTACTAAGAACTCAGCTCTATAAGGCGAAGATCAAGAGTAAAGTGGAGCAATCCTGGGTATGGAGTAGTGCCTTCCCAATACCTTGGTGTAGTAGCTATTGAAAAGGGAGCTTTCGGCTCACCCTCGATTAAGGTCACCAATTTTACTTACTTTACTTATATTCGGGTAATGAACGACTTTGTATAATGAAAAAACCCTAATTTCTAACCCCAAAAAGAGGGTTTTATCGGTAAGGTTCGACTTTAAAACAATGTAAGCTTTGCCGTTTAAGAATATCCCAATAGATTAAGAGAGATGGTAGAAGAATATTCCCACTTTGTCTGGTTGTGTTTTATGGCATATCAACTATTGTAGGTTATTTAATGTCAAATCCTCTTTATACATAAAATATATGATTTGTAAACGCAAAGTTAAATTGTTCCAAGTATTGATATGTATTGCTCACAATTCAATTAAATAATCGTCATTTGTTTCCACACAATTAAATGGTAAAAGTTCCATTTCGAACAATTTGAGTTAACCTAAGTCATTTATTTGCACACAGTTTAAATGTCAAACATTTCTATTCAACTCAAAGATAGGACCCTATCAGGTACTACGACTACGAGTAAGAGTGGATCTGGGAGTAATGGCAATGAAGGGATACTCCGTATTCCCCAAAGTTCCTTGGTTGGAGCCACGCCATCAGCTGGTCTATGTTATATTCAGGACACTCGTTGGAAACAGGGTCTTAATCCTCTGCGGTGAGCCAGTCGGCGTATTCTATAGCCCTAGCCGACTGGGCCTCTCTCACTTGGCTGGAAGAAAGTGATGTAGAAGAATATCGCACATGGTCTACGAAGAAGAGGGAAGAATATCCCACTTGGCTGCGGTGAGATTATGTGGATGGTCGTGACGTGCAAACAAACAAGCAGAATTGTAATGTATATATCTTAAAAAGTAAATCGTATTCGACGGAAAAAGGCAAATATATCTGATCATCTTTTACTCTATCAACCTTTGTCAAACTCGAGTTTACTTCTCTGAAAATGACGAATTTAATTATAAACTGGAGGTCTTGTAATTACGAAGCTGTCTATCCTTTCTTTTTCAAAGTTGCAGACGGTTTTGACATCAAGGTTGATAGGTTCCTTTCCGTACAGACGAATTTGTCAGCAACGCAAAGGAAAACCAAAATATTTATGTTTCTTAAAAAAAATGCTATTTTGCAGATGACACTTGCAACAGTTTATTGGTTTGTTGTTTTTGAATTAAATTCATATAAATAACAATTATTTGTTCCTCTTTAAATGATTCTTTAAATTGCATCTTCACTTTAAGACAGACATAAACACTTAGACGATTTTACCATTAAAATAACTTTTTAAGTTGATACATGTCAGAGAAATAATATCAACCCTTTTGGAATATCTAATACCGAATCCTATATATATATATATATATATATATATATATATATATATATATATATACACGTTTCAGAAAAATCATTGTTTTGCTTTATTCTTTTTATCATTTTCTACTTTTTAAAAATTACTTTTAAGAGCAAGAAAAATAAAACTTGGCACAAGAATCTTCGGGGGAGGTTTTTTTTTTAAATAAAGTTTTTCTTCTAGACTAGTGGCACATCAAAGTTTAAGATCAGTCTTATAAAGGATGGTTATTTGGCTAGTGTTTTATGGCATATCAACCATTTTGGGATATTTGATACCAAATCCTGTTTATATATATATATATATATATATATATATATATATATATATATAGGTTTGTGTGTGTACATGATTTGTAAACGCATATTTTGTAGGTAATCTTTGCTCATTTGTTTTCACAGAGTTAAATGGTTTCAAGTATTTCTATGAAACACTAATAATTCAATTAACCATTAATCGTTTGTTTGTTAGCACATAGTACTGTGGCTTTAAGCATTGTTATTTAATACTAATATTTCTACCCAACACTTTGCATTTATTTGCATACAATAAAATGGTTCCAGATGCTACTAAGTAATTCTGATTCAATTTTTGCACACAGTTAAAACAGTTTCAACACTAATAATGCTATATACATACACCAGAATCTGTTAAAGAAAATGAGACGCATGAAATTCTCTGGGATTTTGAAAAAATACAGACATATCACACCCACCTATCACTATAAATGCTGTCATAATGGCTAAAATTCCCTCTTTATATTAATTTTTTTTTAAAGCTGTGTGTATGCAAGATGTTGATTACGAAGCACTATAAGGAGCACCTATAAGGAGCACCTATAAATCACCCGAGCACCAAAAACAACAAAGATGACTCGAAAAATTTATTCAAAAGATGTAAGGAAGAGCACATCATTTGAAAGATACTGATGAAAGCAATAAAGATGTGGATACTTGACTGGAAAATTCGTGAAATAACTAAAAGACTACAGGCATTATTGAGATTTTTGGGGCGGGGGGTGTCATTCGGATTTATAAGGAAATGCGTTTCTCTGTAATGAACTATTTAGATTAAGTAGTTGTATATTGAAATTCATGACTAGTAGCCATTTCCCTATTTTAGCGAACTGGGAACCTCGTGTTTTTTTTCCAAGAAAAGAAAATCGGAATTCCGCTCGTTACGAAAATATTCTGAAATTTTTCATTATTCCCCCACGTCTCTCTTTCTGATATATACACGTCTAATTTTGAACTTAATTTATTCGAAATATATATGTGTTTCCAATGAATTAAGTCCAAAATTTGCCGTGAAGGAATAAGTCATGTATAGAATATATGATAATTTTCAATATATTCGATCAGTGCTCAATGCATGGGTATTAAAATATAAAAATATATTAAAAAACTCATATTATGACTATAAGCTGTCTATAAATCTCACCGTATATGCTTTTAAAGTTATATTTAGACCACTTATAGTTGAAATATATTAAGTTTTATAATAAAATTGATTAAATGATTATGTTCTTAATTGGTGAATATGAGAAGAATAGAAACATTTAAATTGTCAAATAAAATAGTTTTTGAGCATTTTTTTTTAATTGGTAATTGATTAAAACTAAAAAACGTATACTATATTTGATCAGGTTATTATTTTGATGTAACACCGACTGTTGCAATGGCTTTATTATATTTTTTAAGTTGGGTGAAAAAAAAAATTAATGTATGAACTTCGAAGTATAAATCTTGAAAAGTTTAATTTACGATGAACTTTCTTTACTTGGAATAACTATAATTCTCCATTGAAATTGTTCGCCATCTGATGAGACAATTCGCACCAACGAATTGTTGAAATACATTTGTAATGGCATAATATCTCTCGAGTTTTACTTTATATTAGTGATATATAAGGTAGAGGCGCTCGTAGTGTAATGGTTATTGTTGCAGAAAATGCACACACTAACTCGAAGTCAAACCATGGCTATGATAGTTTGTGTTTTCCTTCCAGCAATAGATAAATAGAAGGGCAGACTGGCTCTTCAACCTTTATATGGCAAACGGTCTGGAAATAAAACCTTTGAATTCAAACCTGTCAAATTCCGTTGGAGAAATTGATCTTATATCACATCCTGCTTGTGTAGAGAGGTCGGTGAATATGCACACACACACACGCATATATATATATATATATATATATATATATATATATATATATATATATATATATATATATATATATATATATTAGTTGCTACTGCTTCTTAGTAGAAGAAGGCCATCGCCTCGATTTGCTTCTGAAAAGCTCAGGAGCACGCGTGACTCAACCTAAGTATATCTTTGCAATCCTAATTATACGTGTGAAAAATGAGTTAGCTGTCCTTTCTATTGACATTGCTTCAGTGTCCCCTCATAGGGTTTCTCGAACGGGCTGTAGACCCACATACTTCGTCGTCACGGAATTGACACGAGTTGCCTGTAGGCTGCTGTTGAAAGACTTTTCGCAAAATGAGTCTTCGATAGTTTGTCGTCTAAACATTTCATGACAAGCAAGTCCGGCTTTGGACAAACAGACCGAACTACAGATATTACATGTTCAGGCTATTAAGTATAAGGGACCGAGGTCATGTCCTGCGTCTGAAGTGCATTTTTCAAACTGGAATGTTCGATTCTCCGGGCTTCAAACGCTTTACAGCTGTCAAACATAAATTTCTTCCACGTTGATCAATTAACCCTCATCGGTTCAGTCTCCAATGTCTATAGCGAGAGCCGAGGTTATTCTTGACTTGACATCTTTTAAACGTTTCTTAGGTTTATGTCTTGAGTGTCTACCGTGTTGCAATTATCTATAGAACAGCTGCTTGGATATCCTTAGGTCCTCCATCCTGGTAAGGTGTCCAACCCATCGTATCTGATTGCATATGATGAGTATCTGAATACTGGGCATATCGGCTCGCCGGAGAATAGTGTCGTCTTGTCTAAGAGACAATATTTAATATTTAAGATCCTCCAAAGATAAGACACTATCTAATGATCGAACATGTCAATAAAATATACATCTTGTGAAAGTTGAAAACAAGTACTGACGGAAAAGTTGCAAAAGAAGGAATATCATGATACATATTCTTTCAACTTGACGTGTTCAAATTGCGCTTACATACGTTTGTAGGTACATAAACAAGCCTACAGGTGACTAATTTCTAGTCAGCTTTGATATTGCACATAATCCATCGTTTTTGTTTTTTTTAATGCACCTAACATTGAGCAGTTTATCTGTTTAACTAAATTGTTTGGTCCCCCCCCCCCGCCACGTTGATATTGACGTGAAATGTTTTTTCACTTATCACCTTCCTGAAAATAGCGCCATAAAACATTTAATTATGTAATATGACAAAAGTATTGACCAATTTACCTCTTCCGATGTAAGGAAGATTCACATAGATAATTCAATAATTATATATAAAAATGATAAAAATAAACGATAACAAATCCAAGAAGCAATATGCATACAAAATTTAAAAAAAAACAAACATAAATAGAATAACATTGAACACAGGCACCGACAATTTTTAACAAAAATCACTAACTATTTGTAAACCTTTTTAACTGAACGTTTTAAAACAAAACTCTAAAAACGTTCCAACTGACAACTTCAAAATAAATGCTACAAATCAAAACAATAAAAACTCAAACTACACAACCCCCGATAACAACCAAAAGTATGATCGAAAGCGCTTGGACAAAAGATATGGAATAATTCCTTTACCATCAGGATCCCGACACAAGAAAAATAACTTGACTTATAATATTACAATTAAAACTAATGAACCAACCGTATTCTATCGTCTTTAATAAAACTTGCCTTATATATATATATATATATATATATATATATATATATATATATATATATATATATGTGTGTGTGTGTGTGTGTGTGTGTGTGTGTGTGTGTGTGTGTGTCCTCAAGTTCTGTGTTGCAGTTATGTATTAATTTGTACATATCTATAATGCATATGTATTCTGACACGCACACATATATGTATGTATGTGTGTGTTTGTTGGGTTTCTTTTCCCACTTGAAAATATATCTAGAATTCAATCATAATCTATTTATGAATCCATCCTCGTGGGCTTGCTGTTTTGAAGCAATATCACCGATAATAAAACAAATTTTACACAACTTTTGTACAAAAATATTCTTCAAAATATTTCAGCTTGTAAATTTCGACGGACTGAGACCCAAATATATTTATAATTTTTTTCCCTAATTTAAGTATGATTAGTATCAATATTACTTTTATCTCAGCAAAGCAGTTTTTTTATCTAAAAACTATCGACTTGTTTTTATCAGATCAACACGTGTTTGTTCCACAGTCTTAAATCATTTCTTTTCTTTAATCTGATTGATTTGTACAATAAAATTCATTTTTGAAAACAAGTATGACTTAAAGTTTTAATTTGCTGCAGTATTCACTCATCTGCAGATTCTGCTATTCGCGACCAAACGCAAAAATAAAGCTTTGATCCTAGAGCACAAGCATACTCTTCACTTTCCGGAAATTAAGCCTTACAATTAGATGAATTTTAGTCTCATGATCAGAACGCATTGGATTGGGGGAGGTCCCTAGCCCACATATGTCAATCACCGTTTCGCTATAAGCACTTTTTCCGAGCACAAAAGTAATGAAACCAACCATTAGTCACTATAAAGACCTTTTTCTAAGTGAAATTTTCTGTTGTCGCGATTTGAAGAAAAAAAAAAGAAAAAAAAAATCTTGAGTTGCTAAATTGTTCTCAGTTACCAAATTCTAAGTTAAAATTGAATATTCCTTATTTCATACAAGGAATGGCAAGGATTATCCAAATCTAGAGTGTAGGAACAAAAAATAAACGAAATTCTTATAATAGTTAATTAGGATATGAATTCAAGAAATTGAAAATGTTTTGTGCCAAAAAAAATATTGTTAATGATGAAGTAGAACGAAATAGAACGTTAAAATAACTGAATGTTGGGCATAATCTCAAATTTTATTCGAAATATAACTCCGGGTCATTGTTTAATACAATCCCCACTGCCTTTCCTGTTTGAGTTTTCAATATGTTTTCTTCTTCATTTCTTTAACTTATAATATTACTTTGAATTAAAATTTTAGTCTTTCAAATTTCAAAATACAACGACTGGCATTCCTAATTACATTGTTGTGACAACTTTTATAATTCCCAATATTTTGGAGAAATCCTTATGTAATCAAACCCATAGTGGGCGAAATTATCTAAGAGAATAACCTAGTCGTATCTTCAGCGTCATATATATATATATATATATATATATATATATATATATATTCCCGCTCGCACACAAAAGAGTATTGCCCAGTCGACTGGACTATACTGACTGCTATACTGGGCCATACCGACTGCTTCTCTGCAGAGGGGTAAGGCCTCCACAACGAGTATCCTAGATATGACACGAAACGATCTGATGGTAAGGTTCCAGCATTGCTGGAGTTTTGAGGGAATGCGGAGTACTCCTTTTTTGTCGTCGCTTCCAGGTCCACTCTGGCCCAGAGTGGTAGCACTGATAAGGGTTAAATAGAACTAAACGGTGGTTGGCATTTACTGTTTTTATACATTAAAACTGCGTATTTATGCTACACTGAATTGCTCGAAATAAAACTGTTTTGACATCTAAACTGTGTACTTATGCTAAACTGAATTATCTGAAATAAAATTGTTTTGACATTAACTCTGTGTATTGCCCAGTCGGCTGGGGCAGTAGAATACACCGACTGCACCTCTGCAGAGGGGTAAGACCCCGCAATGAGTGTCCTGGTTATGATACTAAACAATCTGATGGTGAGGTTCCAGTGATAACGGAGCTTTGGGAAATGCTGAGTACCTCTTTATTGCCATCGCTCCCAGATCCACTCTGACCCAGCGTGGTAGCAACTGATAGGGCCTTATCTATGGGTTAAGTAGAACTAACGGCCTCCTTATGCTAAACGAAATTGTTTGATTAAACTGAATAGCTTGAAATAGAATTTTTTTACATTTAAACTGAGTACTTACATTCAAACTGTGTGCTTATGCTAAACTGAATGATTTGAAAAAGAACTGTTTTTTGACATTGAAACTGTATTTACTCTGCACTGAATAGTTTAACATAGAACTGTTTTGACATTTAACTGAGTGTAAACAAAATCTGTACTTATACTAAACTGAATAAGGGGAATTAAAAATGCTTGACTAAACTGAATAGCTAGAAATAGAAATGTTTTTCACAATTAAACTGCACTTACATTTAAACTGCGTGCTTATGCTAAACTGAATTACTTGAAATAGAACTGATTATTTACATAAAAATTGATTTGGCGTTAAATAACATACAAAGGTTGATATGCCATAAAACCCAACAAACCAACCAACCAACAGAAGAGAAAAAGCGGAAAAAAAAAACGCTGAAGAAAAAGAAAAGAACGAAAAAGAAACTAAGAAAGGAAAAGATAGTGATAAAAAGAAAAAGAAGAGAGAGAGAGAGTGGGTGGGGGGATAACAAAAAAGAGAAAAAGTAAGAAAGGGAGAGAGGGTAGCGCTAGCATGAATAATAAATCGGACATGATATAAGGAGAGATAGCGTACATGTGTGTATTAAGTCTAATTAGACCAATGAAAGACAGTCAAGTGTTCAATCAGCCTTGAAATCTTTTAGGCAATATATTTAATACCTGTTAACCTGAATGCCTTTTTACTTGGGTGAGGCGAATGACTTTCTCCAATGATGATTTTGAATTACGGTATTTACCGTCATAAAGAGAGCATGTGACAAGCTAAGATAAAAATTATGTTTTTAAAAATTACCCAGGGCAGTCTACCATTCAGCATTAGATTTGGGTATCGCTATCGCATTTAGTTTGGTTGGTTGGTGTTTTTGGCACATCAACCCTTCTGGGATATTTTATGCCAAATTATATATACATACATATATATAAATTCATTAGCGAATAGTTTGTAGTTATTTTTTTTAAAAACAAGTTCTTAGATTTAGTTTGATTTTATGGTATATCAACCATTATAGGTTATTTAATGCCAAATCCTCTTTTTACACACACACACACACACACACACACACATATATATATGAT
Organism: Sepioteuthis lessoniana; assembly: GCA_963585895.1. Lineage (NCBI taxonomy): Eukaryota > Metazoa > Mollusca > Cephalopoda > Myopsida > Loliginidae > Sepioteuthis > Sepioteuthis lessoniana. Next base: position 72,082,082 of record OY757907.1, read on the forward strand.
GTGTAAAGGTTTTGTTGCAGACATTCTTAAACGAGCCAGAGTTCTTTTTTGCACACATTTAAATGGTTTCAAATATAGCTATATAACAGTTGCAATTTAGCATCAGTTCTTTGTTTACACACAGTTTGTTCTATTTGACCCATAGATAGGATCTTATCTGGTGCTACCATTCCAGGTCAGAGTGGAACTGGGAGTAATTGCAATGGAGGGATACTCCGCGTTCCCTGATCTCGAGCCTCGCAATCAGATTGTTTAGTGCCATATATAGGACACTCATTGACGGAGACACTGCAGAGTGTGTATTCTACAGCCCCAGCCGGCTGGCCTCTACTTGTTAGAGCTCATTTGTTTGCACACTGTTAAATATTCTTAACACTGATAATTATATTTATCAAGTATTCCTATATAATATCAATAATTTGCACATAGCTGTATAGTTTAAAATAACTAATAACAGATATCCTTACTAAATAGAATAGTTCTATTTGAATCATAGATGGTACTCTAACACCAGGTCACAATGAACTTTAGAGTAATGGCAATGAAGGGTGCTCCTCATTCCCAAAAGTTCAAGGGCTGAAGCCTCGTCAGATGAAGTTTCGAGTCATTACCAGGTTGGAGGGCCTCTCTACTGAGGTATAGTCGGTGTATTCTACCACCTCTGCCGACATGGATTGGTTGGTTGGTTAGTTTTCTTTTGCTTTACGGCGTATCAACCATTTTCGAGTAACTTAACGCCGAATTAAATTTCTAACAATTCAGTTTAATTTAAGGATAGTTTTGTTTACAAACAGATAAATGTCAAAAACTGTTCTATTTCAAACCACTCAATTTAGCTGAAGTGCACAAAGAACTCTATTTAATGATTTTCTGTGGTTTTTAAATGCTAAATTTCTTACAGTGTTAAATAAAATTCATGTTCTGTTAAAACGTGATAATTAAATGAAATTAACCTGTAAAAAATCTAGTTTTACATTCATTAAGATTGAAGACAAACACACATGACTTTTTAAAATTCATCAAATTACTATGTATTCATCCAATCCCTCTTGCACTGAGATGTAATACAAGTTCAATTTTTAAAGAGAGGTTGCTGAACCAACGAAACCATCTTTAACCCTTTCATTGCGAAATTTTTTCAACTTTGCGATATGAAAAACAATGCCATGAGTACGCTATTTTCACAGTTAAAATGAAGATGAAATTTGACAGGGATATAAATATTCCAGTGGGACTGAAAGGATTAATTATGAGTGATTTAGTGTATTTGTAGCTCGGCTAACGTTAAGTTCTTTTGCAAGAGTATATATTTCAAAATGAAAGAGATTTGTATTTTTAAAATTATTTCGTTCTTACATACATGTAAGTTTCCAGTTTGTTGCTTTTGTCAGAGAACATATGTGGCAAAAGGGCCATATGAATTGAGCATCCAATGAGACTCGAACTCATTCATCTAGGTTTATCAAAAAACCTGAAAAGACATTCGACAATCATTTTCTATAGAAGTCACTAGTTTGTGTGAGATTTCTCTTCCTCCTTTATTTTCTCAAAGTGTGTCTACTCGTCTGTCTTTAACCCAATTAGTTGTGGATAAAGTAATTCGTTGTTTTACTCTGGGTCGTTGTGTGTTTATATCTATATGCATACACACATACTTCTTTGTAGATACGTGTATATATATATATGTGTGTGTGTGTGTGTGTGTATATATATATATATATATGTATACATACACACACTTCATGTATATATATATATATATATATATATATATATATATACAAACAGTAGTTTGTTTGAAGAAACTTCGAAAATATTATGTCTTTTTTCGACAAAGGTTCATTCACGACAGAATATAAATGTTCAGTGATATTAGCTCAATTCCGAACACCTACAGAGATCTTCATTCACAAAAAAAAATCGACGCAGATTCACAAGAAGGAACCACTATCAACCAGTCATTCATTTTAAAAATCAGAAAAATAAAGTAAGGACGCCCACCATAGAATAATCCTTTACTAGTCTTTTTCGCAGACAAATCTAAGCCGACTGAATACGACCCAAACTCGACGTCTCATCTTTTAAACACAACTGAATTTCTACACAGTCCTTCATTGTTATTACTCCAAGGATCACTCTAATCCGGAGTAAGTGGACCTGTCAGGATCAAATAGATGGGTTGGAAAACTATTAATATAGGATTACAATTCGTGAAGCTTTATAATAGTGATAAGTAAAAACCATTAAATAGAAATCTTAATGTTAAGAAGACTTGAAACCTAAGGATTATTATTACTTACTTGAAATTTATTACTTACTAATTATTGGTATTAGATAAAATACTTGAAACCACAAAATTCTAAACAATTATTAGCCAGATACAATATTAGCCTAAAACTGATCTATTATTAAAATGCAATGTCACATTGGAATTAAGTAAAAAAAAAAACAAAAAAAAAAAAACACACGGTTAAATGGGCGGGAAGATACCGTCACTCAACTCAGTTTAATTAACAGACAATGGTCCAGAAATTAATTTGAAAATTTAGCTGTGATTGGACAATTTTAGTTAAGTCTCCCCAGGTTCTACAATATCAGAAAAAAAAGTTTTAATAGTCAATTGCCAAGGACAGTTTGAAATGAACAGCTGATTAACACAATGTTCATCACTCCCCATAAAAGGTTGCGCGGGAAAAATGAATGTGTCAAGAGAAATAAAATATGTTCGCAAAAGGGTGGCGTTCGCGTTGTCATCCTAGCAAAGAAAGACTAAGAATTGATGTTATGACCACGAAGGAAGATGGCTGAGACTCGAGACGGTAGCTACAACAATAAAAATGGCGACCGACGACAGAAAACAGACACTGCGACAAACCAAAGATGAGGGCACTGATTAAGATAAAAGATAGAAGCCCAGGAAAGAGTTTATAATGGGCTATGTAACACTTAAAAAATAGATTCACGTGTAAATTGTATATTTAACCAATCACTTCGCAGCATGAGACACAAAGATGATTTTTAAACAAAGTTTAAGAGGTTTAAATTCTGAGTTTTCTATCTCCTAAACCGATTGCCATGGGAATACTGAAGAGCCAAGTCTGCCCTATTATTTATTCATAGCTGTAGGGAGAATAATTGGATTCACACCTGTGCTAAAGGTATTGGCACTTTGTGATATGAAAGCAACCTCGTCCAGGATTTGAACTCAGGTCACTGAGTTCATTTCTTACAACGGTAAGAAATGGACTCAGTGAACACCTCCGTCAGTAAGGAAGCAAGCAAATCGACCGTAGTCGAGGGCAACCCGAAAGCTCCCTTTTCAATAGCTACTACACCGAGTTGTTGAAGAGGGCGCTACTCCATTCCCTGGATTTCTCCATTTACAATTGACCCGTACTTTATAAAGCTAAGGTTAAACAAAGAGGCACTGTACCCAATGGACCAGTCCATATGGTGTGTAAATTATCTGTATTAGATAGAAATAAATTAAAGTGCTACAACACCGAGGTGTAGGGGAGGGCGCAACTCCTTTCCCTGGATTGCTCCACTTTACCCTTGACACGTACCTTATCATGCGGAGTGTTAAGCAAGGCGGTATCAAGTATCATTTTTAAAGTCTTCGGTATGACGAGACCTGGGATTGAACCCCGGTCTCCCGGACCATTGGCGAACACTCTACTCATTAGGCTAATGGCCTGGTCTACTTAGAAATAGTAAAGTTGGCGACCGTAGTCAAGGGTGACCTGAAGGCTCCCTTTTCGATAGCTTAATTAAGCAAGGAGGCATCAAGTACCATTTATTTGAGTCTTTGGTATGACGCAACCTGGGATTGAACCCAGGTCCCCCATGCCATTGGTGAACACTCTAACAATCATACCAATGTCCTGTACAGGGGAGGGGCAGAGAAATTGAAGCTAATTTATAATCTTATTCATTTTTAGTTCTTGTAATAAATTCATTTTTCTTTGTCCATCGCTATTTTGTTCAAAAGTGACTTTTGTGTAATAAACAAAAGTAAACAAAATGACAATTGTCTAAATATTGGTCAATGTTATTTTCTCTAAAGATTATATGAAAGCGATTTTCTTTCCCAAAGTTCTCAATTTTCTCTTAACCATCTCAAGAACATACTCCAATAAATTACTGCCATCATTTTTGTCTGTTCTTGACTTCCCCGGCTACTTCTCATTCAAAACAGTATTTTCTACTTTCAAAAGAAATTACTATCTACAAATTCATGTTGATGACCTTCACAAAGTAGCAATTAGTGAGGGAAAAAAAACTTGTTAATATTCTTTTTTTTGCAAACAATCAATATGTTGTCCAACTTTCATAGCTGATTCTTATAGATGGCGATGTTGATGACATGGTAACAATTGATCCTATCTCTTCATTCTTCCCTAAACAACAATATGATGTGTTTATTTTATGCTCATCATTTCATTGATAAATATCCGGGTTCCTTTAAAAACAAATCTGTTTTTAATGTCAGACTTTATTAATAAAGTTGTTCAATTTCCTGTTCTTAGCCAAGCAGTGACTTTGCTACATTTCTTTTGCGTAGATTTGTTGAGTGAAGAAAGACCAAGAGAGACAGGGAAGAGGAGAAGAGTCAAAGAGAGGAGAAAGAAGTGTGGGAAATAGAAGAGTAGGAGCAGAGAGAGGAGTTGGTGAGAGAAACAGGTTGGATAAGTGATGATTTGGTTTTATTTAACTGTATATTAAATTCTGATGGGCTATTTCAAGACAAATTTGAAGTATATTAATTCTAATAGTATGTTAACCCGTCAAGTGTTAATTATGTTACAAAATTACATTCATTGTACATTCGTATTTATAGCTTTTGTGCAATTCTTTTAGAGTTTTTTTGAAAACAGTTATGATATCAAGTATTCCTATCCAATACAAATAATTTGCACCCTGTAATATGATTTCAACTGTTCCTATATAATGCTGATAATTATATGGTTTCAAATAAGCATTTTAATTTAATAATCGACATTTATTTTTTCACAGGCATTTGCTTTTAAGTAACTTATATAATATCATTATAATAATTAGTAAACAATTAACAATCCAATTTGCTCTTCTTTATAACTATCTTCTTCAAAAGTGATTTTTTCAGGGCCAAGCAAGAAGTTGACAAACTTTTAAGATTTGGTTTATTTTTTCTCATGATATATTATGGGTTATCTAATGATGGAATTGATTCATTTGTATTTTTTAAATTTATCTTGCACATATCTGTGTGGTATCAAGTATTTCTATCTAATACTAACTTCAAGACAACTGAGTTTTAAAGTCATCCTTCCAGTTGAATATGATATCTTTTCATGTATTTCAAGTATTTCTTTTTCATTCCAAAATACTGAATAATCCTACGAATACAATTATAACTTCAACCGAATATTCTCTACACAAAAAGTTTGCATACAGTTAAATATTTTCAAATATTCTCATTTCATTTATTATTCTTCTTTAGGGTACTAATGATAATTTGTTTGAACTGTAACATGGTTTTCAAATTTATTTGACGCATTTATGGGTTTTAACAGATGCTGCCGACTTGGGTCTGAGTGGACCTAGGAATAATGGCAATGAAGTGATTCTCCACATTACCAAAATCTCCAAAACTGGATTCTCACCACTGAATGTAATTTAGTGTCATATCTAGGACGCGTATTTTGTGGAAGAGGTTCTTATCCCTTTGCAAAAAAGGTTGGTGTATTATAAACCGGTGATCAGAGAGTGGACGAGGAGTAAAAAAAATGTGAACTGAAGATAGAGAAAGACAGTATCGTGGGAAAAAATGGCTAGAATACAAAGCAATACATAATTTTGCAGCCTAAGGTGCCACAACATAAAATGGCGTTATTTTCTAGCGACAGACATTTTGACTATGATTAGTTAGTCGAGATTTTTAAAAAATTAAAAAGAAAAAAGTAGGAAAAGTAAAGAAATCGACTTACTCAAGTATTTCTTATTATAGACTTAATTGGACGCACCATATTCTGGAAAATTTTGAACAATACCTTATTTTTTTCCACCAACTATCAGATTTCTCCCCTTCCTTATTTTTCTCAAGTTTTATGATGAGTCGTTCTCATCATTTCTTTATCATCATTATTCGGACCATTAACTTCAACTTTGTTTTCAAGATGACAACGGTCCTCTAATAAAAACAAATAAAACAACTTTTTAAAAAAATTTATGGAAATTCAATGATTTAATTAGAAACAATCAAGTAATAAAGTCAGGATGACATTTTTATGCTTCATGATTAGTTTCGTATACGGCATACTATCTCCTCGTAGGTTATCTACAACCGAGACTTTACTCATTTGTAAGAGTTATTATTCTGTTCTCAAATTTGTGTTGCAATTGTTTTTATTTCATTGTATTGTTTGTTGTCAATCATTTATTTGCAGTTACATATGGTTTCAAGTAACTATTACTTCTACAAATATTAATAATAATATAAGAAATCAAAAAGGAGTATAGGTACTTAGCCCTTACTGGAGAATTGAATAAACCGTAGGACATGAGAGTGACGATTATACCAACTGTAATTAGAACGCTCGGTATAATCACCAAGGGATGGGTGCAGGGACTGGTGGACACAGAAATACGACCATCCAAACTACGGCATTGTTGAGATCAGCCAGCATTTTGAGAAGAGTCCTGGAAAGACTTACTGTCACTCAGACTTCAGTGAAAGTCCCTCAGTCTACGCTGGCGGGAAAAACTTGCAGGGGTTCAACAACTGCATAAAGACCAACTATTTTAAAGCGAAAATAGATATAACGCAACGGATTAACAAATGTCTTATGTGGTGATAATGACGAAACTATTAATCACATAACGCATTAGATTAGCGCAAAAAGAGTATTAAACTCGACATGATTGGGTGGGCAAAGGGATCCACAGGGAATTGTGCAAAAAATTTTAATTTGACCACTACAAAATGGTAGATAAACAAACCAGAATCCGTCCTGGATAATGAGATACATAAAATTCACTGGGATTTTGAGATACAAACATCACCTAATCTCAGCCAGAAAACCAGACCTTGGGATGATTAATAAAAAATGGTGGAGACATGCCAAATAGCGAAAATCCTCGAAATAGAAAAGAGTCAAGTACTCGGACCTTGCTAGAGAACTAAAAAAAGCTATATGAAGATGACAGCGATACCAATTATAACTTGTACGCTTGGATCGATCCCCGATCACTTGGTAAGGGGCTGGAAGAGCTGGAAATAAGAGGATAAGTCAAGATCATCCAAATAACAGCATTGCTAAGATCGACCAGAATACCGATAGGAGTCTCAGACTCCAGTGAAAGACCATCACTTAATACGCGTGTGAAAAACTCGCAAAAGTGTAATAATCAAAATAATCCACGGTAAACAATTATAGCTTCAAGTAATTATACTTGATGTAAATAATTTAAAGCACCTTTATATAGTATCAAGCATTCCTCTATAATACCAACATTTTCAAAACAGTTCTATTTTATCGAAAGATGAGACCCTTATAGGTACCACCACTCTCGATCAAAGTGTACCAGGGATTGCTGGCAAGGAACCAGGTACAGTTTAATGACATACCTAAAACAAATGCCTTATGAGTATGTGGATATATCTCTAAAGAACTAGATGTTTTGTCCGGTCCAGTAGCATACGGTGATTGCCTAAGACCCTATCCAACGAGTGTCCTGAGTATAACACTAAATCATGTGATTGTGTAAGTCCAGTCCTGGAGCACTGGGAAATCTAAAGTACCCGCTTCATTGCCATTACTTCCAGGTTCACTCTGACACGGATGAGTCAAAAAGAACTATTTAACAGTGTACAAACTACTGATGTTAAATTACATATTTAATGATACACAGAAATACCTGAAATCATTTAACTGGTTGCAAACAAATGAGCTTTGGGTTGATTAAAAATGTTACCAAAAACTTTTCGTTTAAATCATATATACCTAATATGAATGAATATGATTTGGAATTAACCGACAAGGGTTGATATGCTATAAAAATCAGCCGCCCGCTATTTTGTTCTTTATAACTTCGCTTAAAAAAAAAAAAAAAAAAAAAACTATCCTTATAAAAAATATAATTGTTGCATTTAGCGCCCGAAACAAATTTTTAAAGCCTGAAATCTTCAACATTTTATTTTTAAAGTAGACGAATTATATTGTAAATTGAATTAACATGGCTAGAAAATCCGGTAAACACATATGCACGACATCCGGAAACACTGGACAGCTGTTTCGACCTTATTAGGTATCATCAGCAGTGTATACTGTGATCTGTGGTCGCTGGTTCGATCTCCAGTGGTGGATGATGAATATTGTTTCACTTGAGAGTGGTCTGACACACAAGTAGAAAATAGTAATTTACAAAGCTCTTTGCTTCGATGTGGCACAAGGCCGAATGAATGGGGTACCCAATGAGACTCGAACTCACTCGTGTAGGTTTGCTAGTCTAGCTTGCTAACCGTTACACCACCAGAGGTGCCCTCACAAGTAGAAAATAGTAATTTACAAAGCTCTTTGCTTCGATGTGGCACAAGGCCGAATGTATGGGGCGCCCAATGAGACTCGAACTCACTCGTGTAGGTTTGCTAGTCTAGCTTGCTAACCGTTACACCACCAGAGGTGCCCTCACAAGTAGAAAATAATTCCTATTGCCATTTACTGGATGAATATATGGGTGAATAGACACCACTCATGCAAATGTGTCGGGCAGGTCATCCTGGCACCACAGAACAACCCACCTAGCGCGCATGACGATGAAAGAATGGCTATATATTGTATTGTTGAATGGGTCGGCGAATGTGGTTAGCTAGGTCTCCTTAGTTTATATAGAAAAGTATGACCGCTCCCTTCCCCTCCCCAAAAACTTCAAGGCCTTGTGCCTTCTGTGTACACTACACAGAAATAAAGTGGTTAGCTAGGTCTCCTTAGTATATATAGAAAAGTATGACCGCTCCCTTCCCCTCCCCAAAAACTTCAAGGCCTTGTGCCTTCTGTATATTTTATACAGAAATAAACAGAACAACCCACCTATAGCATTAGGCGCTCTCCTATAAAATGAGGTAAGCATAGCTGGCTTGCCTTTACGAAGAAGATGAATGGAAAGAATGATTGTGGACGATGAGAGGGACTAGCTAGGGCTACATAGAATAATATAGAATAATACAGTTTTCGTCCCTTTCCCTTCACCACCACCCCACAAAAAAAATTCTTGGGCCTTGTGCCCACCGAAAAGTAAACTTTGTATACATTGTCGGAAACAAAGAAGAAGATTCAAGAAGGCAGCCATGTTAGAAGGTGAGTCATTGACTTCTATAGTAGAGATCATGGTATTCACTGCTGATTAGATCTAATAAGGTCGAAACAGCTGTCCAGTTTTTCCGTATGTCATGCATAGGTGTTCGCCGGATTTTCTGGTCATGGTAATTCAATTCACAACTGAAATTTACATCTTGTCTTTAGCTTTCTTCATATTTTTATAAAATATTTTTCTATTTAAAAAAAAAAACAAATATAAGCCAAACTTGTGACCATCAGACTTAGCATTTATAAAACACAAATCGTCAAGGCATCCTGGAAACATGGATTTCCTTGATACTCTCGCTATCCGTCCCTATCGGCTATCAGGACGTTTATCTTATCCAATTTCATAATAGGAAATATATACGAGAAGGGAAAAGTTCATATCTGCTCTTGGTGACCTTTGTAAACAATTAGATTCAAGCACTGCAACAACAATGGAAGAATGGTATGAACTGGAATGGAGACTTTGTTGAAAAATAAACTTCATTTTTACACATCCCATGAGACTATCTTGGTCAGCCAGTGAACTTTTTGGCCGAACCTCGTGTGTGTGTGTGAGAGCGTTCATATGTGTTGTATCTATATGTATATATGTATATGAATGTGCGAGCCTATATATATATATATATAGAGAGAGAGAGAGAGACGGACAGACAGACAGACAGAGACCTTTGTGAGTGCGTGTGTAGTATGGTATATATGAGAGAGAGAGAGGACAGACCATTGTGTGTATATATATATATATATATATACACACACAAAAGACACTTCAAGAGACCTAATATAAGCAAGGTAGATTAGAAGACTTGTTCCTGTGTTGGTTTCTCGCTGGATGCTCCATACTTCTAGGCTTTTGTCACAACTTTGTCAGGAATGCAGAAGTAGTTTCGAACTTTAAAAGCAAGAATCTCTTCTTTAGTATAAACTTGCATTCCAAACAAGCACCACTTCTAGGATATTAAGCAGCGCGAATAAAACTAAAGATTGACCTTTCCTTCCTGAAAAAAGCTGACTTGGGAAAAGAGTATTGTCATCTCGACTTATAAAAATTAAGTTTTCTTTTTCTCTCGACTGTAAAAAAACTAGAAAACAAAGGAAAAAAGACGGTCGTGATAAATGGAACTTTATATTCAAAGTTTTTATTCTTTTAATTGATTTTTAGATTCATTTATTCTATTTTTGTTTTGTTTTTTAAACTGTGCCTTTTTCGTGTTAGCAATTGTTTTTTTAAAAAAATCCCAACTAGCTTAACTAAGCGACTTTTTTCTTCCCCTGTCTTCTTTTGGAGAGGGGCGTGTGTTGGGAATTACTTGTGTTCCCCTTGACTCCTCGAATCGAGAAATACTAAAGACGGACTCCCATGGCCCTGACGGTAGAATTACGTTTCGAAAGATGAGGACCGACGAAGATATCCCCGGGAATATTATATAGCACCACCCAGACAGACAGACAGACAGCCAGCCACCCTTTGGAAAGAGCTGAAGGCGAAGAAAGAGATAGAAATAGAAAGAAAGAGGGGGTACGACAAAGAAAAAAAATAGGTAGGACTATGGGTAGGGTTGAAGAGAAGAATTAAGATGAATACAGTAACATATTAGCTGTTTGCTCTTTCGTTTGTCTTTTTTTATCTCGAGTTTTTTTAGAGCCTCTACAAAGTGCGATGGTACAAATTAATGACGTTTCGTGACTGCTTTTCTCATTCGGGTTCTCTTGTCCTTATTTTGAGAAATTTTTTAGCGACATATTACCCGCCCAAAAGGACTGGGTTTTGTACATATGGTTCGGCACTTTTATACAAGATTACAGAGTGGCTCCTCCATCCTTTTTATCGAGAATCAAAGCTTAGTATCTGTAGAAATCCAATGGTTATTTTAATATTTTCTACTATATATATATATATATATATATATATATATATATATACACAAGAACAGTTTCGAAAAGTATTGACTTTGGTATTCCATGAAAAATAAAAAAGCTGTCCGTATAATTTTGAGGATTATTTATTTTGAAGAATGTATGTAATTAGTTTGTTATAAGAAGAAATAGATCATCAGAGAGAGAGAGGGGGGAATAATAGAGCAAAAAAGAGAGAGAGAGAGAACAAGAAAGCGAGACCGAAAAAAGAACAAAAAACTATAGGACGAACGAAAAAAAAAAGAGAAACCGAGATAGAAGAAAAAACAACAAAGAGAACGATAGAGGGAGAAAAAAGAATTTACAGAGAAAAAACAGAGCGAAACTGAGAACAAAGAACAATACAGAAACAATGGCGAGAGAGAGAGAGAGAGAAACAAACAATGGCGAGATTCGGACAACGAAAGATCCTGGGCGAGGAAGAGAGACGGACAGACAGACAACAATAGATCGTGAGAGAGAGAGACAGACAGACAGACAACATATCGAGAGAGAGACAGATAACATATTGAGAGAGACAGACAAACTGAGAGACAGATAACATATTGAGAGAGACAGACAAACTGAGAAACAGACAACATATCGAGATAGAGAGAGACAGACAGACAACATATCAAGAGAGAGAGAGAAAGACAAACAGACAACATATCGAGAGAGACAGGAACAGACAACATATCGAGAGGGTCAGACACAGACAACATATCGTGAGAGAGAGAGATAACATATCGAGAGAGAGAGAGAGAGAGAGACAACATATCGAGAGAGGGAGAGACAGGCAGACAGACAACATATCGAGAGAGACACACACACACAGACAACATATCGAGAGAGACAGACAGACAGATAGACCACAAATCGAGAGAGAGAGACGGACAACATATCGTCAGAGAGAGAGATAGAAAGAGAGAGAAAGAGAGAGACAGAAAACATACGACAGTAGAGAAAGAGACAGAAAAACAATAGATCAAGCGAGCGAGAGAGAAACATTAGATCGAGAGAGAGGGAGAGAGAGAGAACAATGTATCGAGAGAGAGGGAGGGAGAGAGACAACAAAGCATCGAGGGAGAGAGAGAAAGAGACAACAATAGATCGAATGAGAGTGAGAGTGAGAGAGAGAAAAAATAAATTGTTCGGGATAGAGAGAAACAAGAGAGAGAGAGAGAGAGAGAGAGCAAAATTCGAAGAGCAAATTATTTATCAGACAACATGGCTAATGGTATGCTATTGATTTATAGATATTAAGACCTGAAACTTGTACGGCAAAGATTTTCAAGCGAACCTATTACGAAACCAAGACGTAGTAAAAGATTGTATATAAAAATGCTATAGAGAGAGGAGAAAGAGAAACAGAGGAGGCGAGAAGAGAGACAGAGAGCGGGAAAGAGTTAGTATGTGTCTATCAATGTTTATATTTATATGAAAATTTTCCCGTTATTTGAGAAGCAAGAACATTTGGGAGAGAGAGAGAGAGATGGGTGTAGAGAATGAACAGACAGAGAGATGGTCGTAAAAGGTGAACAAAGAAAAGAGAGATAAAGACGTTCAGGAGGAACAGAGAGAAAAAAACAGTGAGAAGGGAGAGAGAGAGAAAACAGTGAGAAGAGAGAGAGAGAAAACAGTGAGAAGAGAGAAAGAGAAAAAATAGTGAGAAGAGAGAGAGAGAAAAAAAACAGCGAGAAGAGAGAGAGAGACAGAAAACAGTGAGAGGAGAGGGAGAGAGAGAAAAAAAAACAATGAGGAGAGAGAGAGAGAGAGAGAGAAAAGAAAATACCCAGAAGAAAGAGAGAAAAAACACTGAGAAGAGAGAGAGAGAGGGCGAGAAGAGAGAGAGAGAGAAAAAAAACACTGAGAAGAGAGAGAGAGCGAGAGAGATATATCAGAGGGAAGAAATAGACGAGGAGTAGACAGAGAGAAATGAAGAGAAGAGAAAGGTGGGATAGAAAGAGAAAAAAAGAGAGAGAACGAATAGTGAGACAATTGGGGAGAAAGTGAGATGAATAGAGATCGAGTAAAACAGGGGTGATTAAGAGAGATAAGGATTTCATGTTAAGTTGAAAGAAAAAGGAAAAAAAAAAAGAAAATAAGCAATATTACGAACAAAACTTTGATTGTTTATCCATGTACGTGTAGATAGTTTCTTTGTTTTTGCGTGAGAAAAAAAAGTTCAAACTGACCAACTTTATCCTTACTAAAAAAGGACGATTTGTGAGTGTAAACTTTTAAATTGAAAAGAGATCACTAAGTTTTGGTGTCAAAGAAATCGTGAACTGTAAATGAACGTAGTCAAGATAGACGCGAACGAGTGGTGAACCTCTGAGAAAAGAGGGTCAATTGTCTAGTGTGGTGTAAGAGAGAGACAGGCAGCTTTTCAGTATGCTATATATGGAATAGGGATCCAGGAATGAGAGAAAGAGTGCAAGGAAAGACAACATTGATGCCATGTATTATAAATAGGAGAGATTCTGCTGCACATTTGTGAAATGGGTTGAGAGATATGTGAAGTAAGGGGTGCGGTTTGTGTTAGATTTATGTTGCGTGCAAGGACGAATAAGGAAAACTATTTAGATGTCAGTATTCGTCATTAAACACACAGCTAACAAAAAACAAGTTATATATATATATATATATATACACGCACACACACTTACACCCGTGTGTGTGTACTTGAATATATATATATAATTTTTTTGTAGCAGGTCCCAAGAGAGAATTAAAATATTTTAAAATGAATAGAAGAGATTCGTATTTTTTAAATTTTTTTCTAAAAAAAAAAAATATATGCAAATCTCCTCATGGACCAACTTATTTTAATATATAAAAACTATTATATATATATATATATATATATATATATATATATATATATATATATATTAGTTTTTATGTATGTTTAATAGCATGGAAGCTTGTCTGCGACTAATGATGTCATGAAACCTATGGTTGCAGACAAGCTTCAATGCTATTACATATATATAAAAACTAATATGAATTTATTAATTGTTATTATATACTAGCTCTATCTCAGATATTGAGCACTCTCAAAATTATATCGCATTTGGTCTGACCCAAATCCACGAAGTGAGACAATGACAACCAACACTGTCATATATTACACACACTTTTTTTCAGTACTTATCAACACCGGGTTACAGACAGAAATGTGAAAAATTTCCACTCATTTTTCGAAATCTTCTTTAAAAATTAAAACTAAACTTTTTAACATGCGGAGCTTTTATGAGCATTATCAAATATGGAAAATATTGTTCAGAAGTATTTAAAACAACCGTAGAATCTTTGGCAGAGTCAAATTTTAGGAATCATTTTTGATCAGTCTGAATATTATCAACTTATTAAATTAACCCTCGAAGTCTTTAATCGTTGGCTATCTATGGCAATGAGCCAGTCCCTCTGCTAGAGTGCTGAAGGGATGTTTAGCCATTCTACAACAAGCAAGTACATATTCTTAAAACAAACAACGTCGTTATACTGAATCAAGTATTCATATCTTATACAAGTGTAGGATTTGTCAGGTCACGTAGGGCAATTAGTTGCGATAGCCGAGAGTAATTAGTCGCGTTAGCTAAGAGGAATCAGTCGTAAAGACAGAAAGCTAAGAATTTCCGTGACTGAGGAACAGGAGCTATCTATGGTGACTTGGAGCATCCCATTGTGCACAAGATGGCGATTCTATTGCATAGGTCGTAGTTGGCTGCTGGTAAGTGAGTGAAGGTATTTCATTATATAAACCAGTTTCTGTTTAGCATTGTATGAAAGACTGCACTGAGCTACGACCTGCTTTATTTTTGTCTGCCACGTGGACGCTTTACGGAGGTATGTGTTATTGTTATTCTACAACAAGTAATTTTTGAACAAATCTATTAGACCCTTAGATGGGGATTAGAGTAGATCTGGCAAACAAGGTGTACCTCCACTCTCTCTGCACCTTCAGAAGTTGAACCTCACTATCAGATGCAGTTTTTTGTTTTGCTTACTCAAGTCGATTAAAAGCAATTTGCCTATTCTTGTACTAATTTTTCTTTAGAAATGATTTATTCAATTTGATCATCAGTGAAAATTTTGACTGAAAAAGAATTGGTGAGTTCGGTTTTTTTTTTCATTTTTCAGTCTTTTGTTCCTAATTTTCCTTTCCAATAAAGGATTGTTGATTGCTTTTGTAATTATTCTCGTTCGTGATGTTATCAAGTTTGACCTTTTGAATGAACTGGCAACGTTAGCCTTACTGTCAATCAAACCATCAATATAATAAGTTAGGTAAAATAATAGTCCCGAAATGTTGAGAATTATATATATATATATATATATATACACACACTTGTTTAAGTACTTTACCGACACCAGGTCGCAGACAAATGTGGAAAATTTTCCCTCATCATTTTTGTCAATTAAAACTAAACTTTTGTACATGGTGAAGCTTTTATAAGGAACTTGTTTTGTGGGAAATCTTTTTAACTGATGAACATCTTAGTTGCTAAAGATGTTTAGTATATTAGTACCAATGTTTAATACTATCTTATTTAAGTTATATTGTTTATTTTTTATACGGATGGCTTCAGGGATTTGTAAGCGGTTTTTTTTTATCATTCTCATCATTTCGCTGTTATCAATGAGGATTTTCCCAATTTCAACAGATATGAATGTGTCTGTGTTATTACTGCATTGTAGCTATATTTTGTTTGATGGCACTTTTATCAGAGAGGTGGTATGTAAAAACTCCAAACAAAATAAACATCGCCCCACACGATAAAAAAAAAACAAAC
Source organism: Sepioteuthis lessoniana (assembly GCA_963585895.1). Lineage (NCBI taxonomy): Eukaryota > Metazoa > Mollusca > Cephalopoda > Myopsida > Loliginidae > Sepioteuthis > Sepioteuthis lessoniana. Next base: position 72,098,121 of record OY757907.1, read on the forward strand.
AATTCGTACAAAAAAGATTCCATGAATACGATCAGTCTATATGACAAAAGCGCTTGCGAGGAAAACTTTGGGCAACTTCTCTATCAATTGGACCCCGATGCAAAGAAACTCGCCTGAAAGCAACGGAAAAACCTAAAATTGAAAAAAAAAAGTAAGTTCAGTTTTATATACATATATATATATATATATTAGTGCATGTGTGTATGTATTATCTTTTTTAAAAACACCATATTTATTGATCATGCTGGAAACTAAAGAAAAAAGTTTACTAACCCGTTTCGTACTTCGCTCGACATATAATTATACGACAAAAAAGAAACTATATGTAGGGAGTCGGGAATAGTAATAGAAAAGGAGAAAACGGACGATTAGATAGGAACTACATTAAGTCCTAGCAAGCATTTCCTCTGTTTACTGAAGCAAGGCTGTCTGAACTTCATCTAAAAATTTTAGAAACGAACTTTGTGCCTAGCTTAAAATGGAAAACTAGTCGCTATGGCGCTCTTACTATTATGAATCGGTTGATCTGCGGTCGAGGACCCGTTTTTCTTCTGTAGATCGTCTGTGGGAAAGTAGGTAAAATTCCGAATTATAGTAGGTGCATGCTCTTTGATGTTAACATCTAACTTGACTAGCTCTTCATGATGCTGTTGAGACCCCACAACTGCAATTAAACAAATTGAGCTTTTACTGTGGGATGGAAGAACGTCTTTTATAGTAGAAGTTAGGATTAATTTAGTTGAAAATACAACTTTTGTGTTTGCTGAAAATCAACACTGATGAAATACAGAAGGACTTCTTTTTTTTTTTAATTAAAGATTTTGATAAGAGATTATATATTCATGCAAGGTCAGTAATTCTTACCAGAATTCCAGATGAATAAGAATGTTTTATTTTTATTGTGCAAATAGATGAGGTACCGAAATTTGCTAAGGTGATTTTTGGTGTCAACACAGAAAATGACAAAACTTTAAAAGCAGTGGCATTTTAGAGTTGTGACAAAACCAGTTGGCAGAAATTTTCAAGATCCGAACATGACATTTATAAATTAAATCTGTGCTATAATGCAACTGTAATTTTGTCTCATTCACTTTTTAACACGAGGATGCGATAAAGATTTTGATGTCTTTGTTTGATATATCCTATCGGTGATATCACCAAGTGCATAACTCGGTGGTGTCTGTACACATCTGTGCTACCACACCATTTTCAGATCACCTTGGTTCACCCATTGTAATATTACCCAATATCTCTTTGTTACCTACCTGCCACCTAAAAGCCATCAAACATTTTCGTATTGCTAATGCGATCCAATAGCCTGTTTTTATTTAGCAGCAAGTCATTTTTTTTATCAGGCTTTTTGATATAAAATGTTAAACTAAATCTCTATTTAGAATTTCTGAGGCGGCGCGCTTAACGTAACGGTTAACGTCGATGGAAATGGAATTTTCCGGGGTAAGAAAACCAGTCAAGGAGAAGGAAAAATAATTCTAACCCGCTGACTACTTGAAAATGATCCTGTTGTCGCATCTTGCACGTAATGAAAGTGTTTAGTAAATGCATACTTTGAATCTATTTGGCCTGAAACCAAAATGATGACATTTTCATAGCCTCTGAAAAATCGAGATTTTAAAAATCAAACCATAAACGTTAACCTCTTGACAACGTTTATTTTAATTCTCATAAAAAAAATTTGACACGAACAGTTGAAAATCCCCGTTGAAGAGTGGGTTTTTAGCTAGTTGGATTTATATATAACCATATTGCTTTTGTCTTAAAAGTACTATCTCAATCTTTGAAAATAGATCATACTGTTATTGACCATGTAAATATTTCTGTAATTGACGAAACTATTTTAGCATCGGGATTGTTTGGATATCTTGGGTTAATTTGAATAAAATACAAAACAAAGATAATATAAAAGATGTTTATAGAAATTTCTTTCATAGTTTGATACAAGATCACCGTGAAGATGTGATTTCATGTCTTTATGATCTACAAAGCATCTTATAAAAATATAAAGTTAAGTGAATGTTCACGCACTTAAATTTATTTCTACAATATCAAGGGTTTCACAGCAGTTTAAATAGTTTAAAACCAAATTTTCAAAAAAGACGGATGTCTGATTGCTACAACCAGTATTTTAATAGATTTAATTTGTTATTATTCAAGCACTTATGAATACTTACAAAGATGGGAGAAAGACTGTACTGCGCCAGTCTTCCGTGTAAGAAGAGCCTGCATATCCGAGTTCAAATTTTCTATAAGAAACTACTCTCCACAGGAAGAATGTTTCTGTCTCGGAGTGGGATTACCCACATGTTTTTACGTACGTTGTGGCTTCAGGCATTGTATAAATGCGTGATTACGGAACAAATTACGGTAAAAGAAAGCAGACACACGCAGGCGCGCGTGTATAAAAGAGCGAGCTGTTACTATCTGTCACTGCAACGCCCAGTGCACTGTTGGGAAAAGAAAAAAATAGCAGATGGAAGACAAGAGCAAAGACAAACAAAACGAAATGGAAAGCTAAGACTGAAATCTAGGCACGTGTGTTTACGCGCACGCGCAGTTGTTCGCTTGTGCTTTTGGATAGGGTGGAGAAGAGGGAGAAAGAAAGACGTGCACAAGCGGGGCGCACCTTGCTGATGATTTCGTCCCCCTGAAACATTTAGTTTTTCTGTAGATCCGAATTTGATTCTGCCTTCTACATCACCACCAGTCCCGTTCCACATTTTTACGGTGCGCGCATGAACGAACGAGCACACGCAGAAAACCCCGAGATACGAACATGCAGGAGAAGCTGCTTGAAAGCTGCGTTCGTCATCGGAGAGAAAGACATTTACGAGCGATATTTCACACAAAGAAATTAATCGACAGATTAAGATAAATACGATCAAGTTTAGTGAGTGACAACAACACAACAGGAAGGGCAGATAACGTAACACACACACAAATGATCTGTGGAGGGAAGAGAATAAAGATTAAAGACAGAGATTAATGAATAAATAAATAGAATAAAAAATAAGACGAAAAAACGAGAGAGTAAAAAGGAGAGAGGAAGAAAAAAGAGGGAAAGAGTAAAAACGAGAAGGGGTGAGAGATTTAAAGAAGAGGTGAGGGAGAAAAGAATAAAAGGAGAGAGAGAGAAATTGAGAGGGAGAGAACTAAGAAAAGAAGTGGTAAAGTTAAAAGAATAAAAAGAGCGCGAGAAAGAAAAGAGTTTAAAAAGAGCGGGTAGGAGCACAGAGAGAGTGGGGGGGGCAAAAAGAAAGGACCTGGAAAAAAGCAAAAAGGGAGAATAGGAAAAAAGCAAAAAGGGAGAATAGGAAAAAAGCAAAGAGAGACAAAGTAGAAAAAAGCAAAGAGAAAGAAGAAAAAAGCAAAAAGAAAGAGTGGAAAAAGGGAGACGTTGGAGGGGGGAGAAAAATGGAAAAAAGAAAATAGCAGGGAGACTAAAGAGTGAAAAATAAGCGAGTTAGGATATGTGTGTGTGTGGATTATATATATATATATATATATATATATATATATATATATATATATATATATATACAGTATTGAGTTGATAGAGAAAATCGATCATCTAATAACTGGAAAAAAAATTTCAAAATCAGCCACAAATTTCGTTCAACTGATAAGAATGATTGAAAATCGGCAGAATTAAATAAAATTTGATATTGAGACAAGAAAAAAAAATGTCATAAAATACGAACGTTTATTTTTTAAAGAATCGTCCAACAATTGTTGGAGCCTTCTTTCTCCAAACACATCAGTTCGAGCACCTATTTGCCCAATTTAGAAACCACGTGTTTCGAAGGTGTTTTACAGCGGCAACAACACACTTAAGTGAACCACCTGTTGGAAAAAAAAACAAAAAAAAAAATGATTCTTCATAGCCAAGAAAAGCACGTTTTCTTTCAACACACACTTGATTCCGTTCATGATCTGTATATGATTAGTTTATCACGGACATATGGGTTTTGTCAATACACTGATAAATTAAAATAAAAAAAGAGTTTATTTTAATCAACAAGCAGTTTACAATCTCTTTCTTTGATAGTTCATTTATTTCGGTGGTTGATATTACGTCAGTCGACTATTTTACTATTTACAGTTCAAAGTTGTAGCTAACTTCGTGTTAGTTCAAAGATTTATTAAATTCAGTTTATATATAATCCTTGTGTGTATATCGAGTCTGGAGTTATTTTATACCTAGAGGTGAGAGAATCTTGTTCATATTTAAATTTTTTCAAGTGGAAATTTACTAAGCTTTTTGCTTAGATGTGGCACAAGGCCATATGAAAGGGGCACTTCTTCAATTTTTTTTGGCACACGCTCCTACCTGATACTCATAACTTTAAAGAGAACGTCTTTTATAGTAGAAGTTAGGATTAATTTAGTTGAAAATAGAAGGGATTCAAATAGATACTCCCTCTAAATATGATCAGTCGACATAATCAAAAGCGCCTGGGAGAAAAAACTTAGGCAACTTCTCAATCAAGTCGACCCCGATACAAATAAACTCGCCAAAAAGCTACAAAAAACCTAAATTTGTAAAAAAAGAAAGTGTGTGTATATATATATATATATATATATATATATATATATATATATATGTATAAAGTGCATGCACGTATGTTTTATCTAGTAAAAAATACCATATTTATTGATCATGCTGAAAACTATAAGATAAAGGGTAAAGCTTACTAATCGGTTTCGTATCTCGCTCGACAGTGCTATCAGTATCAACTTCATCATCATCGTGTCGTGTCGCTAGCACGGATATCCTTGACCCTCTCTTACCACTTCTCTCTATCGTTCATCGCCTCTGGCAGGTCTCCAGGGCTACATCCCGTATCCTCACATAGCTGCTGTATGTATGTCCGAGCTGGTCGTCCTGATTTTGCTCGGCCATATGTGGGGGGTCCATAGGAGTATATCACTTATGAGCTCGTCCCTGCTTCTCCAGCAATGTCCTGCATGTCTGGCTCGTCTAACTTGGATAGTTTTCGTGATGGGAGGTAGGTGACCATATAGTTGGTGCATTATGGGGTGTTGCCGCCAGGACTTCTTGAATATTGCCCACAACATTCTTGTGTAATTTCTGTCGAGCTTCTTTAACAAAACGGCAGGAGAAGACAGGACTATAAACAATGTAATTATACGATGAAAACGAAACTAAATGTAGGGAGGGGAAATAGAAATAAAGAGAGGAAAAACAGGTGATTAGATGGAAATTACATCAAGTTCTAGCAAGTATTTACCGAAAAACGACTGTCTGGACTTGATAGTTTTCAAAATCTTTAGATGCAAATAGGTACTCCCGCTCCGAGTAAAAGTAGACCTGGGAGTAATGACAATCAAGTAGTACACTACCCTCCCAAGAACTTCAAAATTGGAACCTCGCCACGTGATGAAATTTAACATCATACCCACAACACACATTTTTAAGGGTAAGGGCCAACTCCTTTTTAGGAGATAAAGTCCCTCAGTCAAGTCATGACGTCTAGACGAGCTATTAACTCTTGATATTTTCTGAACAACCATCTCTAACATAATAAAAGCAATTGGTTTATCGAAGTTCAATACAAATTTAGCCATCGACCACCTATCCCCAATCATAAGAAAATAAGAGAAAAATAATGACAGAAAAAAGTAAATCACAGTTGTTATTTGTTTGTTAGGCCTCCTTGGGCATTACCCTTTAAAAAATTCTTTACACAGAACATATACATTATTAATACAATATCTATTTACTGATCCAGCCCAGTCGTCTTGAGATGTATAATACACTGACTACATCTCTGCAGGGAGGTGTGACCCTCACCACCTCAACGAGTGTTCTGAATTGGACTCTGAACAATCTGATGATGAGGTTCCAGTCCTGGAGCTTTAGAAAATGCAAAGTACCCCTTCACTGCTATTACTCTTAAGTCCACTCTAACACAAGAGTGATAGTATCTGTTAGTTTCAATCTATGGGTCAGATAGAAATATTTAATCCTTTTCTATATTTGAAACCGTTTAACTTTGTACAAACAAATGACTGAGTGAATCACTTGTATTGCATAGCAATACTTGAGACCGTTAAGCTTTATGCAAACAAATAATGTCCAATAGAGTTAGATAGTTAAATGGTTCCAAATATTGCTATGTGCAAACAAATGATCGCCGGTTCATTAAAAAATTGTTTCTAACAAACTATTCGTTTATTAAATGATCTACACAGGTAGATATGCTATTAAACACCATTAACTATATAAAAGTAAACTAAAGTTAGTGACCGCAGTCGAGGGAAACCAGAAGGCTCCCCTTTCAATAGCTACTACATCGAAGTGTAGGGGAGGGCGCTACTCCTTTCCCTGCATTGCTCGACTTTACCCTCGATACGTAACTTATATTGCCGAGTGTTAAGCCAGGAGGTATCAAGTACGATTTTTAAAGTCTTTGGTGTGACGCAACCTGGGATTGAACACAGTTCTCTCGGACCATTGGCGAATACTCCGATAGTTACAACATTCACTCTTAAATTATTTTTCTTACCATTATTTCTTAAAAAATTCTATTGAGTAATGGATCAAATTAAATTAAATATTTGTCACAATACAAGTGGAGTGTGTGTGTTTAAGATTTAATGCTACTAAGTGTCTTTGATCAGTAACATCTTTACAAAAACACAGCAGTATTAAATTATTTCAAGAATAAACTAAGATATAAAACTGAATAAAACTTGACTTAGATTTTCATACTTTTGATCCGCAGGTGAGCTAGTATTCAACGCATCTGACTTGTATAACATATATATAGCCCAGTCGGCTGGAGCTGTAGAATACAGAGACTGCATCTCAACAGATGAATAAGGCCACCTCCCAACGAGTGTACTGGATATGACATGAAACTATCTGATGGTGAGACTCCAACCTTGGAGAATGTGGAGTACTCCTTCATCGTCATTGCTCCCAGGTCCGCTCTGACCTGGAGTTGTAGCGCCCGATCAGGTCGTGTTTATTGAACAAACTGTGTGCAAACGACGGGTGTTAAACTGTGACTGTTATATAGTAATACTTGAAACCATTTAACTGTGTGCAAAAAAAAAAAAGAGCTCAGGTTCGTTTAAGAATGTTGTTACCAACAAAATGTGTTTCCAAATCGTGTGTGTGTGTGTGTGTGTGTGTGTGTGTGTGTGTGTATAAAGAGGAATTGGTATTAAATAACCGACAATGGTCGATATGTCACAAACCCCAACCAAAGCAAACATATATAAGAACCAAGTTGAGGAAGGATCTATTGCCCTATAAAAATCTTTAATAAATAGTTCCATGTACACACAAAATTGAATAAAGTGGCCAAATGAATAATGTTCGCAAATGGTCCGGGAGACCGGGGTTCAATCCTAGGTCTAGTCATACCAAAGACTCAAAAGGTAAAAAATGGCCTCCCAACACCTCGGTGTGGTAGCTATTGAAAAGGGAGCCTTCGGGTCACCCTCGATAAATGCGAACACACGTACATAATTTAATATACGACTACTCGTACATACACATGCATGCACACAAATGAATCCTACACGCACAAACAGTAAACATACAAGCCACAACATGCACGTGTAAGCTAAAGCCACGTACAACACTTAGTCATCACACACACACACACAAAAACATTAACAGATTATATCATATTCCTTTATTTCATCAACGAAGATTACGACTTCAGAATATTGCCATTGTTTTAGAGAAACCCCTTATTAAAAAAATAAAGCTTTGAAAATGATTGTTGATATTTCTTTTTTTCCCTAAAAGTATTTTATTCATATTAGGATCGATAAGCAATAGAGAAAATTCAGTCTAAAAGAATATCTCTAAAAATTCATTACAACCAGTGGATATATAAATGCCATGTTTTCTGAGTATAACAAGAGAGTTTATATGGAAATAATTCTACTTTTTTAGTGTATTGGTTTGCTGTGAAGTTATTAACATATTGTAGCGGTAAAGTTTACAGCTCTAATGTATTAGTAGTCGTCGCAGTTTCTCATTAACATAACTGCTGTGGAAGCCCCTTTTCAAGAATTCGCTTTTGGTTGAGAATTTCGCCACACGTGGATTCTTGAAGCATAAACAATAACGCTTGGAAAAAAATTGAAAAATATATATTTATACATTTAAAAAACATTCAATGTTCAACTTGCGAAGAAAAAATGTTCAGTAAATTGAAAAAAGAAAAATAATGAACACGTTGACATTTCGATGTACAAATTTTATACCTAAATGTCGGTATATATATATATATATATATATATATATATATATATATATATATATATATATATATATAGATAGATAGACAGTGGTGTGATAAGAGGGAAATAGTTTTAAGTAGAAAAATATGGGGTACACAGACAATAAGAATGAGTGAGGTAGAAGAGACCTGAGCAAAAAACGAGATACAGAGAGACACTCGAACAAAAAAGGAGAGAGAATGAGAGAAAGAAGTAGACCTGAAAAAAAAGGGAGAGAGAGAGAGAGAGAGACCAGAGCGAGAGAGAGAAAGAGGTCGGAGCAAAAAGGAGAGAGAGAGAGAGACTTGAGCAAAAAGGAGGGTGAGGGAGACCTGAGCAAAAAGGAGAGAGAGAAAGAGAGGCCTGAACAAGAAGGAGAGAGAGAGAGAAAGAGATCTGAGCAAAAAAGGAGAGACAGACAGACAGACAGACAGAGAAAGAGAGAGAGGTCTGAACAAAAAGGAGAGAGAGAGAGAGAGAGAGAGTGATAAGATTAAAAAATAGAGAAACCTAAGCCCAAAAGTATAAAGAGATCGGAGCAAGAAGTAGAGAGAAAGCCAAATACTTAGGGGGTGGAAGTCTGGTAGCGTAGTGGTTAACGTCCAAGACTGCAACACTGTACCAAGCAAGTTCGAAATCCAGTTGCGCTATCACATTCACTTTCGGACTAATATTCTCGGAAAAGGCATGAATTCCCTTATCCTTCAAGCAACATCGGATAAATAGTATCACTACTGCTCTATAATGATGGCTTTGGCATTACTTAAATCACGAAAGTTGCAATTCAATTAAAAAAACAAAGAAACTTAAAACCTAGGGTGAAAAGAAGGAAAGATTTATATATATATATATATATATATATATATATATATATATATATATATATATTTGAACAAAAAGTATGTGACTGGGCGAACAATAATCATTTTCTCGATTTATGCTGCTGACGATTTGTCAAACTTAGTCACACTGTTAGAATCCAAGTCAAAATGCTCGCTAGCCTAACTTCGTTAACCATTACACTACACCAGATGCTTAAAGTGAGAAAAGTAGAAAGAAATTCGTGACACTAGCAAAAACTTATCAACCATTAAACCAAAATATAAAAACAGACGGAGAGAAAGAAAAAAAAAAACGAAAAAAAAAAACAAAGCAAAAAAAACCCCAGACAGATTTCAAATAATGACCAAATTCATTGAAAAAGAATTGAAAGAGTAAAAGTAAGGCAATTTTCATGCCCGAAAAGCGATTTACTGTCATGTCATCACCAACTTAGCCTTTCCACCCCACGTCATCGTTTTCAACCTGACATCGGAGGAAAACAGTGTTGATATCTCGGCACACGTGTAGTTACTGACAAAAGCCAAAATGTCAATGCGGTCGTGGTGCTCACAAGGCAATTGTAGACGTGCGGGGGGAGGAGTTTCACAGAGCGTAGCTATACGAATGGGAGATTTTATATTTAAGCAAGAGATGTAGTAATCAATGAAAAAAAATCAGTTACCACGTCTTTCTGGTTCCAGAATCGAAATGAGGAAAATGTGTCCAGGATCTGCCTTTGTTCTCGATCGTGCAAAGCAAAGATGAATTAAGGAAAAAATGCAAAGATAAATTAATGAAAAAATGGAAAGGAATCTGACAGTATGTAAATATGAACATTTACATGAAATGAAGCGCTATCATCATTTAAGGACATATCCAACTTTGTGGGTTATTTAATGCCAAAGCCATCCCTCTATAAGAACATCAGTGATGCTATTTAACCTTTAGCTGGGAGGAGAAATAGGTTTATTCCTTTCCGAATTCCGAAAGGGAAAGTAACAGCGCGACGGGTGTTCAAGCTCACCGAACGACACGTAAGCTCTACGGCACGGGCACTCTACCCATTAAATTTATATATTTCAGAAATTACATTATATTAACATTGCCCCGATTATGGTTCTATATAAAAGCTTTAACATTAATGTTGTCAAATAATTCGACTATTAAAAAAGAACAAAAAACCCCAAAGATCTGAATATATATATATATATGTGAGAGAGAGAGAAAGAGAGAGAGAGAGAGAGTGTGTGTGTGTGTGTGTGTGTGTGTGTGTATGACACCAATATATTCGTATAATGAACGTTTTTTATGACGAGTTTTTCTCCTCAAGTAGTCGTTTATTGCACTCAGTATATGATATAAACTTTTCGTGGCCAAAAATTAGGGGTTGTTCATTTAGATGTACATAATGAGACAAGGCAAAATCAAAGTGAAACTAGAAAGATTCTCATGTACCAATCATCCAAGTGATGAAAGAGTGTTTTCTCATGTTGCAAACCCGGTCTTTCTATACACCAATAAGGTGTGCGTTTGTAGACGCGTGTAAATTTACCATCGTGTGTATGTGTGTGTGTGTGTGTGTGTGTGTGACCAAAAAATTCTAAAATTTGATCAGATCGATTAACCTAATCATGTTACAAGTGAATGAGTTTTCCGGGTCTCACCTGGTATTTCACACATGTCTGAGAAATCAGAACGTGTTTACCCAAGAATGGTGGTTATAACCCTACTTCTCCTAGACTGCTTGCCTTACCAAGACTAAAAAAGCCTCTTTGCTCTGCTATTTACCCTAGAAAAAAAAAGATAGATTCATGCCTTTTCTAAAGTTTCTCGTGCCTTTTCTAAAGTTATTAGTGCAAACAGCCGCGTGCAGAATTTAAACTCCGGTCGACGATTCCATTTCCTAAGACGATCATGTTACGCTAAGCTCACCTAAAAATATATATTAAGGAGTTTTATTTTGAATGATCTCCATCAAGGAATCATTTGGGGAAAATTGATAAGAATATTTGGGATCGTTTCAACAGCCAATGAGATTGCCAAGGTAACTGTTCACAAATATATTCACAAATTCTAATTCACTAAAATTTACGAATATTTAATTTCACTATTTATATTTTCAATTTCTTTAATCTATAAATTAGAAAAATATGTTTACAGGCACAATTTCAGACACTTTTTTTCATTTCCCCCTTTTTTTAGTTTCATAACGATCGGCGTTCCTAATTACATTGTTAGGACAACCTCGAAGACATGTATTTACCCAACTTCCTCGCCACGAGCAGGATGGAAAACAAGTTCCATTTTTTTTTTTTTTTTTTTTTTTTGCTAAAGAATCCTGTCTGTCCAAGTTATTGCCCATAGCCGAGAGAAAGGATATCAGGTGGATTCATGCCTTTCAAAGAATATTAGCACGCAGAGAAGCACTCACAACCTCGTTCAAGATCTGAACCACCCTCGCTGATTTCATTTCGCGACTGTGGTAACGTTTCCTAATAATTTTCCTAAACTTTTGAAATTTTCCCAAATCATTATTTGATAAAATTCTTACAGATCAAACCAGCATAATAAATGGGAACACTTCGACAAATGCGAAAAACGGGAGAGAGAGAGAGAGAGAGAGAGAGAGAGAGAGAGAGAGAGAGAGAGAGAGAGAGAGAGAGATAAAAAGTTTTGATCGATATTCGAAAGTTGATACTGTGGTCGTCACTGTTAGAACTACTGCTAAGGACTTATTATTTACATGAGTCTCCAACAGACAGTAACTCGTTTAAAAATGCATGTGCCTTAAAATTCTAATCGAATACAAGCAATTTTATAGACATGTATATATGCAGCCAGTCTGTAAATGTCTCCAAGAAAGTGGGGCAGACGAATACTGAAGGAATGCAAATCCATAATGTTTATTCCCTTATTTAATAGGTTTTCATTTCAGAAATTACGAGAATTCTGACGGAAGATTACCAAAATATGCCATATAGGGCACTGAATGCTTAATCTCTCTCGCACATGCACACTCAAACACACACACACACACATATATATATATATATATATATATATATATATATATATATATATATATATATATATATATATATATATACAGATTACTGCTACTCACCCTATCGCCATAACTGCCCATTTCAAACTTGAGACACTGTTAAATATCGGGTTTACTTAGAATAATATTTGAAGATATATCTTTAAAAACTAACCCAAGCAAACCCAATATTTCTCCAATTCTATGTACGTAACACACTCACACACATACACACACACACACACACACACACACACACACACACACACACACACACACACACACACACACACACACACAACTATATTTGAATATGCCAACAATCTTACAAATATATCGGCCTTCCTATTAGTAAAACACTTGTGTGCATGTGTCTATATATATATATATATATATATATATATGAGAGAGACGAGTGATTCTAAAGCAGAAAGCTCAGTACATGGCTCTCAAGGGAGAAAGTCCAAATCTTAAGAGAAATATTTCAATCGGGGTGGGGAATTTTAGACCAATCAAAGTCAAAATATAAATACAAAGAAAAATACTTGATGAAATTTGAAAAAAATGGAGTCATATATATATATATATATATATATATATATATATATATGGGAGACGATAAAGAAATCTAGGGATTGCAAAGGAAGATATGTTACCTAGGACTAAAATATATACATACAGAGTGTGTAAAACAGTTATAAAACATTTTTCTTGAATCGGTAAAGTGCTCAAATACTCGCCAGTAGAACAGGATTAAACTTAAAATAAGTAGTTTTCTCACTTTCTCGTATCAGACTCATAACGTCAAGTTTCATGTATTTGGAAAAAATTCAATGTTCAGATGAAAGTTTGTAGTTTTTTTTAATATATGAAACAGTCTGACACGGGGAAACATATGAAAGACTCTCCCGTTGACTATGATGTATGAGGGTTTTTTTTATCCCTAAATTCAAAAACTACCCACACTAATTGTTTGTTTATCATTCTGAGAGCTTACGTATTATCGACCCTGTATTTTGACCAGCATTACCAACAGGTAGAAAATATGTTACAAACCTGCCACTCTTAGATTAAAGTTCTTGGGCTTTTTTCAGAGTTATCTACGACCAAGAGTATCTCATCATTGCTAAAAAGTAAACTATCTACCCATTAAATATGTGTGGAAAACTAAATGTTGCCTTTTAAGGTTCACAAAGTGATATTTTAGTGCTATTCTCATCCACCACACACATATATATATATATATATATATATATATATATATATATATATATATATTACACATTTACACACACCTAAGTAAATAATCTTTCCTGAAAAGCAAATAATATATTATTTGCCATTTTTACCTCGTGAGTTATTGAGTATCGCATACAGAATAGTCTATCTTGACGTATAAAAAACTGGTTCTCGTTAGGTGATCCTGGTCAGTTCTTAGATGGGTAACGATCAAGCAATACCAGTTCCTGTCAGCAATCTGAGTCATGAGTACACAAGATAAACAAAAATTTGGTAAAGAAAATATTCACGTAAATCAATCACACATTTATCTTCAGTTTTTGACAATGTTTCTACTGATACTTTTCCACCTTCTTCTAGTCTATCGTGTTCGGGGATGTTTGAACACCGGCTAATCTAGTTTTTTGTGGGTTTTTTTTGTTTCTTTTTTAGGGGCGGTTCCACAACAATGTCCCCATGAGTGTTTGCAGTTTTATACTGTAAAAAGGGAAGTAGATACTCTTTGGGTTTTATGAATTTGGGGCCGAGTAACAAATTATGATTACATTTGGTAAATAGTTTCTTAAAGAAAAATCAATAGAAAATATATGTTAAAAAATATGAACAAAAAATAGTTCATCTCATCATTCCAGATAATAAAGAAATGCCAAAGAACACATTGATCAAAATGAATCATTAATAACAAAAATCATATTATTTCAAAAGATATATAGAATGAAATTCTGTCTGAAAATTTGAGAAAACAATTGAGAGAGAGAGAAAGACACAGAGAGAGTGTATGTGTGTGTGTGTGTGTGTATGTGTGTGCACGTCACCTCCTCCTCCCCCTCATTATATATATATATATATATATATGAGAGAGAGAGTGCATGTGCGTGCATGTATGTATGTACGTATATATTTATCTTCTGGCTGAGCGAGAAGAAAATACTTTTAAAAACTACATTTCTCAGTTGTATACTATGTCAATATTCTTTATTTTACCAGATAGATAGATACATGCATACACAAACCAACAGAGAGAAACACAAGCGTACATGCACAATTATACCCACTATCTATAGATACCGGTACTCTCACACACTCATGTAACACCAGACACACACACACACACACACACACACACACACACACACACACACACACACACACACACACACACACACACGTATATTAAATACAAACAATATGTATAATGAATCTTTCTATTACTTTATATAATGAAATAAAGTTATTTGTGTTATATAGAAAAATCGAACATAATCGAATTCATGTGTGTAGTATGTGTCCTTGTTTTAATATATTCTACGCATCGATTAATCTCTGGTCACTGTGAATTTATCAACGCGTTCAATCATTCCCAGCCAGTCAGCATGCAGATTCCCTTTTTTATTATATTTATGTAAGCTTTCTTTACGAGAGAAATTGTTTCTACTTTAAGGCGAGCACATGCTTTGTGTACACATCTCCATATACAGTCGTCTTGAGAGAGAGAGAGAAATGCTTTCTATCCATAATCCAGAGATTCAGTGTTTCATTATATTTTTATTTTGTGTATTCTTATAGATCAAGAGACTATATATTTTGGTAATGGAATAAGCTAGTAGCGAAAAGTATACAAAATAGTGTGGATTGTTCGTTTTTTTTTTTTTTTGCCGAGAGCTCGTTACATAAAAGACGTGTTTTTATCACGCTCATATTATTCTGTTTTGCATACGATTTTTAAACAAACAATTATTCGTACACGTGTATTTCTTATGTATATACACACACATATACAGTGTATATGATCGGACCTGGAAATCAAAAAACACTAACTTTATTCATGCTTTTGACTCGGCTTTCGAGATGCACGCGCGAACAAGAAACGCCTTGCAAACGTTGTTAGAAGACCACCTTCAAGTAAATTCGAGTTTCATGGGGTTTCTCTACTTCTGGAATTATACTACAATTGAACAAAGAAACAACTTTCATATATATATATATATATGAAAGAGAGAGGAGAGAAAGGACTTTATCAGTCAGATTTTCTCATGAGGGCCAGTGTTTGAAGGTTTGTGTTCTGTTAAAGGCCACAATTTCCAAGACTTATGTTCATGGCAGACAGCCCTCAGTCAACTTTGAACCCAATTACATCACAATTTTTTCTTCCACCCAATTCTTCAACTGTTTTGATTTTTATCCCCTACCCAGAAAAAGAGAAAAAAACACTTGCATCAACGCGCAAAAAGATGACATACGTATTATTATTCAGACGAACATTAACACATTTTTCACTCTTCTTTACTTAAAGACACACACACACACACACACACACACACACACACACACACACACACAAGCAAAAGATACAAAAACAAAGAAGACAAGTTATTTCAATTAACTCTAACCATCTAAGCAGTAAAATAACTCGAATAATTTGGACAGTTCTTTCCAATAGAATTTGCTTTTTGACTTCTTTTCGATATTAAATTTCCCGGATTATTTCTATTCCACTCTTCTCACTTGAGCACATCATGCCTAAATTAAAAAAAAATACAATGCCCGCCATTTGATAGCTGTGTATTTTCCCCCAAAAAAATCATACGTTCATTCTAAGAGAAAAGCTCACGCCAACACTAGTAATTCTCTAACGTCTCTCCCCCCCCCTCTCTCTCTCTGTGTTTTCCCCGATTTCTATAACCAGGAAGTAAAAGATACACACGGCAATGGTAGTTCCTGATATTCCTTGTGTGCACGGCAATGGTAGTTCCTGATATTCCTTGTGTGCGTATGTCTGCCTGTTCGGTAGTGAAAGACTGCACGGAGGCATTTTTCATGTTCCTCTAAAATAAGAATAAAAGGCAGCGAAACGTTTGCTTTGATAAAGGATGCTTATATCTTCCTAGGTGTCCAAGATATTTCATTGATAAAACCGCATGTCTTTTTCCTTTTCTATGTGTGAATATATATATATATATATATTATTTTTTTGTGTACTTTGGAGAGTACGACAATTTTTAATATGTATAGGTTAAATGTATAATCTAATTTACTGACGCGCCAAATACAACCTACTTGAAATTATATAAATTTGTGTGTGTGATACAATTTCATAATCAAATTCGTGGGATACAAAATTACGTTTAAGATATAATTAAATATTATAATCATACACGTTGACGACGTTCGTAGAGTAGAAATTAACTTTATTGTTTTTCATACACGCATTATAATACACGCATGTTGGGCAAGACAGATTTTTTTTAAATGTGTAAAAACACCATTGGTGTGTTTATTCGGAGGAACAAGATAGCTTACGTAGAGAAGATTACATGCAAGTTTTTAGGGAATTCTTTAAAAACATTATTTTTGTCTTTGGGTTGGTTTATGATCTTCCAGAAGAAAGTTTGAAACTGCCATTCGTCTGTTTTATACAATTCTCTGTCAAACCGGGTATTTCACTTTGTTTCACCAGTGGACAGCATATTTCCGGTGTAAGGTTGTGTAAATTCTTCGAGAACTGTACACACATTTTTGTCTATGCTGCTTTATACACATATACTCTTCCTTGGATTAGTAGATAAATTCGTGTACACATATACGTATACAATTTAAGTTAGTATTGACAAGTACACTTTTTCTAGTACATTTATGTATGTGTGTTCGGATATATTTTCTTTTTTTTCAGATGGATAAAACCGTTCGCAGTTTTAATGCTATTTTTGTGTTCAAATAGTCTTTATCTATAGCTTATATATTTTTCTATGTACACAACTGTACACTTTATTGATAAGCTTGTGTGTTCCTGCATCAGCTTATGTTTATGTTTAAAAAGGCGTGTGTGCAGATGTATGGACATTTATCTGATAGGAGTACACGAACGCGCATGCGCGTAGACATGCTTCCCTGTATTGTAACGTTATCGATTGTTTTATTTTTTTGGTTTTACACCAATTGTTTTGGTAAGATTTAAGTTTTTGTCAGTATACTTCAAAGTTAATTTTTTTTTAAAAAGTAAATGAAATGGGAATATCAGGTTCTAAAAAGTTAACTCTTTCCGAAACTCATGAGTAAAGATATCTTATGTTATGATTTTTTTTTAATTTTCATTTTTGTGTTTTTACATAGATTTTGAAGAGGCACATTTCACTGAAGAGAAAGCTACTTTGCGTGACTTTCGTGACAGATATTTCAAATGTTATAATAATAAAAAAAAAGAAAAAAAAACAAAAAAAGCAAAACTGAAGCAATAAAACCTTGAAAAAGAAAAAATATAAAAAAGTATTCATTTTTCTGTTAGTGTTCAATTTTAGAAAGATATTTTGTTAACAACTTTTTAAATGTATAATGCCGGTGTAGATTTAGTTAATAACTTGATAATTAAAAAAAAAAAAAAAAAAAGCAAAACCTTCCGCAAATTCATTAGAATTATTTTAAACAAAACTTAAATTTACTTTTTTTATGCACATCTGTATCTGTATGTTTATATATAAGTCTATCGTTACGCTACAATTGAACAATAAAAATAAATAAATAAAAAAACTAACAACAAAGACAATAGGAAGTTTATCATAAAAAATTATCCCAATGTTATCAAATAATAATAGTAATAATACCAATGCATGAATTATGATATCATGACTTGCTCAGTAATGAAAGTAGGAATATTCCAAAATCATCAACGTTCTCGAAAAGGGGAAGAATTAAACAAACTGGGTTCGAAGCGTGTTCTTTGAGAGATGGGGGAAGATTTTAGGGTGTTTACATACCATTCGGGGAAGTTGGGTCTGCGGTCACTTGGCTAGTCCCCGAACAGAGATGAGTGACCAGCAGTAGGAGACTGGCCGTTCTGCTGTAGAAAGCCATGCTCCGGCCGTATTGGCATCAGTCAGTCCGATGGGTAAAATCCTGTGATAGAGGTGGCGGCATGGTCGTTTGCTCTGCCTTCAAGTTAGTAGCTTACTGAATCCTACTTAAGCGAATAAAAGCAAGAGAGAACGTAAGAGCGAACGACAGAAGCAACGAGATAGTGGCAGAGACGAGAGATTTCAACGTGTGAGAAGAGTTCGCTACTCCAGCGAGGAGAGTAAGTCGGGCGGAGGAAGGAGAGTAAACGAAGTGAGTAGAGAAAGGCAGAATGCGATCGGGAGAGGGGAAAGTGAGACTGGCTCTGATGCGAGGATGGAAACGATTACGTTTTTAGAGAGAGAGAGAGGGAGAGAGAGCAAGGAAGACCATATGTTGAGAGGCAAACAGTGAGAGCGAAAGGAGTTAAAAGCCAGACTGAAAGACTGAGGGGGAGTGCACAATTGGATTTCTCTGAGGGAGGGGGCTCTGATGATAAAGAGGACTGAAATAGAATAAATAAATAAATAAATGGAGAGGGAGACATCCTTAAACCCACTGCGCGCACGGGCGTGTGTGTGTGTGTGTGTGCTCGCTTTTGGTTTGTATACAACTTTCAGTTTATCTGTGTGAGTCGTTATACGTCTATGTGCGTCTGTTTGGGTCAGTGAGTTTTGTGTTTCTTTGTGTGGAAACCTTATCCGTGTGAATTTTAGGTAATGTAATTTTTTTTCATGTGTGTGGAGAGGGAGTGGAAGTTACGACTACATGTAATATTATGAGCAAACGGGTTCAGCTTTTATCATTATTATTATTATTATTATTATTATTGCTTTTTTTGTTTTGTTTTGTTTTCTACTCTTTAGTCACGCGTGTGAATTTATTAGTGTTGATACTTTTTCTATGATGGGGTGGCTTTTTGTATCAGTGTGGTCTTATTAAAGAAGTCACGTAAGGGATCGTTCCTTGCTATCAGAACCATGTAACCCAGTACCAGCTGGCATATCTAATTAAGAGAGAAGGGCACGGCTCATTGCCCTGAGAAATGCCATGAAGAGGTAATACTCGCCGTGGCACTCTGACGACATAAAAAGTTTATGGGATATGAGGTCTTACTAATAAGAGCAAAGAAACAATTCATCGTATTATTGTGTGAGTGTTTCCTACTATTATCATATGATATTCCAACCATATCTATGGGCTAACTGGTTGGGTGGATGGGAAGTAATAGTGCATTTTATATCTGCAACATTTACATTACAATTATTTTAAAGTCGAAGTTAGTAGGTTTACCTCCTCGACAAAAGTTGGCGCTATACACTCTTCCTTATACCCACTTTCTTAAATTTATCTTTGTCAGATCAAGTAAACAGAGCAGAAAGAGGGGAGTAATGTTCATGTCCAGATTTTAAATGCTGATTCAAAATGAAAATATAACTTTGGAAGATTGTTTTGCGCCGATTTCCACCCTCGATCCTTGATTATGCTTTGTCCAATGTGTATCGCT
Organism: Sepioteuthis lessoniana; assembly: GCA_963585895.1. NCBI lineage: Eukaryota > Metazoa > Mollusca > Cephalopoda > Myopsida > Loliginidae > Sepioteuthis > Sepioteuthis lessoniana. The sequence goes on from OY757907.1 coordinate 72,117,839, forward strand.
AAAAAGTATTTGCCACTCATGTCTATAATGCATGAAAGGGATATTTTCAGCTTGTATTTATTACAGACCTTATATTTCTCTAGTTTCGTTATGTTCGACCGTGTATATATATATATATATATATATATATATATATATATATATATACGAACACATACATATCCCACTGGTAGGTACATATGCACACGCATATATAAGCAACATGTGTGCACGCATGTAGGCAGTCATTATATAATGTGTGCCAGTGGGATATATATATATATATATATATATATAATATATATATATATGCATAAAATGGTGATTGCGTGCATATATGTGCGTATAGATGATATATATATGTTTACGCTTACGTATGTGAGATACGTTTATATTTGTGAGTGTGAAATATGTATGTATAAGTTTATTCATCTAGAAAAATACTTGGAATATGTATATTCACGCCTCTGTGTGGAATATGTGTGTTTGCGTGTACACATTTGTGTGAGTGTGTTTGTGTGCATATATGGAATGAATATGTGGAATATATGTGTGCATGAATATGTACGTATATGTTCAATATATATATATATATATATATATATATATATATATATATATATATAATATATATATATACGTAAATAAATAAAGATATATATATATATATATATATACGTAAATAAATAAAGATATATATATATATATATATATACGTAAATAAATAAAGATATATATATATATATATATATATGGGTAAATAAATGTATATATATATATATATATATATATATACATATACATATATATATATGGGTAAATATATATATATATGTGTGTGTGTAAATAAATGTATATATATATTACACATACACGAGTGTATGTGTGGAAACACATAAGCCTCTGTGCGTGTGTGAGGTAGGAAGAGTATTCTCTAACGACGAGAGATAGGCACCAACAATGAGCTTATGTTCGTATATCTAAAGAGTATTAAAAAAATGGGCAGGGTTACAACCAAAATTTGTATGGAGGGAATCTAAGAAAAACATAGGACATAATGATTCGAGGGGGTTGATTTAGAACTCTTCAGCTATTTGGAACTCGAATGATAACTGAGTGGTCTGAGACTTTCATTTTCTAACTCTCCCACCCCTTAAACAAAAATAAAATATAAAATATAAAATTTAAACTAGCGCGAAATGTTTTGGAGGTAGCGAATGGGTATGGGAGTAACGGTTGAAAAGAAATCCAACAAATGTATCATTCTTTCTTTGCCTACCGGTCGACTAACCGACACTTCTGTATTTCAAGCAGAAAGCAGTTAACTTTTTATTTATTCATTTTTGTAATTATTATTAATGAAGAGACTTAGCGTTCTTTATTCCTTTCTTGAGCGTTTATCTTGTTTCGTAGTCGACGACGAAGATGGTGATAGTACCAGTGTCCAAGGTTCATTGGAAATGAACTGACAGTATCACAATGAGAAACTTGTTAAAGATGAATTTAGAATTATCTTAGAATACGCAAGAAAAAACTTTTATTTTCTTTTTAGAAATTATTCATTCTGAAAAAAAAAATCAATTGCTTGCCTCAATAAATTATGTTTACTTTTTATTTATTTATTTATTTGGAGAAGATCACATTTGCTCAATTACGAGATGACCCCAAAATCCATCAAGTTCACGTTTACAATGTTCCATAATGATGTTGATAATTCTGTTAAGGGGATAAAGTATTCTTATTCTTTCCTAGTTATCTCCGTTATATCGAGAATTTGGTCAATTATAAATTAATGTTCAACACAGACGTAGCTCTCCCACCCCAAAACAAAAACATTTCTTAGTTCAAACTTCTTCTGGAAATTCCCTTTAAGCATTTTAAGTTATATTGTGGTTGAAGAGCTAATCTACGGCCTCGAAATTGAACACCAGTCGCACTATTATGTTCAGTTTCATTCCTTCAAGAAAGGCATGAACCCTCATATCCCCATCAATAGGTTAAATCGTATCACTGCTGTTGTTCTACAAAGACTTGCTTCGGTATTAATATTCCGCGGAGTTTAATATGTCATTAACAGAAAACTATCAGATTTTTACTCAAAGACCATTGAATGTCATTACTACGAGTATTTTCCAATTTAACGGGCAAGGTTGGTCGGTTTTTATGGTATATCAGCCATTATAGGTTATTCAATGCCAAATCCTTTTTACAGACATGATTTGTAAAAGAATAATTTGTGGGTGACATTTTAAATAAATCAGAGCTCATTCATTTGCACATGGTTAAATATTTCAAGTATTGCTATATAACACAAACAATTCACTTCAGTCATTTGTTCGAACACAGTTAAATGGTTAATCAGTTCTTGTTAACACTTAGGCTCCTCACAGATACTAACATTCTGGGTCAGAGTGGGCAAGTTTGTTGAATTAGTAGAGTCAAAATTGTCTATACCATATACACGAGAAGGGCTTTGAAAATTGTGCCTCTTATTTATTTCTATGGTAATTATTCAAGGGTCACAAAAAAAACGTGTGGCCGTGGTAATTTTAAGCAAAACATACGGTAACTATACACCGTCGTGACAATTAGCTTTGCATTTGTGCCGGCAATGAAGAGAACCCTGAATGCCACATTCATCAAGAGGCAACCCACTTTTTCGAGCCCATTCATCTGGGGCTGTAGAATACACCAACTGCATCTCTGCAGAGGAAGTTAGATCCCCTTCTCCCAACGAATGTCCTGTATATGACATTAGACCATCAAAAGACGAGGCTCAACTGGCCCGGAGTGGTAGTACCTGAAAGGGTCCTGTTTATGGGTCCAATAGGACTGTTTGACATTTAAACTGAAAATAAAAAAGGCTTATGCCAAATTGAAATGTTAGAAATAGAACTGTTTAATGATTTAACTATGTAAACAAATGTATGATGTTTAATTGAATTGTTAATGATACATAACAATACTTGGAACTACTTAAGTTTGTTGAGTTAGGCTAAATTGAATTGTTACTTATAGAACTGTTTGATTATTTAACTCTGTATAAACAAATGACTGATATTTAATTGATTTGTTTGTGATACATAGCAATACTGTGGACATAGGAGCGATGGCAATGAAGGGGTACTCCGCTTTTTCCAAACCTCCAGCATCACTGAAACCTCACCGTCAGAATGTTTAATATCATATCGAGGACACTAGTTAGGGCGAGGTCTTACCCCTCTGCAGACGTGCAATAAGTGTATTCCACACCCCAGCCGATCGGGCAACTCTACAGAGGGGTAAAACACACCCACAACAAGTGTCCTGAATATGACAAAAAACAAACTAATGGTGAAGATCCAGGAATACACGAGTATTGGAGAATGCGTAGAACCCTTCATTGTCATCACTCCCAGGTCCATTCTGGTTTCTGGCCCGGAGTGGCAGTACTTGATAGGGTCTTAATTATGAGTCAAATAGGACTGTGTACTAACGCCAAACTGAATTGTTAGAACTGAAAATGGATTTGGCATTAAATAACCAACAAAGGTTAATATGCCATAAAATCAAATCAAACCAAACCTAATGATAATCATTTGTAAATAATAACTTCAGTTATATGCTTTCAATTATTCCTATCTAATAGCAATAATTTGCATGGTTAAATGCTTTCAGTTATTCCAACATAGTTTTATTTTTACGAAATATCAACTCCTTATGGGTTATTTTAGCCCCGTCTGTATAGTTTAGAATACGCTAAATATACCACGCCGAAGGGTAAGTCATCCCGCCCAAAAGTGCTGCCCTATATATGATATGAAAGTGCAAGTCCTGTTCAGCACATCGGGCGAGTTTGGAGTACCATTATTCCCTGGTCCACTCTAACTTGGATCGGTAATACTCGTAGGGTACCATCAATAAATCAAAAAGATCAGTTTTAATGTAATTCTATTTGATATGACTATTTACGAAGCGAAAACTTCTTCAGAATCAACTATATACATATAAACATACAATCAACATGATTCCCTAAATTCTCAGTATAGATAAACCCTATATCAGTCAACAGCAGTTAAAATTAATCAAATGGGTTACTTAATGCTGAAATTCGATTCATTTGTAAATGTTTGACTATAATGACAATTTTCAATGTTCCATTGCAATAATTTTTTAAAGAGAATTTTTGATAATAATTATCTATCTGCACAGTCCGTGTATTCCCACAAATTACTCAATTTTCAAGCAAATCTATTTGATTAGTAAATAGAAGACAAACAGGTACTAGCAGTCTAGTTAGATTAGAGTAAAAGCAACAAAGAGATAGTCCACGGAACTGGAGCTTCCCCATTGGACGTAGTTTAGTACCATGTCCAGTACACTTATCTGAATTTATAATAATTCATACTTGTTCGCGTAGACTCAGTCAATGGTGCTCAGTGACTATCATTACTATGATGATCGCATTGGGGACAAACTGACAGTCATGAAGCCATGTTGACTGTTACTACACGATCCTTACGTTGATATATGTTCTATCACTGATATTGAGTACAGTTTATTTATAAATATTGCTAACTTCGTTATTAATTCATATATATATATATATATATATATATAATTCAGAGTAATTAACGAAGATTTTTTCTCCTCTTTTTCGTATCAAGAGATTTTATTAAACCGTAAGAATTGAACCCACGTCCACGTGCAGTCTTCTACGTTCATCGTTTAGTTGGAAAACAACTGTCTAAAATTAGCCTAACTGTTCTTATCAAATGAATACCACCAAGGCATGTTGCTTAGTTACAATATTTCTTTTTAATTACTCAAACCCAGTCATCATGTAATTAAATCACTCGAAAACATCAATTAAAACAAACGTTTAACATAATAATAAAAGTATATGCAGGAGGGTGTAAAATTTCATTATTTGTACATTTGCAATGAATATTGTACTACATAGAAGACATTTCCATTATTTATTCTCTCAACCATTTAAATATGTATGAGGAAATTTTTAAAACAAAATCCCATCTTCATATAAATTCGAAACATTATTTAGCTGTCAAAGTATTTTCCTTAGCTTTCTATCCCTCTTTAAAATAAATTGTGCATGCTATCAAATGAACGATTCGATGAATTCTTCCAGGAATTTTTCGATATTCTAAAATATGTAGAATTGCTGATGGAATAGCGAGTTTTGCATCAAGGTGTGTCTTTGTACGTGTGGGGAGAATTAGAAACGTCATTCAAAAAGGTGACAAATCTGAATAATAAATTATGCTTAGATGTGGCACAAGTCAATATGAAAAGAGCACCCAATGAGACTCGAACTCACTCGTGTAGGTTTACTAGTCGAGCTTGCTAACCATTACACCACCAGAGGCGCCCACCTGCAGTTATTGAAATCAAACAGCAGCCTTTCATATCTTATCTGTTGACTTTATTCTTTTACTCTTTGCAGATTATTGCTGGGAAATAATTCAAATTTTCATATATCTAATCAAATATAGAAAAATCATGTCTTGGATGATGGAACAGAAGATCTTTTTGTGTGTAGACTTATTACGGAACTTAGTCTTTCAAGATTGTTCAAGTAACATACAGAAGGATGTTCCACTTCAAGAGATTTACTCGCAGGAATTATATTCGCAAGTTGGTAAAGAACTTTAAAGATTATAGGGAAACGAATTCCTTACTATCGGATCCTCCGATTACAATCCAGACACCCAACAATATCCCCATGGGTCATGTGTCAGTTGGCCAGAATTTGTCCAGATCTTAGCAAAAGAGAAGCCAATAACTTGGAATCTCTATCTTCTATTCTGTGTACAGTATAAGGCCCCTCTTGACATTTTTAGTTCATGTTTGAAAATAAATTATAGCAAATCTTAAAATCCTATTTTTGTATACGTAATTTTCATTACTTTGTCCTTTTTGGTCCTCGATTTATGCCAGTTCATTTTGTTTAAAAAAATTGTAAAACTCACAGTAATTCTGACTGAACTCAACATAAAAGGTAAGTTACTATTTTATTCAAACTTAGACATTCAAGTCATAACAAGCGTATACTAAACAATTCCGAACATAAGTGATAACAAACTATTTCTGAGAAATGTTTATATAATAGTATTGTAAAAATCATACTACCAGTAAAACTTTCAGATATCTTTTCCGTTAGATTTCTTTATTTCAATCCTTGTGGGTTATTTAATGCCAAAATCGTCCTTATATGTAGAATAACACTTGTACATTTTAAAACGTAGCTGAGGGTGATAAGAGGGCACATACCTTTCCCAAATATATTAGTCTAAAAGTGAATGTAATGGCGTGACTGGAATTCGAACTTGCATCCTTCGATGTCCCAGTCATCAAAGTTAACCGCTACGCAACGGCGATTCCCACTTCACAAGACGTCTCGTAGAAGGATTAATTTAGAAGTAGATAATTTAAAATAGATCATAATTTTAATCTTTAAGTGATTCACTTTTTATTTGATGAACAAAACAAGAAATATCCAAAAACTTGTAAAATCAGGTTTGACATCTTTGTATGACCGCAATTTTATAATGAATAATCTTTTCTGGCAAGATTGATACTAAACTAATACAGAATTCCATTTAATTTTGCAGGTTTAAATCGTTAGAATGACAAAAACTTATCATTTACTTTCATTGATTTTAATTTCCTATCTTATACATTTATTGCGAACAATATTTCATTTCAGACCGAACAGCAATGTTTTCAAACACTTTCATTTCATAAGCAGTTTAAAAGATTCGTGATATTTTTGCAAAAATTTAAAAAAGCAACAAAAACATTATTTGATGAAGCACATAGAGGGTAAATCGTCAAATATATAAACACTCTAAATTGTTTATCGTTACTTATTTTTCCTCTAACATAACAAGAAGGCGATATCTCCACACAAAACGGTAGTTATCTGAAACTCATAGACAAATTCACCTACCTAAGAAGCAGTGTCTCATCGACCGAGACTGACATCGACATGCGACTAGCAAAGGCATAGACAGCTATTAATAGGCTATGGGTCACAGAGAGGTCAGACCTGACCGATAAAACGAAACTCATTTTTTTTCAAACAGCAGTCGTGTCGATACTGCTGTATGGATGCACTACATTGACGCTAACTAAACGTATGGAGAAAAAGCTTGACGGTAACGACCCACAAATGCTGCGAGCAATATTGAAGAAACAGCTGTACGGCCACTAACCACGTATCAGGAAAACTATCCAAGTTAGACGAACCCGACACGCAAGACACTGCTGGAGAAGTAGGGATGAACTTATAAGTGACGTACTCCTATGGACCACTTCACATGGACGAGCAAAGGCAGGACGACCAGCTAGAACCTACATACAGCAGCTGTGCCGATACAGGAAGTGGCCTTGAAGACCTACCGGAAGCGATGGACGAAAAAGAAGGGTGGCGAGAGAGGGTCTGGGAGACCTGTGCCTATGGCACGACATGATGATGATATCAAGAAGGTATAATCGGGGGGATACCAAAAACCAAAACTCTTGTCACACTTTTTATCATTGTTTCCATTTAGTTATATACATAGTATCACACAAAGGTCTTATTAACTATATGTACTGTAAGCAATCGAAGTGGTTATTCATCCAAATACTAGGCAGGCTCATTGGGGCTTAATATTGTTGAATGATGGTAAATGATCTTGTTATTGATCCAACTTTCCTTCGTCTAATACTCATGTCTTAGTAACAGAAGCTATTGCGAGCAAATGAAGTGAACAACCATCCAAGTTCTAAGCAGGTTCATTGAAGCTTCACGTTTTTGAAGAGTAGGAAGTAATTTTCTTATTTACAAAGCTTTTCTTATTTGGGCACCCTGGTTTTGGAAACAATAAGTAAGGTAAAAAAGTGCATTTTTTATAGTCTCATGTACTGTTTCAGAATATTTCATATAAATTTATTTTGAACCAATACAACGCGTGCTACTCTGGATTTCGTTGGCAGTGTACCTTACTAAGCTTACTAAATCTCAAAAATTATTATAAAAAAGAATGTCAAGAATCGAACATATTGTCAGATTTGTTCGCTTTTTTTTTAAGTTCATTACTTTGCTTCTAAGGTCTTAGGTTTATTCGAGTACCTACAGATAAAAAGTCCTCATCCATCCAAGTACTGAGAAAGCTCATGTGAAAAGCAGTATGCAATATAGTTATTTACTAAGGTTAGCTTAATCTGGCACACAGTCCCTTGGTTGCTTACTAAACTTGCATTACTTAGTGGTCACGCATCTAAGTAGAACTATTAATGTTCGGTGAGTCATGGCGGTTTTAGTTATTTGGTTGGTCCAAATATGTTAATTAAAATGAGTATTTTTCTCTCCTAAGGCAGTCAAATGTTTTAATATAAAATTACCAGATTTCCCAAACTTATTTTCCAGATCCAGAGGAAGGTTTCAATATTATCAACAAATTGCTTTCTCATTCGCTGTTATTGAGCAGAGGGTCTAACAATAACAATGATAGCAAATCTTAAAAATTGAGAAAAATTTAATTGTTTGTAATAGCTCTGAATAATCAATGTTGATCAATACTGGAAAATTCCCGAACACATACTGTTAAAAGATACCATAAGGTTGTCCGTTAACAGATTTTTCATAAAATGCAAAGACATTTCAGAACTTGACAGTATTCCCCATAGAGAAATTCAACTCACCCATTTTTTTTTCTAAATAAAAAGATAATTTTCTAAAAATGTAACAGGATTTTTATTCCTAATTGAACATTATATAAAACCAATATTTTTTGGTATTATTTATGACCTAACTCTAACACTGAAACAGTAAACAAAAATACAATTCCTGCAATATTATAACTAAAAGAAAAATTGTATTAATATGAGGTTTATATCTTTTGGCTTTGTATATCTTCATAACTTTATGTATCTATTGAATTCGGTTTTACAAAAATTATCGTATTATACCATTTAAATAGAAACCTAGTATTATAACAATTGTTTTTATTTTTAAGAAATATATAATAATAGGTTTCTATTTAAGAGCCCTTTAGATATGTAGCCCCAATATTTAGATGAACATTTTTCTTTTGATATTTCATTCCTTTTATACAAGACACCAGAAGAAATGCTTATAAAATACATTCTAACAAACCCAAAAGAAAAAGAAAAGGAACACCTAAAAGAGATAATCCTAGCTAAAGTGAATTCAATAGATACATAATTCAATAGATACATAATTCTCAATATTAGATATAATCGACAAAAATCTTTAATTAGACATTCAAGTCACCATAAGCACACACCCCAAAAATTTGGAAGATGACAAACCATATAAAAATACTTCATAGGCAGGTATTTAAATTACATTTAAGACTTGTAAAAAGTTTCTCTGCAAAACTTGGAAATGTCTTGAAAAGTGCTTATATAATCATAGTTACGCAAAAAAAATACAGATGCTAATTTATCTCATTCATGAGTTTTAAACAGATTTAGTTGAGGTCATTTGCTTTAATGGCATATCAAACCTTGATGCTTATTTAATGCCAGATCTGATTTAAAAACCCACATACAGTGTGTGTGTGTGTGTGTGTGTGTGTGTGTGTGTGTGTGTGTGTGCATGATTTTTAAGTGAATACTTTATTGGTAAATTCATTTTTAAACGAGTCAGAGCTCATCTGTTGGCACAAAGTTAAATGGTTTCAAGTATTGCTATTAAACACTAATAATTTTATTTAGTATTAATCATTTTTTGCACATAGTTAAATGAGTTAAGTAATTGCCATTCAACACAAATAATGTGAATATTAATAAACCCTTGTAAAAGATTGAACAGTTTTATGGGACCAAAATAGGTCCAACAAATCTGGAATTATTCCTTTTAGAAAGATGTGTATCTGAATACATAAACTAAATAGGAAATACCAAAGCTTCTAAAATCCACTGTAATCGCTCTATTAAACATTGATATGGGCCTATCCATTTTTTTGTCAAGATTGATTTTAAAACAATATTAAAACTGAATTTGATATTAACTTAAATGATTAGAATAACAAAAATTTACCTCACCGTTGACTAATTTTGATATACTTTTAAATCTTTTTTTCTTTTTTTTAAACAAGCAGTATTTCTCTTCTCACACTCTTGTAATATTTTGGTATACTTTAATTCATGCTATAAATACTTATCCCTATCATTTTTTTCATTTGTCACTTTCTAAAGTTTCATAAGGATCGGCGTTCCTAATTACATTGACATTACAACTCCAGTCGTATGTTTACCCAATATTTTTCCTAATTAAAACAGTCATTATAAAGATTTAACCGAGCAAAACAAACATTCTATCGAACTGATTTTCTCGTCATTTTTTCTATCTACTATCGTGTACCAATATTAACCTGACCCAGAGGGGTAACACCTGATGAAGTCCAATCTATGGGTAAAATATACCTGTTTGACATTTCAACTGCATGCCAACTAATGACATGCTAAATTGAATTGTTAGAAGTAGAACTGTTTCATCATTTAACAGTGTATCTACAAAATATGTCCCCAAATCATTCTTAAGATCCTATATATATATTTGAAGAAAAAGAATTTGGTATTAAATAGCCAACAATGGTTGATATGCCATAAAACCGAACCGAACCAATATTAAACATGGTGCTAACAGATAGTGACATAGTACAGAGGTTAGTGAGAAGCTCGACTGAAGTTTAGGCAAAATCAATCACTCTTATAGCATAATTAATAAAGCTGCTAGTAAATTCAATTCTAGAGTTAGAGCTTTACCGAGGGCTTTCTGTTTCCAATTTGCACCATTCTGCATTGTCGTAGAAAATATTTCTTTTACATTATATCAAAGAATATTTTAGTTTTCGCTTTGAATTCTTATAACAAATCAATTTTTTTTTTTTTTTTAGTGTATGTCTTTTTCTGTGTCCGTACATTTTTTAAAATTATTATCATGCCTCCTTGGGCATAATACAATCTTCTCTAATCAAACTTTCAAGAAAAATACCATTTTTGCACACAACATGCACTGTTAATTTAATATCTATACAGAGATCAAATTCTGTCAAGAAATTCAGACATTCTCTAAAAATGCTCTCTTACAATAGTTTTGATATTTTTTTCTGAAATCATCCAATTTGATCATAAAATCTTCTACTCTATAGCTGTTTTTGGTCTGATCAGGTAATTTGTTCAGAAAATATATTACTATTCGCCCCCCCAAAAAATCCCATTGGTTTGCAGATTAAGTTTTTAAAATCTGTCTTTATAGTAAATTTTCAGTTCGATGAGAAATATTGAATAATGTCTATCATAATTAGAAATTCTATTAGTTATTTCGAAAAGCTTCGATAAGATCACCTATTCTTTCTAGTTCATTCATCCTACGTTCTCCACTCTCTCTTTGTAACTTAACTTTTACTCTTTTTTTTTTTTTTTTGGTCTCTTCTTTGTAAGCAGTCCAATCTCAATATTGCACTCCAATTTCCATATCTCTCCATTCGAGCTAAGGTTTGAGTACAATATTCCATATGGAGTCTTATAAGGTATTTTTTTTTATATTTCTAGAATATCATTTGCTTCCCTCGAAATCAAATTTCAAACTTACAGCCAATTGTTCCGTTTGCCATCGATAGAACGGACTAAAATGTAACATCAAAGTCAACCCCTAGACCGCATTTACATCGAATATTTTCTTACCCATTTTTTTCAAAGATCATAAATGATTATAATCATTTCATCAACTATAATGCGTTATATTTCCAATTCTACTTTTTATTAAAGTTATAACACTTCTCGTGTTTAAAGCAATAAATATCACATGGATCAATTGGAGACGCAGATATCGGGTGGGTTCCGAGGAGTTCTTTGAACTTCTGTGATACCATCCATGCTTAAAGATGAGTTAGGATAGCAGCTGATACGTAGTATAAAGCTTCAACGAAGTAAGCGGGGATGTAAGTTCAAATCTCACCGGAAATTTGCTCTTTACTGCTTCAGATGCGCACTCATCCTCCCTCTTGAAAAAGTGACGACATGAGTTGCAATGAAAAGCAACTACATTTAGATTGCTTACTCTTAACAGAACCGGCTCATTGGCCTAGTGGGTAGAGTGTTCGCCAATGGTCCGGGAGACCTGGATTCAATCCCAGGTCGCATCATACCAAAGACTGTAAAAATAGTACTTGAGGCCTCCTTGCTTAACACTCAGCATTCGAAGTCTAGAAGGAAATGATCCAGCTATTTTATATTAACAAAATAGCTGCCTCCCTTGGAAAAATCTACCTCAGTCATATTCAAATATACCCTTCCATAAACACATACACATCTATCTTCGCCTTTGTATCAATTTTCAAAAATGTCAGCAAAGTTCTCCTTCGGGATAAACACCTTTCTATTAATCTCATCCACGGTCTGAAATCTATTCCCTTTTCTATAGCGATTGAAATTTTGAGAAAAGTCCGAGATCGCAGACAGACGATTGTAGACAGTAAAGATGGAGATTAAAGATCTTGGTGATATGATGTTTTGCACCCACTCATTCCCCAAATCTTTGCCCCTGAAATGAATAATCAACTGGCTCAGTTGATGATAGTGTGATTATAACTGTACATAAGTTCACTTCTGATGGGTAGCCAATTTACATCAAGGCCGCTCAACCAGTTCTTAAAGTATTAATTGCGGGATTCTTTCTTGACAGACTCTCTCTCTCTCTCTCTCTCTCTCTATATATATATATATATATATATATATATATATATATATATATATACACACACACACACAATCTTCTGCACAAGATCAATTTTTTAAGCGGGGTTTAATAGGTTTGAATTAAGTTCTCATTCTCCTAGACCAGTTGCCACACCGAAGTCAACAAGTCCAGTCTGCACTATAATTTACTTAAAGCAGGGAGGGTGGAAGTATAGTGGCATGCATAGCTTTCCCTTGGGTATTAGCGTTAGGTGAATAGCAGACAGCATGGTCTACGATGTACACTCGGGTCATCGAGTTCATCTTCTTTGACAATAACTGTTACGCCAGGAGCGCATCCTTGGGAAATGTATAAAATCACCCATAAAAGGTATTTTTTTTTTTTTAAATGATATTTGTTGAGATGTACAGGAAGTAACTTGAACAATTCTTGTTCATATGAACCAAAAAGTTAAGAAGCATTCGTAAAAACCACTCAGAATTCTGCTTCAAGATTAAACCTTTTTTTTTTCTCGTAAATGGCATTTCTCAAACCGGAAAAATGAATTGAGTTGTTATTCGACCTGCACGATCATCATCTGAACGGGGATTGGCCAAGTTATGAGATTATGAAATGATGTATTTTAACCCCCCCCCCTGTAGATAGGGTTGTGTTAAAATAAACAAACGCAAACAGATCTTTTCAGGCTTTATTGACATCACTGTCTTTCTTTAGAGAAACCCAATCCAATAACCCCGCTTCATTTTTCCGACTAAATTTTAACCTCTAAGATTTCCCTAATATTGCGCATAGTGGGTTGTTGGGAACTTCTGCATCAAACACATAGATTACGAGATGTTTAGACCATGAAATCACCAGTAGGATTTATTGAAGAGAAAATCGATTTTAGAGCCACCGTCAATATTAAGTAAAGATGATTGGCTTTCGAAATAGTTTTAGAATATTTTTCAGTTCCACATGTTGTTGAGATTCTTCGTCTACGTCTGCATTCTTTATATTAGGGTTTATCAGACCTATTTTCATTTTTTTATTCAATTGCTTCATGTATAAATTCAAGATTTATGACACGCCAATTATATATATATATATATATATATATATATATATATATATATATATATATATATATATATATATATATACACACACACACATATATGTATTAGGGCGTATCAGATGTATTTTCGATTAATTAAAATCATATATAACATCTGAAATGTCTTATTTACTAGACGACCTATGAACTATTTGGGTTCGTTCTTTAACGACGGTTAGATGATGGCACCAATGCTTCCGTTAAATTAGCAATTGATTATAAAAAAACCTTTTATAGATTATTTCGGTTATATCAGAAATTTGAATAATTATAAATTCCATTTCGTGTTAATTCTGACTCGGCAAAAGTACTACTTTCTTGAAAATTAGAGAATGAAGCAATTTCCAGTCCAAATCAGAATAGTATCACACTCTTCTGTCATTTGTGCCAAGTTGCGATTATTGCACAAGCATAAAAGTCCTCTATCAAGCTACTCAGAAACTTAAAACGAGAAGTACCAGTTTTATCCGGGTTCTAAATAAAACCGTCGCCTAAACAACCACTACTTCTCGCTTCATTCGAGATTTTGTGAAGCCTGATTTATGACCAGACAAGTAAAGTAAGTAAAGTTGGTTACCGTAGTCGAGGATGGGCACCTCTGGTGGTGTAATGGTTAGCAAACTTGACTAGCAAACCTACACGAGTGAGTTCGAGTCTCATTGGGTGCCCCATTCATTTGGCCTTGTGCTACATCGAAGCAAAGAGCTTCGTAAATTACTACCGTAGTCGAGGGCGACCCGAAGGCTCCCTTTTCAATAGCTACTGCGCTGAGGTGTAGGGAAGGGCGCTATTCCTTTCCTTGGATTGCCCCACTTTACCCTCGATACGTACCTTATAATGTCGAGTATTAAGCGAGTAGATATCAAGTACCATTTTTTGAGTCTTTGGTATATCTCGACCTGGGATTGAACCCCGGTTTCCCGAGTCACTGGCGAACACTTTACTCAAGAGGCCAATAGGCTTGTTATGACGAGACAAAAGTATTATTATATACTAAATGATTATCAGTATTACGTGTATATAGTGGCATATTTTGTCTCAGATTTTATAATAGTTAATAAAACTAATAGGGTTCTGCAATGTCTTAGGTATTATCTTAAACTGATCCTCAATGCTACTGAAGCTGCTCGAAGAATTAATAGGAAAGTAAACAATATCTGAACGTAATGTACGCAACAGCTTTAAACTTCGTAAGGGTGATAATATGTCCCTTGCAATGAAAACTTAATTTAGTTTAACGGCATATCAAACCGGCCGACGCTATTTGAAACCAAAAAGTTATGAAATTAAGTACCTTGTACGTTTATATTAACGTTTTTCTTTTGTGTTGTTTCAATTGTTTTTCGAGTGGTGGGAGCCATTGTTTATATGATATCCCATATTCCTATCCAACTCGATTGGCACACGGTTCTATTTGATCCATAAATAAGACCCTTGCAGGTACTACCACTCTGGGTCAGAGTGAAGCTTGGATTAATGGCAAAGAAAAAGTACTCTAAAATCTCCAAAGATCCAGCCCTGAAGACTCAACCTTCAGAGGCAGTTTACAGTCTTATCCAGGACAAGTTCCATTTGACCCATAGATGGGACCTTAACAGGTGCTACCACAAATCCTGAAAGTAATGGCAATGAAGTGGGGGCCCTGATCACTTGAAATTAATCATCATCATATATATTTTCATAATATACCCAGAATACCAGTTTTTGAGGCGTCTTACTAATATACAGGTGCTACAATAAGCCTTATTCCACACCAACAGGGAAAAATAAAACGTAGACGTGAACCAAAATCTCTTGCCATTTACGATGATTTAAAACAACATCGTCAAACCAGCAAGACATCAACCAATCAAAAACCTGAGATGAGATAAACAAAAGATACTATATATATAGCATTGCACAAGCTTTAAAAATGCATGGTAAAGCCCCTGGGAGGTTCCCTCCTCGCCAATGTCTCAGTTGATAATTAATCAAAGATACTTTTGATAATCGCAGTTACGTGGATTTCTTTTCTTTTAGAGTAAATGATCTTTATAGCCGTTCGAAATTTTTGAAACAGTACAGTTAGTTAAAAATTAATTCATCTAATAAGCCAATTTTCTAACAGACGATGATTAAATAATACGAGCTATTTCCTTCATCTATTTCGTTATTACTCACCAGGAACCTCTCTCTCCAAGAAGAAATTTTACCTACTTATCTATGAAAGAACTGAAATCTTATTAGGTAAATATTTAATTTGTTGGTTAATTTTCATTGCATATCAACCTTTGTGGGTTATTTGATACGAAATCATATTTCTATCGGATGTGAAAACGAATGCTCACTAATAATCCCAAAGTCAATCATTTCTTTACTTCCAGTTAAGTGGTTTCAGGTAAAGTGCATTCGGTGTATTCTTCAGCTCTGGCCAACATGGAGGCGTAAATTGATTTATCAAACAACCTGCAGGAATATCCTGCATTGTCAGGGAGAGAAATAATTTTCATTAGGCGACTTTTTGGTGAGGACTAGAATACACCGACTGCATCCTCAACAGAGAGTTAAAAAAGTTTAGTTTCTTTATTTTGATGGCATAGTAACCGAAGTTGTTCGGGGTGTAACACTGAACTGCATTCACCCTGAACCGGAGTGGTTAAAACTATCAGGCTTCAATCTGTGAATCAAGTAGATCTACAATTGGGAGGGGGCAAATCTAGATTTTCGTGTTATATTTTCAAAAATTCAACAAAAATAATATGCTTGAATCAAGTCAATTAGAATACGTTGACTATTGAAGCCACATAAATCAACGCAAAATCTGAGTGAGCGTAATGTCACACTGAAAGCGTTGATTCCCGTCAAATCTCTCAAATTAAGCCGCGATCAGCCGGCTAAGTACTCAGGTAGGTAACCACCTAATCAACACTACGCAATTTAAGGCCTTTGTGCCAGGATGAACAAGACTTAATAACAGCCCTGTCACTAGGGTTTAAAATGCACTATCTATATTCTCTGGAGAGAAGTGAGTCACTAAAGGGAAAAAAGCGGGTGTTTGGATAGGACATTAAACTACAAAGCCCCAGTTCTGAAGCTCTAGGGACTATGGAGTCACTACTACCCACTTCATTGGCATTGATAGATCTGTTGGGTTTGGTTTTATGGCATATCCACCATTGTAGGTTATTTAATGCCAAATCCATTGTTATACATATAAACAGTTCTCTTTCAAACAATCCAGTCCAGCTTAAGTATACAGTTTAAATGTCAAATACAGCTCTATTTCAAACTATTCAGTTTAGTCAACAAAGTTAAATCGTTCTATTGTTAGATATCACTAAAAATTCAATTAAACAATCATTTATTTTCACAGAGTTAGACGTAAAACAGTTCTATTTCAAACGATTCAGTTTAGCATAACCACAGTTTAGTTCTATTTGACCCATAGTTCAGACCCTATCAGGTGCTACCACTCCGTACCAGAGTGAACCTGGGAGAAATGGCAATAAGGGGTTACTCTGCATTATCCAAAGCCCAAGCATTACTCGAGCCTCACCATCAGATTGTTCACTGTCATATCAGAACACTCGTTGGTGGAGTCTTACCCCTCGACAGAGATGCAGTCGGTGTATTCTACAACCCCAGCCGACTGGACCAAGATCTGTTTGAAAATTATTGAAATTAGATTGGAATATTTAAGGCCGTATAACTCTAAATTACTTTTATTAAGTGTTACTTGACACTAATTGTTTACAACGAATTATTGTTTAAAAATAATCAAATGAACTTGTATAACTTCAAATTGCTTGTATGAAATAGGATCACTTAAAATAAATGTACAAACAAATTATCCAATTATTATAGTGAATTGAAATCATAATTCTGTTTTATGATAACTTTTTATTGATTACAAATGATTATCATAAGTTTGTTCAAAGCATGTCACCGCTTGAAAAAAAAAAAAGAAAAAAAGTAAACAAAGTTCGGCTTGAAATAACCTATCAAAACATTGAATCGAACCAAAATATTTTCAGGAGCTATTGTTTTCGGCGATTTTGTTAAACCTATGTGAAAGAATTTACACAAAACTTCATTTAAGTTAAGAGTCGAGATACATAAAATGATGGCAGTTTGAGAGTGAAAATGTGTGTGTGTGTGTGTGTGTGTGTGTGTGTTGCCAAAACCTAAACCCTCATTCACGCCCAGGAGGCGACTAAAGGTCAGTTTTTAAGCGCGGTACAACTAGTTCGAATTCTAAGTTTTTTTGGCCCGTGTTTATCAGATCAAGTTGACTCAAAATCAGGGTGCTGTTTTCCCTATAGCTGTGGGGTAAGCAGGTTCGTACCTTTCCCGAGAGTATGTCCGAAAGTGAATGTAATAGCACGACTGGAGTTCGAACTCGTTTACTACAATGTTAGCCACAACTCACCCAAAAATGAATACAGAACTTTTTTTTAAATTTTTATAAAGCGAAATATGTTTGACTTTTGGTGACCTCAAATGGCTTCTTGATGTCAACCTGACACAGCCTATTGACAAACTGAGATCCTAGGAGACTCCATACCAAACATAACGTCAAGTGGCCTTGAACTTTAACATCCAACATAAACCGGAATCTCATTTTTTAGAACACGTCAAAGATTTCATTCACTCGAATGAATACAAATAGCGACGCAACGAATTTTGGTTGCAGGGGAAAATAAAATAATCGAAGATGTAAGGTTGAACCAAGTACGGTGATTTTGGATTTTTTCTTAACGCAGCGTACTAATTTAACCTCCCCCCTTTTCAGCTTTTAATTTTAATCTGTCCTTACAAATCAAACCTTTTTATAATGGAGCTGCTGAAAAAAGCATCAATGATTAAATACAGAGTCTTTTAACTTCAACATGAAGATTGTTTACGTACATTTGGGCATTCATCCGTCATTGGTAGAATGCGACACAAGGTCAGTTTTACGAGAGAGTACTGCTGATTTGAATTCATAGTTTTCCTTTTCATAGAGCAGTTGCTGCTCCTAGGCTAAAGAACCAAGTCAACCCTACAATTTTCCCATCACTAGTGCGAGAAGAAGCTGACTCATGCTTTTCTCAAGGCCATTAGCACAAAGTTAAACAGCTTCGTCCAGAATAGGATTTCTGGCTCATATCCATCCCCAAAGACGATAACCGTTACGCTACACGTTCAAGAAATAACATCTTTTCTGAGTGCCTGGATGTGAAATATATCACAACAAAATGTGCAAGGAGAATACCATACTCTGTTGCTTTGTATGCCAGAACTTAAGAAACATGCTATTTCAAATTATGCATAATACAACTGTTCTCTAACAGTCTTGTGTATGTTACTGGGTGCAGGTCATTGAGAGACAACACCTACAAGAAACTAGGGCAAACAAGAGGGGCCCTGATTGACTGGCTAGAGGCCATGGGATGATACCAAGCAATGAGAAATAAGGGTTTGTAATGATGGCAGCAATGTTTTTATTGATTTTTAAGTGTCACGAGATAAGAGATGGTTTGGCTTCTCTTTTTAATGGTATAGCAACTCTTAATTGGATATTCACTACCGAAATTTGATTCATTTGTAAATGTAATCTTCACGGTATTTACAATCTTCCATTAAAAAAAAAAAACTTTTGTCTCCCATCTTTTCTTTGCACATAGTTATATGATAGCAAGTTGGTTGGTTGTAATTTATGACATATCAACCCTTGTAGGTTATTTAATGCCTAACCATGTATAGGTAGTAATGCCTACAGAGTCAGACCAATCTACGTAGGTTTCACCACCTGGATCATCAAGAAGAATCTGACTCTTCTTCCAGCTAGTGAAATCTTGATAGATTATTCTAACTCTGTAGCCTTTACAACTTTATGTTCACCCGACTTAGTTAAACGTAAAGAAGTTCTCGATACACTTCCTTGATTCTGTCGGTGTTATTTCCTTTTTGGCAAGGCATCGTGGCACTTTGATTATTTTCAAATAGTGCAGATGCCGTAAGTTTTTTTTTTCATTGAATTTTTTTTCCGCAAATGTCAGTTTGTATAATCTTTATTTGCAAATTGTATCGTTTTTTTTTTTCACATTCAGAATCTTACATTTTTACTAATGTTATATATATGTATGTGTGATTTGAAAAGAATACTTCGTAAAAAACATTTTCAAAGGAGCCATGTATTTGCCGAGTTAAATGATGTTAAGTTAGCACATAATTTAATGACCATGTATTGCTAATTTAGACAAATACTTCTATTTAGTATCAATTCTAAAAGATAAGTCTAATTGGTAGTTCTAATCTGGTTCAGAGCTGACTTGAGAGCAATGGAAGAGCATTCCACATTCCCAGAAGCTTTAGGGCTTGAGCCAAACCATCAGATGGTTTGGTTTCAGATTCACAACTCTTGTTGAGACACAGGGGTGAAATCGGCTTATTCCCCTGCCCAAACCGATTGAGCTTAAAATATCAAGTATTCCTATCAAATTCTAATAATTTATACAGTTATATAGTGTAAAGTATTTCTTATTTAATACTCATCATTTGTTTACACAGTTACAGTTTTAAGTATTCCTGTTCAATACTAACAATTTGAAAACGATTATATAGTTTCAAATGTTAATAATAATCACTTCTAAACAATTATAGCTTCAAGTAATTACTTTTAATATAACCAATTTGCACAATTATGATATGAAATTTTCCTATGAAATAAGAATAATTTTCAAACGGTTCTGACTCACAGATGAGACCCTAAATGATACGACCACTCCAAGTTAGAATAAACCAGGGAGTAATGGCAATAAAAGTTAACTCCAGATTCTTTAACGTTCTAGAAGTCTAGTTTCATCACCGAATGAAACGGAGTTTTACCCCTCTGCACAAGATTCAGTCAGCTTATCCTAAGCTGCACCGATTGCACAGTTATTTATGAAGCATTACTTACTAAGTGGCTACTCATATGAGAACTAAATAAGATCAACATTGTTAAACTTTAGGAACCAGTATTTAAGCGTCACTCAACACTAAGCTACATTTCGTATTGATATACCTGGCTTCAACCGTACACTGATAGTAATAAATTAGATACAAAAGTGTGCGTTTCACTTCCCACTAGAGCTCTATGGAAAGGCATGAACCAATCTCTTTTCTCCAGTTTTGGTTAAATAACCGTCAAGTAAGGAGTAATTTTGATTGGGTTTTCTATTCTTAGTAAGGCAACCAGTCTAAGAAAAGAAAATTGAATTCATATCAGATGTATTCCGCTTAAAAATTTACCTTTTATTACTTTCTGATCGTGATTCAAATAAATACAAACATAAATTACAGAGTTACTTTGAAGCAATTAAGTTACATTTTTGAAAATATAGCATCAAAATCTAAATTAGGTTAAAATAATTACAGTGGTGCCTAGAGTGACGTCATTAATTGGTTCTTTGCGATGGGACGCTTTTTGTCCAGACAAACACCAATCAAGCAAATCCCTCCCCTTATTTCAATTCATTTTGATTCCAACTATAAAACAAAATTTAAATAATTAAAAAAATAATTACTTCAAAATCGACGGCAGTCGGAATAATGAAAACTACTGTACCTTGAAAAAAAGTCATGAAATTTTCAACACGCGAATGTAAAGTGGCTTCAAATTTGCGGAAAACGATAACACGAACAAACAAATGTTAAAAATAAATCTTTGAATCTACTAATATTATTTTATTGTTAAATAAAACTAACATTATCAATTTTATTACTATTTTCATTCATCTTTTTTTTTCCCCAGTTTTTAGTTGCTTTATTTTTATCACTAATAACCTGAGTCATCATTTCTTCGACAATAATCATAGGCCAAAGAGGGCGTGACTTAAAATTCTCACTGACAGACTATTCTCCGATTTTGTACGGTTCCTCACTACTTTAATAAGGAAAACTGGTGAGTATTCGTTTACCAAATTGAGCTTAATTTGGCACAAGGTCAGAGCGAGTTACGATAAAATGTAAGAGACGGTAATACCGGTCAAAATAATCATAATGATTGACTCCATTTAAGAATAAAAAAATAAAAAATTATATTTTACAGTTGGCTCATGAGATTCCTCAACAACACCAGAGGTCGCAATTTGATCACATTAAAAACCAAAACTTAGCAAGCTCAGTTTTTAAGCTGACAGTGTCTGCAAGGAAAATTGATGCAAAAATTCTCTAATTTAAAAAAAATGATCCTTGTATGCTTCTTACGTAAAGATCTGAATATATATAATATTTTTCTCTCAAAAAAAAAAAAAAAAAAAAGAAAATTGGTCTCTGTGGATTTTATTTACATTGAGCTCTTGACCGGGATTGTTTAAATTTAATAAGCTATTTTTTGATATTTTATTCCTGCTTGGAATTTTTCCTGACTCCGGATTTACTGTATTAAATTATATATTATTTAATACAGTAAATAATATATATATATATATATATATATATATATATATATATATATATATATATATATATATATAATACAGTAAATAATATATATAAGATTGGGATGCTACGGCAACAAATTATAGAGTTATATAGTATAAGTATTAAGAAAAGGTCCCTGACTTATAGAAAAGCAAGTACTGTGGTGGTTAATGATATTTTATGATTTAGTTTGGTGAGGTCGTGAATTATTCAAGTATTTTTTAGTTTGCTAAAATTTTTGATTGGAAATGTAAGTCAACTCAGAAAGGTCAGACGCGTGCAGTGGGGAGGGGTGCTGAGGTTTAACACCTGACGTCAAAATAACTTTGGAAAAGACAGGAAGGCCAAATGTAAATAAAATGGATTCATGTCGTGTTATAAGTTTGATTGAGGTAAAATAAAAACAACGAAAGTTTGAGACACGTGATAATCTGAATGATATAACGCAATGATTAGGTAAGATGCCCTTGCGCCAATGATATGCCTTATTTTACAATATATAAAAATTAGTTGAGATCCACAGAGCCTTTCGGGCTAGCGATACGGGGTGAGTGACTATGTCACGGTAAGTGTGTGTCCGTTCATGGATCCTTAGAAGTTCTCTCTCTCTTCAATGACTGCTTGAAAACTTTATGCAGTCTGAACAATAAACACCTTCGTATCTAGAACAACTGAGTTGCCGTGAAGAAATAATATCTATTGATGTTCTTGATAGTGCCATGATGTTTCACTCTTCACGTTCCGTACCGTGGCTAGCCTAGTATCACAACTATTAGTTAATACCAAAATTGAATCACCTTCAAAGTCAAAGGGTGTTTAACTGCTTCGCTATTTGCACACAGTTGGGTGGGGAGTGAATGTATGACTTTCTGAAGGACAGTGTGAATCAAACGCAAATCATACCAACTAGAGTTTGAATTCGGTTTATCTATTCCGTTCTCCTTTTGCTGACCAATAGTAACTATTATGTTGACGAATGTGTAGATACCGGCCCGTGTGGTCAAACACGGATCTTCAGCCAACAAACAATTGGTGAAATGGATTGTACGACTGAGGTCACGTGACTAGAAATAGTAAATTTATAAAGCAATCAGACAGGGTCTGACGAGGTGTGAAATGTCGGATTGTGTGATGAAGTATTTCCTGGCCTGAGACAAACTTCAGCCAACCATGTTGCCTGATGCGCGGATCAGGTCGGTCTATCTTGGTTCCGGTGGCAGTCGCTAGAGGCCGTCTGACATCAATTCTGGAAAGCCGACATTGTCACATGCGCGGAAACCGGCGTTTCTTGAACCTCAAGGAGCCCATCCCCCAGGTTCTAACCCATCTCTGGAGTGGCTTGGTTTATCGTCTGGCGACAGAGATGCCTTTTTTTTTCTTTTTTTTTTTTTTTTTGGAAAATGCCGACGAGGCTCAAGGTATTTTTGGAATGACAGGCGTGTGTGGGATACGGTCCAACGCCTGGTTCCAACAGAAATGTCCATATGCCATATTCGCGCGTATGTGGGGCGCTCAACAAATATCAGGTGGGAAATGCAGTATTGTGAGTCAGTATTTTAAGTATTGTGTCATCATTCGATACCAAGTATTCAGCATTGTATGCGACTGAAAAGATCAAAGTGCCGGCCAAAATTACCACCATGAACGAACATTAAAAGTTACACCTCCAAAAAGAATATTAGCCACACTTTATGATAAAACCTCTTTAAATTTTTTACTTGATGTACAACTTGAAACCAAATTTAATTTCCGTTTACCTCGAAATAAATTAATTCTAAGATTAAATTACCAAACAAATTTACCTGTATTTAATACTATTTACTCGAAAAAAATCAGTAAATTTAATGCGCAAGGACCTTTAATTATTGAGATTTTTATAGCTGGATGGGATTGTTTGGCACATGAGGTCGCAGTTTGTGAGTTTGCTTACTAAACACATCGCTAACCTCAGATTCTATCACATACAAACTTGGAAAATCTACTTCAATGTGCTCGACAGTTGCAAGAAGTTTATATTTTGCAACAGGATTTTTCCATCATCCAGTAATATCCAATTCCTTTGAATGTGTAGAATCTTCACTTCCAGATCAAAAATCATTTTAATCAAGCCTATCGTAAAAAGGTGTCTTGCACTTTCCACTTCAACATCGTTCTTTCCAATGATTTTTATGTTTTGAACCGGTCGTTGGTGAATCACACGCAGTTTGATTTTTTGGCTAGATGTACGATAGATCGCAACTCATCCACATGATTCATCGGGGTTTTGTTCCATTAGAGAAGGATTTATAAATGCAAATTAATATATTCACCGCTTTGTCAAATTTTAATTCACTCTTGAATGTCTATATGGACAGCAATATGAAGACATTGTTCAAATAGTATATACAAATGACATTTACTCATTTAAAGTAACAAAAGGAATTAATTTTAACGGCTAAGTTAAACCTTGGAGAATATTTCATAAAATTATTCGTCCGAAATTGTTTTTAAATATTTTCTTTCGAGAAATCATGATTACCTGCCTCATAGTCGATGCCAAAAAGATTCGGATCTTTTTAGTTAGATAATTTAAAGGAGTGATTTGGCACTAAGTTTTAAACAGGGGCATATGGGAATGGCCTTCACATCCAATCAGGCAATCTGTTAGGTGTACAATATCTGCCACTTTATCAACACGATCCAGTAATTTTTTTTCTCTTATAAAGGGATTTACAAATTCTAATTTGCAAATTCATCCCCTGCGAATCCCTATGCTTTTATTCACCCTGCCAAAATTCCTATTCACGACTGGGTGTCCACATGGACCATTTCTAGAAGCCTTTTATTAGATTTACAATATCTGGCACCGAGTCTACATTAACAAGCAATTTTTGTTCCCTTGTTATATAAGTATTTCTAAACAAATAAGTAAATTTCCGCCTCCCCACGTGGACCCCTTTGCCTTTATTCACCTCCAGAAGTTTATATGGACCACTTTTCGAAGCCTCGGTGTACCTTGACAATTTTTAGTATATTGTCAGCTTACAGCAGATTGAACAAAGGTTGAATATAGCAGCTCAAGAAAGAATTTTTTTTGCCTGTTTATTTATTTTTTATTTTATTTTATTTACTTCCATTAAGTGTTGCCATAGTTGCCTCATGTCAATCATCTAGTATGTGTGAGATTCACGATACGATACATAATTGGACCCAGTTATAAAATCATCGATTTCCAAGCCATCACTTGATATGCGAACGTTGAAGGAATGTATTCACTCTTGAAAATTGGCAAGAAAAAATAGTTTAAAGCTTAAGAAGTCTTTCAAGGATCGCAAGAAATATCTTCGTTCAAGAGGGTTTTTTTTTCAGAAATCTTTTTTAAAGAAACACCGTGGTTGACTGTTTTTTTTCTTTCCTGTTTTCAAAAGCAAGAGGGTATATTTTTCCTTTTAATAAGAAAATTCTACAAAAGTCTTCAAGGTTATGTTGAAATGTGTCGACAAGTATTTTTATACTATTTTTTTTAATAAAATACTTTTTTTTCAAAATTCATTGTTATTTTCTAAGCTAAGCCCAAAACCACAAACTCATTAACCATTACCTTCCACTAATGCATCTTAAGAAGGATTTTTATAGCATGTCAACCCGTCTGGCGTTATTCTAAGTATAGAAGTTACCAAAATACGGATTTGGTTGTATATGTATATGTATATTTATTTTTTACACGGTTCTCAAACATTCCTATCAAAAGTAGGTCGTTTGGGATTTATGGCATATCAACCTTTTTAGGTTATTTAATGCCAAATCCATTTTTATACGAATAATCAGTTCTATTTCCAACAATAGCATGAGTACACAGTTTAATTGTCAAAAATATTTCTATTTCAAGTTATTCAGTCAAACAGTTCTAATTCAACCAATTCAGTTTAGCATAAGTACGCAGTTTAGATCTATTTGACCCATAGATAGGGTCCTATCAGTTGCTACCACTTCGGGCCACAGTGGACCTGGGAGCGATGGCAATGAAGGGGTACTTCGCATTCCCCAAAGCCCCAGCATCACGGGAAGCTCTCCATCAGATTGTTTAGTGTCATACCAGGACAATCGTTGAAGGGGTCTTATCCCTCTGCAGAGATACAGTCGGTGAATTCTACAACCCCAGCCGACTCGGCACTATCAAAAGTAAATAATTTGTACATTGTTAAATGATATCGAGTATTCCTATCAAATGACCAGCCCATTGATGAACACTAACTATTGTGCCAATGATCTGGGAGACTGGGGTTCAATCTTAAGTCGAGTCATACAAAAGACAAAAATCGTACTTGATGCCATCTTGCTTAACTCAGTTTTATGAAGTGCGGATCAAAAGTGAGTGGAGCAATTCAGGAAAAAAGTTGCGCCCTCCCCTACACCTCGGCGTAGCAGCTATTAAAAATGGAACCTTCGGGTTGCCCTCGACTACGGTCAGTTGACCTATAGATAATTTTCTCACTGTTCTATGATTTCAAGTATTCTTATCTAATACCTATAATTCTATGGATTCAAGTAATTATTTCTTTTTAATATTCATTTTTTTGTATAGTTCTATGACTTCAAGTAACTGATAATAATCGTTAGTAAACAATAGTTTCAATGATCTATTCTTAATCTAAGTAATTTTGTTTTATGGTAGGAAGTGTCTATGAAATGCAAATAATTTCAAATGGTGTTTCATCTATGGGTATTAACACCGAGTCAGGGCGGACTTTGGAGTAACGGCAATAAAGAATACTCCAAACTCAGAAGTTATCTTTAACTAGTGTTATCTTTAACTCGTGTTTAGATGCAGTTTAGTCTCATACTTTTAACTTTGACAAGGTATATTTCGTGTGTAGAATGACTTTTTGTTACAGAATGAAGAAAAAAAATTACGGTTAAGAAATCTTTAGGATGTGTTTGCTAAACATTCTTCAAAGTCTTCTAATCTGACGTTTGGTTAGTTCGACGTACTGAGCCCCAAAGTCAAACCTTACCATTGATTATTACAACACTATCGAAAAAATGCCATGTTTGGGGGTGGGAATAGACCTGCATTTATTCTATTACAAATCTATATGAAATAATAAGATGTCTCCGTTTTTTGTTGCTAAAAGATCTTTTATCTATTTTAGTATCATATAATACAACCCTCGAGCACAGCTAAAGTTACTTCAATTTCAGAAACCAACTACAGATCACTGCAAACTTTAGATTCCGAAAATATGTCCAAATTAGTTTGTTCTTTTGTTGTTTTTTCCTTCCTCTCAGAAAGAAGATCCCTGTCGGGTGAGGCTTATAATATGCAGACTGATTCCTCTACAGACAAATAAGATAACTCCCACAAAAAGAAAAAGACAAAATAACGGGGCATCCAGTGATGACGCTCCAGGTTGTAAGGAATATCCCTTCCACTCTTAACCGGCATATCATTACCTGGTAGAATAACATCTCTGGGTTAAGTAGATAAGATATGTCTACTAGTATTAGATCAAAATACGTGAAACCAATAAGGCAATATTAGATCATTAACATGAGATAGGAATACATTAAACCCTTTGATTATGTGAATTATTTGTTAAGAATTGTCAATTGATCGTATTATTTACTTAAGATTAATAAAATTGATTAATTGATAGCATAGAGTTTCTTGATTTGATTTTGCTTCATGGCATATCAACTCTTGTTGGTAATTTAATGCCAAATCCTGTTTATACATGTATTATTATTTTACTTATTTGAGTTTTTCGCCCCGGCGTTAGCAAGTGGTTTTCCACTGGAGGCTGAATGAGAGCAAGTCTCCAGGACACTTCTTAGTATTCTGGCCGACTGCAACAATGCTCCAGTTTCGATGGTCTCCACTCGTCCTCTTATTTCTAAGTTTTCTAGTCCCTGTAACACTCCTTTACAGACTGTACCGAGCTTGCCAATGATCTGTAACCAAATAGTTTGTGCTAACAAAAAAAAAAACGTTACCTACAGAGTTAAATAATTTCAATTATTCCAATTTCTATTTGAGATTAATCCTTCATTTGCACGCAGTTAAATGATTTCAAGTATTTATATACAACACTAATAATTCTATTTCAACTATTGCTATCCAACAAATAATTCTATTTGATTTTAATCATTAAATAACTAACATTGATAGTCTAGTGAAAGACTGAACACTTCTACTTGACCCATAGATTAGACTAATAGTACTACCAATCCGGGTCAGAGTGAACCTAAGAATCATGGTAATGAGGGGTACTCAATATTTTCCAAACTGCAAGACTGGAGCTTCACCATTCCACGCAGTTTAATGTCATACCCGAACACTAAATAGTTTGAAGTATTACTAATAATTCTATTCGACAATGCTCATCTGTTTGAACACAGTTCAATAGTTTGAAGAACAATAAACGATTAAATAGTTTTATTTGCCTCATAGATAGGGTCCAAACAGGTGGGTCAGATTGGATAGGGGAGTAATAGCAATAAAGGGTCACTCCCCATTCCCCAAAACCCCGGGACTTGCGCTTCATCATCAGATGGCGTAGAGTTATATCTAAGACACTCGTTAGGAATCGGGGTTTTACCCCAGTACAGGTGTAGTTGGTATATTCTACAGACCCCAACCAACAAGGCACTATAATTAATTGCAAAATAGGAATACCTGGAACTACGAGAATAAAAGATTATTAAATAGAAATAATTAAAATTATAAGTGTAGAAAAATTATTTGATTTGTGAACATTTTTAGATGAGCCTAAGCTAATTTATTGCACCCAGTTAAATGGTTTCCAGAACTGCTATGAAACAGTTCCAATTCAACATCAGTCATTTGTTTGCACATATTTAAATTGATATACATAATATGTAAGCATAATTTGTCGGTAATTTCATTTTCAAATGAGTGAACTAATTTGTTTGCACATTAGTAGTTAAATGCTTCCAATTATTGTTAACACTAATAATACTTTTTGATATTAATCATTTGTTTGCACGCAGTGAAGTGGTAATAAGTATTTCAATTTAACACTAATTATTCTATTCAACATTACTTATTCCTTTGTATACCGTTAAATTGTTCCAAGTATGTATCACTAAAAATTTGTTTATACAGTCAAATGATCAAATAGTTCTATTTCTAAAAATTCAATTTAGTGTAAGTTATTTATTTGCACATAGTTTAAATTTCGAACAATTCAATTTAACCCATTAATAGCCTCAGCTAACTTGGCAAAAGCCTTTACAATTGAATCAAATTTTTAACTGGAAAATCAAGTTAATTTTTGTTAGACTTCTTTATAATTTACTTGATCTTTTACATGAGCATCCAAATTTTTTGTAAGCGAGTTACTATCCAATATTGCCGCATTTATTCAAGAACAATGTGATTTTGCATATACTGCGACGCTTATTTTTTGTTGCTACAAACTAATGAGATTTAATCAAAAAGTATCGAAACTGAAGGTTTATTTTCTCTTGTTTTAAAATCTAAATGAAGATGTGTACACAGCTGGGCAAAATATATAAATTGAGGAGATGTAATTGTCTTGATTCCTCTCTAGTTATCTTGACTTCTACTCGACGAGTCAGTGTCAATTAAAAATAAACTTTAAAATTTATAGATTCCGGTTCGATACGTTTTAGTCACACCTCATATACTCAGTAACAGTATTTGTAGTAATATTTTTAAAATTTATTTTTTAAATCGGCGTCACTTATTACTGGCCGTAGAATGAATTTGAGGGTTTCAACAACAAGCTACTGAAATAAGCTGAATAAAATAAAAATAAAATAAAAAACAATAGTCCATGCACAAACCAGAATCCGTCCTAGAAAAGTCATTTAATTAAAGTTTGTTTAATACTACCCACAATTTGAACCCTGTTTGTAATAATTTCTCGTATACACAAGTAAATCAGACTGACCTTGTAAACCATTATATTCATGACCCTGTTTAGAAGATGTGCCGTAACATTATGAGTCATCTAGCAAGCTAATTTGATAGTTCAATCCTATCTTGGTGCCAAATTAATGTGGCTTAATGTCACACTATAGTATTTTTATATTAATTTGTCGAATTATACACAAATGATTCAGTATATATTTAAGATTTTCATCTCAGAGAATACTGTTGTAACACGGTTTTTTTCTTTTTTGGAACTTGTAAATATTTTTAACGTTTGAAGCGAACAATTGCTTCTAGCTCTCTTGATCGTGCGTAGATTTTAACCGGAGGAAGAATTCATGTTTCATTCAACCCTTCTGGATATTACTGTAAAGTTTCAGCCCAGTGCCTCTGTTTGTACGTGGATTACATCTTTTTGTTTTTGTTTTTTTTTAAAAAGCATACAAATTTCGTGAGAACGTTCTCAGATCAATAGCTAATATATAGAGAATTTGACTTAGTTTCCTGGTAGGAATAAATTTGACATTTTCATCGATCGGTTGTTCGTGTTTTTCGTCTTCAGTTTTGTAATAAGCACTGTCATTATTCAACAATTTGAGATGTCTAATATTCTCATCTTTGTTGTTTTGATTACGAAATTTTGACCGACATCTTCTCCGGCCTTCTGCATGTATATATCATAATCAGTAATAAGACCTATTTTGGATATCTCAAGAATTGCTGTGGTGGATTTGATATGACTTGGCAATCAGAAGGGAATTTAGTGCTCAGGTTTGAACTGTTTCTTAGTTTTATTTGAGTTGGCAGTGAGACGTAATTTAGTCATCTGTTGTATTGTGTAACCGTCGTATTCATCTCGCCATTTGTATTCGAATATATATATATATATATATATATATTCACATTTAAAATTTCAGCACCCAATGAAATATAGAAATTTCATAAAAAATAATTTCTAACAGAAATATTACCATCGAAAAAATACGTTTTATTTCCTTTTTACAAAAAAGGAAGGTACAGGGCCTTATGGGAGTTTTTTGAGGCGGGGAGAGAGCTGTCATGGTCTAAAGGAACCTAGCTAACCTCATTCGCCGACCCATTCAACAATGCAATATAAGGTCATACATTCATTACCATTCGCGTTGCAACCACCAAAATACCTCATTTGCACTATGAGAAAAACCCCGAATGAAATGTGAGATTTTATATACAATTTATGATTTATATGATGGGGCTGAGAGAAACCCCCCCGAAATATACAAAGAAAAACTAATGCGAAAAACAAGTAAAAAATCCCCGTTTGGTTGCCCTCCCATCCCCGAGACTGCTAAAAATGGAGGTCGGCTGTTTTCCTGTGTCCGAAAATACCGAAAACAAGCCGGACCTACCCTAGGTGGGAGAGGAATCCTAGCCTAATGGGGCGAAAATATATAGGGTTAGGTTCGGTATGGGCAGTTAAAAGGCAGATGATATGAATTATGTAGACGTAAAATTCCAAGATCTTCAATAAAAGCGGGCTCGAGTGAAGGTTGAGGTATAAAAATAATGTGGGTGGGGAAGATCTTGAGAACTAACAACTAGATGACGGGAACGGTGACTCACATCATACTGCTAACTAGGTTTCAAGGGGGGGAAAAACAATTCCTACTTACCCCGGATGGGATCCCGAAGGACTCGTACCGTAAACGCCATGGGCCGGCAGAGGAGAAAAGGATGACTCCAACATTGCCCCCTTTTTTACGACCTGGCTTGCTGCATTCATCCACCTTCTGTTGAATGTTATGCGATCCAAGCGTTTTCTATCACATCTGATTTTGGCCTTAAGCTGATGCCTAAAATACAAAATCAGATCAGGATGAGAAAAGTTTGCATCGTCATACAATCTCTTCTTTTGCGTTGTCCAAATCACCATTCGGGCTACAGCTAGGATTGCGAAAAACACCACTCGCTTCTCACCCTGAAACAAGGGAAGAACGTTGTCTACGACGTAACCACCGTCGAGAAGTACGAGCTGCTTGGGTTCGATGCGAGCCGTCCACTCCCTGACGTGATCCCAGAACGGGCGAACTCGCTCGCAGTAGTAGAAGGCGTGCTCAGCCGTTTCTTCTAAACCATTGCCGCAGCGAGCACAATCGGGCATGTCAGCCAGGCCTGCTCTGTAGTTCAAGCCAAGAAGAGGTAACGCATTCCGAACAAGTCGCCAGGTGAGCGAGAACTCGGAGTTATTCAAGAAGCTCGATCCTGGCGCCCAATTCCAGTGGGAGCAGATCTCCTCCGCCGTTCAGCCGCGCAGCTCGCTAAGCGGAACCCACCACTAGCTCTCGATATAGTTCTTTCTGAGGCTAAGAAAGGTCACTGGACCCAAGAAGGTTACGATGGGCCGTTTGGTACTCGCGGACAAACAGTGCTTCGCCCAAAGTCTTACGTCGACCTTCAGCCTTTGGGTCTGACTTGAGGCGAGGAAAAGTCCGACTCGCCTTTCGTCTCCACACTGCATCCCCCGTCAAGGATCGGCCCAAGTATGCAAGTCTTTCAGCAAGCCAGTGGCTCTCCAGATCAGGCATACCTAGACCCCTGTTGCGAGTACGTTGGATACAGACCTGTCTACGGATCATCGGCCTTCCGCCTCCCCAGAGCAATCTGGAGAGGGATTGTTGAAGTTCCAGCCGACGTGCCTTAGGCAGAGGAAGTACAGCCAATAGGTAAAGGACCAAGGGGAAGACGTACGTAGCGCACGCCTCAACCCTGCCCTTTAAGGACAACCTCCTTGAACGTCAGATTCCCACCTGAACATTCACCTTAGCTTGTACTTCCGACCAATTTCGCTCCAGTTATAGTTCGGGCCCGAACCACAACCTGAGGATGCAGACGGGTCCGTCACTCCAGCGGAAGGGCCCTGGAAGGGTATTGCTACCCCTCCAAGCACCGAGCTGCAAACTTTCGCTTTTGTCAAAATTAACCTTGGCTCCTGCAATCCGCTCGTACTCACTGACCACCTTCTTCACAGCCTTTATATCCAAGCGGTTGGATACAAACACTGTGATATCATCAGCGAACGCGGAACCCTTGCCGTAAGAGGGCCAGCAAAAGGGATACCGCGCAGGGCCGGATTTGTCCCCTCATACATAAGCCCACGGAGTAGAGGCTCAAAAGTGAGGACATAGAGAAGAGGAGACAGGGGACAGCCCAGCCGGACCGAACGCTCGATCACGAATTCCTCCGAACGCCTTCCGTTCACCTGCACCACTGGTTGGGGTACATCATGCTAATCCATCTGCGGAACTCCGGTTTGAATCCAGCAGTCTCCAAAACAGACGCCAAAAACCGATGGTCAATCCTATCAGCGCGGCTTCTGTGCCGTCTTCTATCCGCTCTAGGACCTCGCGAATCAAGTGCTGATTGTCCAGGATCGATCTTCCCTTCACATCGTAGGTCTGCTCGGGGCCGATCAGATCGCTGATGACAATCTGTAAACGATTCGCTAAGACCCGGGCCAAAATCTTTAACTCTGTGTTAAGCAGAGTTATGGGCCTGTAGTTGTCTAAACTCTCCCAAACATGCTTGCCACCTTTTTTCAGCAATGTGATCACGCCCTTGGTAACGCTACCAGGGATGGCTCCCTGGGCGAACCAGTGGTTGAACATATCCACCAGAATAGGCACAAACATGTGCGACAGCCTCAAGTACACTTCGTAGGGCAAACCATCTAGTCCTGGCGAGTTGTTGAGGCCGACCTGCTTCAATGCATCACGGACTTTGCATTCAGTAATCACACCCTCGCAGCCAGTCGCTTCAGCCGCCCCGAGGGAAGTCGGTAAGATAGGTGCGAAACCCCTGAACCGGGAGCGGGGAAAGCTATCATGAAAGTGCGTCCCAAAAGCATCACGTATCTTGCGATTTGATCGCAGCACGCGCCCATCCGGGGACTTGACGGAATCGATATATTGACCGGGAAACCTTCGCACTTCTTCCTCACGTGCAGTCGCGTTCGATTTTACAGTTTCATTGAGAACTCTTTTTAACCAAGATCTAACTACGAACCCCTTGTTGCGCTCGCTAGCCTTACGCTCAAGGTCCCCTCTAGTAAGTTCTATGGTTAGGGAGTCCCCACAGCCACCACCCGGGAAAGCTGATCATCTATAGATTTCGCCTCCTTGGTCCTATCTAGGTTGAGTTGTCGACCGTACTTGGTGGCGAAATCTCTATTGGCGGTAACCGCCTCCACTAACGCCAGCTTAATTAGGGATTAAACTTAATATTCTTATTTTGGCTAGAATTAATTCTATTATGTATGATTTTTTACCTGTGCTCATTTTCAGTTTTTTTTAATTTTTTTTTTTTTATCTAGCCTTCAAGATAATCAAGAAGGCTAGAAAAAAAATGAATATGAGCACAGGTAAAAAATCATGCATAATAGTAGTAATTCTTGCCAAAGTAAGAACATTAAGTTTATAATACCCCAAAATCCACTCTGAATTGTCCAGCAGGACACATGGCGTAACGGTTATAGGCTTTCCTGAGCTTCTAAGGAGACAATCATCTGAAGGTTGAGGTTCAATCCTCACTACAGGCGAGTAACAATACAGGAATACTTAACACTTGTACCCGGTTATGGCTAACGGAATCAGAACAGGCGACCCCCGTGGTTTTGACAAACACCTGAAGAAGGCCGAAACGTTGTGGAAATAACAATAAAGATGAAGACAATAGTCCGAAAAACCTTAATGATAAAAAAAAACATTTAAAGAAATATCAGCATATATAATGAGCTTTTCCCAGTCTGACATAACGTCAGAAGACTGAAAAACTGATGCTACCTAAACTTAGTTTCAAATCAAACTCACCTAGATTGTTGGCAATTCGTGGGGCACAACCTTGTAACATAATTGAACGGCGCATAGAAAATTGAAATTGGCTGATCAACCTTCGTAGGTTAAATGCAAAATCAATTTTTATGCAAATAGTCAGTTCTATTTCAAACAATTCAGTTTAGTATGAATATAGTTTTTGTTTACACACAGTTAAATGTCAAAACAGTTCTATATCAAATATTAAATAATTCAGTTTAGCGTAAGTACAGTTTCAATGTCAAAAACAGTTTCATTTCAAACAATTCATTTTAGCATAAGTACACGGTTTAATTGTGAAAGACATTTTTTCAAACTATTCAGTTTATTCAAACAGTTCTAATTCAAACAATTTGATTTAGCATAAGTATGCAGTTTAGTTCTATTTAACCCATAGACAGGGCCCAATTAGGTGTTACCATTCCGAGCTAGAGTGGACCTGGGTGCAATAGCAATGAAGGGGTGCTCCTGATTCCCCAAAGCCCCGGCATCACTGGAACCTCACTATCAGATTGTTTAATGTCATATCTAGGACACTGGTTGTGGGGTCTTACTCCTCTGGAGAAGTTTAGTCGGTGTATTCTACAGCCCCAGCCAATTGGGCAAAACTGAAACTGAATAAACAAAATAACTGACTAAGAAAGCAGACAGTCCGAGCAGCCAGGCCAAAACTCTTCTGTAGTTAAAAAAAAAAGACTAAGAAAAACTGGAGGTCCTAAAAAGATCTAGTACGCATGAGTAGAGCCAGGTGGGTTACTGTTCACCCCACCGCCACCAGGCGAAAGTGAGGAGATGACGCGTTTTGGTAGTTGAAGGCGAGACGTAGTGTAATAAAGACATACAATCGAACACCAGCCACGAAGATATAAAGAGACAAAGGTTTACGAGGTCCAATTTTGAAGGTGCGCTCCAAAGGGGCTCTTAGACTAGACGCAACCCAGCAAACAAGTTGTTTCTCTTTGTCTAGCTGACGCGGTCGTCTCAGTTTCCATACTCTTTTCCTACCGGTGGCTACCTACAAGTGGTGGTCGTCAATAAATCTTTGCTTAGTTAGACAGAGGTTCTTGCGTTCGTCAACATTTACCACGGCAAGGTCACAATGGAGTTGTAGAGATACGAATGTCTTTTTGGTACCGTTATGGTACACCCTGTAGGGATCGAACTCACTTCACCAGGAAACTTGTGTGCATAACATGCATAGCAGCCATTATACTACTTTCAGGATTCTACAGACTTATCACTCCTATTGTTGCTGAACTGACACAGAGCCGTATGTGTAAGACAGAGTACACATTAAACTCAATATAATTTCTCATCTTTTTGTAATGCGAGATCGCTAAACATGGTACTCATGTTATCCATCGACTTCGAGAACAGCGTTTCCCAACGGAGGCTAATAAGAAGCTAATGTATTTTTAATTATTGTTTAATTCTATATTCATAATTTTATTAAAACATTAGAGCATATTCCCTAAGGTTCGGAAATCTTGCCAACTGTAGGTAAAAATCGAATTTTCCCGGAAAAACAACTTTGACAGAGCACTGAAGGAGAATTTAGCACCTAATCATGGTTTAATTTTAACGTATATCAACAAGTCTGGGGTTATTTTATTCTTAGAGTTTAAGAAACAGCGTTCTTTGCACGGTTTTATTTAGAATTTTTGTTTAGTTCCTTAAGGTTTTAGGACTTTTTGGTTTTGCTTTTAACAGTTTTATGAAAAAGGTTTTGCTTCGCTTCTTTGTTTAAAGGCATATCAACCTTTGCTGGTTATTTAATGCCATCGCCGTCCTTGAAGAACAGCCGTGGTACAATTTAATCCACATCTGAGGTGAATATCAGTGTTCATACCTTTACCAAGATAGTCCAAAAATGGATGTAACCGTGCTATTGGAGTTCTCCTTCACTTGCCACGATTTTACAGTCCAGCAAGAATGACTCCCTCTGATGCAGAAAGACTATCAAAAACCTTTAAGATACTCATAGTGTGTCAAGCAAGTATTAAAACTGAAGCCGTATTTATCAAGACAGAAATTTACTAGTTAATATTTTTCAAAATCATCCCCTTTGAATGCAGTCTATTCTGACAAGGCTTCCATTCGTTAAAGCATTTCTAAAATTCTTCTATGAAGGTGTCAACTAGTACTTCTTTCAATGTCGCTTCATGTCCTCAAGTCTTACCCTTGAGGCCATTTTTCAGTTTCAATTGGTTTTGTTAAATGGCATATCAAACCTTGTAGATTATTTAATGCCAAATCTATTTTCATACATATAAATAGTTCTATTTAAACAAACTCAGTTTAGCTTAAGTATACAGTTTAGTTCTATTTGACCCATATGACTATCAGATGCAACCACTCCGGACCAGAGTGGACCTGGGAGCGATACCAATAAAGAGGTACTCCGCATTCCCCTAAATTCCTGCTTTACTAGAACCTCACCATCATATTCTTTTGCGTTCTATCCAGGACACTAATTGGGGGATTCTCACCCCTCTGCAGAGATACAGTCGGTATATTCTGCAGCCCTAGTCTACAAGGGCATTTTATTTCGAAAACCAGGTTAAGTTATACTAAACTAGTGAAGATGGAGGAGATTGCACTCACAGAAACCTGTGTTTCGCTATAAGCATTTCGTTCAAAGTATTCATTCTGGCTTCATAACATTTTTATCCGCTCTGATTTGTCTTAAAATGATATCGATATACCATCCATTAATAAACTGTGCCCCTATCTCGACAGCAATGTAGACATTATCACTATTTAAGTTTCTCAGATGAGCTCACGTCTTTTATATTTTAACGCTAAAAAGCCCAATGCTTAAAGATTTGGTTTCACATCCAGTGTAAAAGATTTTATCTATACGTTCCCCCAGTGAAAGAATTTATTTTAAGTCTTTTCTAAGGGTATGAAAATGGTTGAAAAACGCTACTCGAAAATTTGGTTGATTTGTTTATTGACACATCGATTTCTCATGGGTTATTTGATGCCAAAACCTTATTCATAAGCATTTGACTGTTATATACAAGTGACTGACTCCTACCACCAGTGAATCTGGTGCTTGGCTTTGTAAATGACAGTAATCAATCAC
This sequence comes from Sepioteuthis lessoniana, assembly GCA_963585895.1. Taxonomy (NCBI): domain Eukaryota; kingdom Metazoa; phylum Mollusca; class Cephalopoda; order Myopsida; family Loliginidae; genus Sepioteuthis; species Sepioteuthis lessoniana. Next base: position 72,155,888 of record OY757907.1, read on the forward strand.
GAAAACATTCGTGGAGAGCGCTGAAAAGGATCGCATAAGTTGGGCAGTTTTACAAAGGGTCAAGCAGTTGTTTACTGACCGGCAGCGTTGACAGAAACGATTTAAATTTCGGAGGTTAGCGAAATCAGCGCTCACTATTCACAATCATCAAAAATCAGGTCTTTCTTCATTTCTAGAATACGACTTCACGTTTTCGTTTTTGTGTTACTATCAAAGTTTGTACAGAGTTATGATTTGGTCCAGTCGGCTGGGGCTATAGAATACAGTGAGTACTTCTCCATTGAGGGTTAAGACTCCGAACGAGTGTCCTGCATATGATACTAAACAATCTGATGGTAAGGTTCCAATAATGCTGGAACTTTGGGGAATGCAGAGTACCCCTTCATTGGCATGAGGTGGTAACACCTGATAGGACCCCATCTATAGGTCAAATAGAACTAAACTGTGTTCTTATGTTAAACTGAACTGTTTGAAATAGAACAGTCTGAACTTTTACTGAATTGAATTGCTTGAAATAGGACTGATTTTGATATTGAAACCATATTAATGCTAAACTGAATTGTTTGAAATATAACTGTTTTGATATTTAACTGTTTGTAAACAAAGTCTATATACTAAACTGAATCTTTTGAAATTTAATTCGGTGTTAAATGACCTGAAAAAGGTTGATACGTTGTAAAAAACAAAATTCACAGACCTCGTATATTTAATTTATATATCTAAACAAGATTTTGCATTGAACAATTTGCATTGTTTGATATGACAAAACCAAAAAAACCTTACGAAGAACTGTTTTTGACATTTGAACTGCGTACTTATGTTAAACTAAATTGTTTGAAATAGAAAAATGTAAAAACAGTTCTGAGTTCAAACAAAAACAGTACTCACGCTAAATTGAATTGGTTGAAATCAAACTTTATATGTATGAAAATGGATTTAGTATAAATTAACCTAAAATAGTTGATATGCCATAAAACTACACCAAACAGTTTAATTTCAAGAGTTCGAATCCCATAGGGATATTTTTCAAGCTGCTTGATTTGATTGGATACCTTTCAACCCCAGCCTATACTTAATAGAAAAATCCAACTTTGCAGAAAAGTTCATCTCCTTAGGAGAGTACTATCAATGTAACTGAAAAATATCACTCGAAAGGAGAAACAAAAAAAAAAAACGAATACATTTAATCACTACTTTTCACACCACTGAGTTATTGGGTAAGGCACCAGTAAAGGAATGTTAGAAACCAAAAATAAAGCTGCAAATTGTTAAGAAGGTGACGAAGGAAGAAAGCGGTGACAAAGAAGGAGAACACAAAGAGAGAGAGAGAGAGAGAGACGAGAGAGAGAGAGAGAGAAGAAAAACGGAGACAGAGATGAAGGAGAGAGACAGAGAGACAGAGAGAGACAGAGACGAATGAGAAAGAGACAGAGACGAAGGAGAGAGAAACAGAGACAGAGAGACCGAGACGAAGGAGAGAGAAACAGAGACGAAGAAAGAGACAGAGAAAGACGGTAAATCGAGACCATGCAGTTCTTTTACGATCAAATAGAATATTTACAAGAGCCGTGGAAACGTGAACAGACTTGCTGTCACTCAGACTTCATTTGAAACCTGTGTGAAAAACTATGTTTGTAAATTTATGTAATACTAATTATTTTCTATCGGATTAATTGGATCCATAGATGAGACCCTACTAGGTTATACCACTCAAAGACAAAGTCGACCTCACCGGATGTAATTTTGTATCATATTGAATTCTTAGATGTCAACTTTAAATGACATTCTTTCACTTTCAACCTCAGTTTTTTGGAGGGGTTTTGATACAGATTCTAACGCTTTGCGGTTTTACCATCTCCAGATATCTTTTACCATGCTTATCTTTTAAGATACCAGTTGAACCGAGTCTTTTACGATGATAAATTTTTGTGTAGGAAGAGGGATTAAGATATCTGAATCCAAGAATTTCAGTACTGCTTCAATCTCAGTAAGAACGCCTAGCTTGTGATCGAACTTCTTAGGTTCATTGTTATCGCGACTATAATTTGAATTAAGCTTTTATTTTGTTATCTCACTCGCACTGGTAATAAGAAAGTTTCTCCTGATATATTCATAAAACAAGGATTAAGATTTAGTAGACAGGTCTTTGCAAACAAATCTCAGCATTTTCATAGTTCGAAGAACCCAGTGAAATTGAAAAGTGTGTAAATATTTTGCTTACTTTTTAAGAAATACAAAATGAAGCAGCTTGTAGGGCTACTCGGTTTAAAAAACTCAGTTTTTCATTTCACAAAAACAGAAGCATAATGTTACGATTATAAAGTAGCATATAAAATATTGAATTTTTAAAATATTTTTACTATTTTTTCAATATACAACAATACACATTCCTAACAACAATAAATCATATTTATCGGGGGTTTGAATTCACCAACTGTATCTTATTCTGAGGAGTAAGACGCCTCCAGAAGGGATGTCCAGGAGAAGTCATACTAATGAATCTGATGGTGAGGAGTGAGACCTGGAGTAGCCAATCATTGATATTACTCCTAAGACTTCTCTGGCTTTGAGTGGTAGTACCTGTTCGAATCCTATCAAGGGGTCAAATAGAACTGTTGGGATTATAATTAACATAAAATAGAATGATTATTGATAATAACTCTTAGGGCCTTATCAATTGGTCACGTAGACCTTTTGAAAAGACGATTTGTATTTGATAGAAATACTTGATGGCATATCACTGGATTATGCGAAATAAAAATTATTATTTGAAGCTTTCATCAGTTTTTGTTGAAATCCTGTAACTGTAGGCAAACAAGAACTTTATTAGATAGAAATAATTACTTGAAATCATAATTGTTAGTATTTGATAGGAATACTTGAAACTTCACAAGTGACATAAAATTATTCCAGTTAGAAATACTAGCTATTCTGTGAGCAAAAACTCACAAATATAAACGTACAATGAACGCAATTCTCTAACTTTTCGGTATGAAATAGCTCAAGTCGGGTTGATATGTCGTTAAAATTCATAATTCTCCCTTTTAAACAGTTTCATGAATCAAGTTGTTAACATACTTTTTTCGGTATATAGATATATTCATCGTGCATTTGAGAAAATATAGATAACACTTTAGGAGGGTATTTCATGAATAAGGCTAAAATTACTACATTATGAGAGGGGTGTCAAGGTTGATAGTCTCACCAAAGAATAATTATAAACTAATCAGAAAACAAAAAAAATCTTTTTTCACGAGAAAAAGAAAACAGATTGTACAAATAAAAAAGGTTGACGATAGAACAAACGATTGCTTTAGTGACACGATTTTCAAATGAACCCGAATGTAGGTAGTGAGATCTTCAATAAATAAGGGTGATTTTCTATAAAACCGCTAAGTCTATTTTTCCTCAGATATGTAAATTATGCATTGATTGACAGAAAACTTTTCTGAATCTCTCAGAAATATTTGTTTTGAGACTATAGGAAGTATTAGAATCTTTATTTTCATAGCACCGGCTCAATAGAAATTCAAAAATCTGGCAATAGGAAACAGGAAGTCTACAGGGTGGGGGAAATATTATGATATAAGAATAATCCATTGGACTTTAACTAAGTTAAAACGTAAAGGAAAAGGAAGCACCGTGTTTTATTTTTATTTTTTTCACGTACACATGGGAAGCAGCATGATGGACGTGTGAACCCGGCAGCTTAACGCTCAGGATTGTCAGTTCGATCGGGGAACTACTGCTGCCCATCTATAAGAGTGGTTTCCGTAGATGAGAATAAGAACAGCCATCGAAAGATAACCATGACCCACACTCAAGCCACATACATAAAACCGCATCGCTCTTCGCGCGGGTAAATAAGGGGCGCGTCCTGCTGAGGTTGGAGCTCTGGCCTCAGTGTTCGAAAAATCAGCTACAGAGCTCAAACTCAAACAAAAACTACTAAAATGCAAACAAACAATACAAATAGCAACATTTAACGTTAGAACCCTTAATAGAATAGGTCAACTACCAGAACTTACCGCATCAGCCGTAGAACATAAGATAGACATAATTTGCATACAAGAACACCGATACACTCACACCGAAGATAGCAAATATCACCAAACTGGCAATGGATGGACGCTGGCCACTGTATCAGCATGGAAAATCTCTGTCAATGCCACGGTAGGAGGGGTTGGAATGCTTATAGGACCTAGAGCGATAAAAACACTTAATAGCATTGAGAAAATACAACCTAGGATGATGACAGCCACGTTTAATGGCAACCCCAGAGCAACAATCATTTCATGCTACAGCCCTACCAATGTTAGCGAAGAAACCAAACTAGCCACCTTCTACGCTGAGCTATCCTCTCTAGAGCGTAGCATTCCGAAACACAACCTGCTAGTCATTGGAGGAGATATGAATGCCCAAATCGGGAAAAACAGACATAACAAATACAGCCTACACAACACATCAAATAGAAATGGACAACATCTAACAGATTTCATGATAGAAAATACATTAACTAGCCTCAATACAAACTATCAAAAAAGAGAGGGAAAATTATGAACCTACACATACGCGAACAACAGTAAAGCGCAGACAGACTACGTCTTTATAAATAAGAAATGGAAAAATAGCGCGATGAATTGCGAGGCTTACTCCTCTTTCGAGGGTGTGTCATCCGATCAGCGAATAGTCACGGCAAAAATACGACTAAGCCTACGAAAAAACGCCACACGAACAGCGACCACTAAACACTATGACTGGGCCCTCCTTAACAACAGAGATATTAAAAATAAATATGTATTAGAACTAAGAAACAGATTCGAGACACGACAAGAAAAGGAAGAAAAAATACCCCAAACGACGAATATGAGAATTTCGTTAACGCACACCTCGAGGCGGCATCGAAGTGTATTCCAACAAAACCTAGAACTAAATATAGAGCCCCATGGGAAACGGAAGAAGTGAGAGAAAAACGTTCACTTGTGAAAACTGCCTCCAAAAGCTATCGGATGAACCCAGCAATTGCAAATGCCCGAATACTAAAAAAGGCACAATATCAATTAGCAGGCATATATCTAAAAGAACAAACGGAATTCATACAAAATAAGATAGATAAGATTAGAGACTTGGTGGAAGATAGGCAATCTAGTATAGCATGGCAAACAATAAACGAAGTGAGTAGAAGGAAAAGCACAGCCAAAACAAAATTAAAAGCGGCAAACCAACACGAAAGAATAAAACTGTGGAAACAGGATTTTGAAAACCTACATGCTAACCCTCCAAACGTTACGCAGGAACCAATCACCAGAATTATCAGTTAGCAATTGGACATTAAACTAGGACCGTTCACCAAAGAAGAACTCGACTCGGTTCTTAGAAAAATTAAAAATAGGAAAGCTGCAGGGCTCGACGAGATTCCCCCAGAAGTGTGGAAGACTAGACAATTCGACGACATACTGCTCCGACACTGCAACGCAGTCTATAACCCAAATCCGATAGACAGATGGACGAAGGGATGCATCCTCCCCTTCCCTAAAAAGGGTGACCTCGGATTAGCCAAGAACTATCGAGGTATAACACTTACATCCATAGCAGCCAAAATCTACAATGCCCTACAATGAAACCGCATAGTACCCCAAATCGACAAAATCCTGAGGAAAAACCAAAATGACTTCAGAAGAAACAGGTCCACGACCTCACAAATATTGACCATCCGTATAATACTAGAAGGGCAAAAAACCTACAGGCGACATTACTATTTGTCGATTTTACCAAGGCCTTCGATTCCATTCACAGAGGGAAGATGGAACAAATCCTACTAGCATACGGCCTACCAGAAGAAACCGTAGCAGCAATAACGATTCTCTACAGAAATACCAAAGTAAAAGTGCGTTCACCGGATGGAGACACAGACTACTTCGACATTGTAGCAGGAGTACTACAAGGGGATACGCTTGCCCCATATCTCTTTATCATCTGTCTAAACTACGTACTTAGGACATCGATCAATAACATTAGGGAAAACGGCTTCATGCTGACAAAGAAAAGAAGCAGAAGGTACCCCGCAAAAACAATTACCGATGCCGACTACGCCGATGACATAGCGCTACTGGCCAATACACCCAACCAAGCCGAAACACTACCGCATAGCTTGGAACGAGCCGCTGCAGGCATTGGACTCCATGTTAATGCACACAAAACTGAATTTATGTGCTTTAATCAGAAAGGTGACATCTCCACACTAGACGGAATCTCTCTGAAACTGGTAGACAAATTCACCTACCTAGGAAGCAGCGTCTCATCAACCGAAAAAGACATCGACACACGGCTAATGAAGGAATGGACAGCCATCGACAGGCTTTCGATCATATGGAAATCAAACCTGAGTGATAAAATGAAACGCAGTTTCTTCCAGGCTGCGGTCGTGTCGATACGGCTATATGGATGCACTACTTGGACGCTGACTAAACGGCTGGAGAAGAAGCTAGACGGCAATTATACAAGAATGTTGAGAGCAATATTGAACAAGTCCTGGCAGCAACACCCCACAAGGCACAAACTATACGATTACCAACCACCTATCTCGAAAACTATCCAAGCTAGACGAACCAGACATGCTGGACACTGCTGGAGAAGCAAGGACAAACTCGTAAGTGATGTACTCCTGTGGACCCCCGCATATGGCCAATCAAAAGCAGGACGACCAGCTCGAACATACATACAGCAGCTATGTGATGATACGGGATGTAACCCTGAAGACCTGCCCGAGGCGATGAATGATAGGGAGACGTGGAGAGAGAGAGGGTCAGGGATATCCGTGCTAGCCGCACGACATGATGATGATGAGGAGGCTATTCAAAATAGCACAAAATCAAACAGTGCATCAAGCTTGAACAGAGGTCTGTCATCAAATATTTGGTGGCTGAGAAGTACAAACTATGTGAAATAACATGATGTATTCAGACAAGCATACTCACGTCAGAAATTGTTTACAAATTGGCTAAACACGACTTTGACACCGAGCCAGAGTAAAAAACAATGCTTATTATTGCCAAATCTTTTGAAAAAATTCACTTTATTGAATGACCTCGTGATATATACTAAGTTGTCCGACCGTAGTCAAAGCTGACTCGAAGGCTCCATTTTTCATAGCTACTACACAAAGGAGTAGCGAGGGCGCTATGCCTTTCCTTAGATTGCTCCACTTACCATTGATCCGTACCTTCTAAAGCTGAGTGTCAAGCAAAAGGCATCAAGTATCATTTTTTAGTCTTTGGTATGATATATATATATATATATATATATAAATATATATATATAAAATAAACTTTGGCGTGTAACTAAATTGATACAACTCAAGTACGTTAATTCTTTGAATCTTACTGATTTAAATCGGTTTTACCGATATTTTTTTTTTTTCATTATGGTTGTGTGTGTATATGTAAGAGAGCAAGAGAGAATTTGTCCTCTCAACGATTTGATGTAAAGCTAGCTTATTTGTCATGCATACTTATTTAACCTGAGGGGCAGAGTTTAAATTAAAGACGATTTCTACAATTCAAACAAATAATCAGATGGCTATTTTGGCCGCACAGAATTTTAATTTGTAGACATTAAAAGAAAAGCAAACACTTTTACGAAAATAATTATTCCTATTTAATGAAATATCACAAACATGTTTGATAAATATTTCTCAAGTCTTGCGGTGTAAAATAAATAACATTGCTTAGTTCAAACGTTAAAATCGAGATGTTGTAGGTGTTCTTGCATTTACATCTCAATAACAACATCTCATCTAATGAAAGGGATGTCATCATACCAAACTAAGTATTAATTGCAATTAACTATTTAACAATCATATGAAAATCTGATCTCTGATTAAATTAAACGGGATTTTTTCCAAGTTGACATTGTCACCACTACTGTACAGATGCACCACTTGGACTTTAAGGAAATAACTCGGAAAAAAAGCTGAATAGATAATACACAAAAAAGTGTTTTGAAAAATCCTAGCAGCATTTGTTTGGACATTTACTTCCCATCTTACAAACCATCAAAGTATGACGAGCAAAACATGCTGGAACTGTTGGTGGATTAAAGATGGACTCCACAGTTACACCAGTGTTGATATACCAACAAAAAAATTTTTTCAACAGTTCTATGAAGATACTGGATTCTTTCTTGAGGACTTAACAATGAAAGCCCATAAGGACTGAGAGAATGAGTGTCAGGGGAATCCGTACTGTAAGCACGCCTTGATATTCATTGCTAAGTTAGGACTAAAAAAAAAAACTAAGCATAAACAAAGGTTAAATGGATAAATCTATTTAAAATTTTTGAATTAATTTTTAGGGATTGGCTTTATCTTTTTTCACCGATCGTTAGTAACCATTCAATGTCAATGTAGAAATTCTAAGAGATTGTTAGATAACAGTAAGATTTATCTCCCTTGCTCTCTATAGTTTTGAGAACGAGGCTTTGTAGGTAAGCAATAAAGATGACCACCTACTAATATTCGTTTCTGAAGTAATATAAACTCTAGTATAACGTATATCTAGCCTATATTCCTACATGGTGGCGCCCCATTCATTTGGCCTTGTGCCACATCGAAGCAAAGAGCTTTGTAAATTACTATATTCCTACATGGTGGCACCCCGTTCATTCGGCCTTGTGCCACATCGAAGCAAAGAGCTTTGTAAATTACTATATTCCTACATGGTAGGGCGCCTCTGGTGGTGTAACGGTTAGCAAGCTAGACTAGCAGACCTACACGAGTGAGTTCGAGCCAACAGAGGAAGTCTCAGTTGGTTTACTTGCGAAAAGTAAGTTATTTTTGTTGAAAAATTGTTTTATTGAAAATTGTTATTGTATAATATTGTTACTGCTTCGTGACCCCCCTCAAAAAATTGTTATTTTTGTTTGATTTTGAGGAGGGTCAAACCTCGATTCAAATTTACCGTTTTTATTCTTAAAAAAACAAAAACGACTGCCATTTTTTATTCACCGTTCATTGCATTATTTGAAGTTCATCCGTATACTAAATACCATTTCCCCCTAGTTGCCATTTTAAAAAAGCAACTATGGGGGAACCATCCCGGATTATACCACAACAAACGCCTTCTAACGAAACGATTTCACAGGACATGTTTTCAGAACCCTCCCCGAAGCCGGAAGACTTATCATTATTTTCATCGGCCATTCAACCAGGACAAAAGCCACCAGCAACGCCAGTCTCCTGGTCGTCACAAATACAAAAGAAGAAAAAGTCTCCGGAAGACCACGAAAACGACAGAGTCACGAAATACGCAAAGTATTTCAAAGACAATGAAATCCTACCAATACCGGAGCTGGTAGAGGCCGTCGAGCCTAAGACTCTGTCGTTTGTGGTAACAGATTTAAGGACCAGGAGACTGGCGGGACTTAAAAAAGAAGCATTTGACGAACTTCTCAAAACTGCAGGCATCCCAGGTAAGTATTTTTACCGAAGGAGTTTTGCAACCTGGGATGTCTTGCTCCCATCTGAAGAAATTGCAAAAAAACTGGCCGCACATAACATAACCACAAAGTACTTCCGGCTTCAACCTGAGTACAAAGGAAAACGACGAATAAATGTCACCGTATGTAACGTGTCCATGGAGCTTAATGGAGACGTCATCGCCGCCTATCTAAGTTCATATGGCGGCGTAGAGGACTATACACAAATCACGTCAGCACATGGCACGTCATACGGTGATTTCACATTCACAATGGTTTTAGATAGGGGAGGGTTCAACGCAATCCCTCACACCATTTCATATAAGGATACAACGATGACAATCATCGTAGAGGGCAGGAAACCGCTTTGCTGGAATTGCAAACAACTAGGGCACTTCTCGCGGTCCTGCCCTCAGAAAACCACCACTGTCACAAACAAAACGACCGCCAACGATACAACGAATACTAATGTGAAAACAACTACGACTACTACTACTACAGCAGCTAATGAAAAAACAAAAACAAACACAGATACAGAGGTCCAACCCAACAAAGAAGAAGGGTGGACTCTAGTAAAAGGGAGCAAAAAGAAAAAATCATCCCCCACGAAAACAACAGAATCTATACCGACTACTACTTCTACAATAGTACTTGATACAACAATAGCAACACCAGTAACAACCCAGACACCAATAAAAAAGAAGGGGAAAAAAAGTCAAAAACCAGAAGAGATGGAAACATCTTTTAATTTAAAACGGAGAAGAGACAGTGGGGACTCAGACAAGGATGGGGAGAAAAAACAGTGCATACCAAAACCAAAGAAACAACAACCACAATTAGAAAAAGAAAAATCTCAACAACCCATGCCCATTCAACCCCAGAAACCCACAGAAAACATTCAAAGACCAGCACAAATACAAAATCAACCACAACGCCCAGCACAAATTATCCACTCCCCAGCTCAACATATGCAAAAAGAACCCCCCCTCCCACCAATTCTTCCTTCTCTCTCTCCGATCACCACTCCCAAAATATTCTCCCGATCCCGATCAGTAAATCGAATTGGACTATCACCATCATCATCACCAATACATACAAGAACTCATTCAGAAACAAACCAAGTTCGAAATCCTTTGATTGGAATAACTTTATGCACGGAACCCGACCCATCAAAAATTACAGACCATCAGCTAAAAACAATTTTAAAACCATTATCATCATTCAGACATATAAACGAAAAAAACATATCCAACCCTTACTTGTTTAGGGATGCAGCCAAGGTGACCACCTTTGTTCGCGCAGCTGGTAACCGCACAAGGGAGCTGTGGCGCTTCATTCAGGAAGCCAGCTGTGCGGATTTGAGGCTGGCGGAGTTGGAGCATTCCTCCCTCAAAAAAATGCTTCCTTTTTGTTCGGGCAGGGTCCCGATTTTAGTTCACCCATCCTTCTATAGGTCCCTAAAACTGAGGTACCCCATGGATGTCGGAGGAATTACCAGGGATGACCGAGTAAGTACTGAGCTCGGTACCGGTTCCCTGCGTCAGGCCGTCGGCATCCTCAACCCAAAGGATTTCCGGCCCATAGTCGCCAGTGAGTAAGGTAAGTGGGACTGATGGCTCTAAACCTTGCTACTTTGAATGTGAGGGGATTGAGGGATCCGGGCAAGTGTACGCGCTTGCTTGGTGAACTTAAAACCCTCGGTGTAGATCTTGCTGCGGTGCAGGAAACCCACTTCACTTGCGGTGCCGACTGTCGTGTGCTGGAAAGCGATTTTAACGTTTTCTCAGCATATGGCAGCCGTACCAGCGTTGGGGTTTCTTTGCTAGTTGGACGCAGCCTTGATGCAGAGGTTGACGTTGTTTTTGCAGGTGACGGGGGCCGACTGGTTGTGGCCGATGTTGCCGTTAAAAGTTTCAAGTTTCGTCTGGTTGCGGTTTATGCGCCCAATATCGTTGTGGAGAGGGCTTCCTTTTTTCGTCGGTTGGCGCCGTTCCTGGACGATACGAAGCGGCTAGTCTTAATGGGTGATTGGAATGCGATCCTTGATCCCAAAATAGATAAGGTCGGGCGGGGAGTTAGGCGTGTGGGAAGGTGTGAAAGCAGCCTTGCCGGCCTCATGACTCGTCATGACCTCGTCGACAGGTTTCGTCTTGATCACCCAGGGCGGGAGATGTGGACGTGGCTAGATAGTTCGCCCTCTGCCAAAGTAGGTTCCTACTTGGACAGAGTGTTAGTGAGACGAGCTGACATTGACTTTGTTAGTTGTCCCACGTTCCACTTGATAGCGTGGACTGACCATAAACTTGTTAGAGTCAGTCTACGGTTAGCAAATAGGCCTAGTCTGGCCGGCTACTGGAAGTTCAATACCTCCTTACTAGAGATACGGGACTTCCGGGACCGGTTGGAATCCCTACTTAAGCGGGCGTTAGTGGGGGCGGTTACCGGGAATAGGTGGTGGGTATCTCTTAAACATAGGATTAGAGATTTCGCCACCAAGTACGGTCGACAGCTCAACTTAGAAAGGACCAAGGAAGCGAAATCTATAGACGATAGACTTTCCCGGGCGGTGGCTGGGGGGGACTCCCTAGGTGTAGAACTAGCTAGGAGGGACCTTGAGCGTGAGAGTAGCGAGCGCTACAAGGGACACGTAGTTAGGTCTAGGCTAAGAAGAGTTCCCAACGAAGCTGTGAAATCGAACGCAACTGCGCGTGAAGAAGAAGTGCGAAGGTTCCCCGATCGGTACATCGCGTCTGTCAAGACCCCGGACGGGCGACTGCTGCGATCGAGTCGTGAGATACGTGACGCCTTTCGGGCGCACTTTCGGGATCGCTTTGCCCGCTGCACTGATCTCCCGCTCCGGGAGTTTCGCAGCTATCTCGCCGACTTCCCCCACCTTGAGGTGGCTGAAGCGGCTAGTTGCGAGGGTGTGGTTACTGAATGCGAAGTCCGTGACGCGTTGAAGCAGGTCGGCCTGAACAAGTCACCGGGACTAGATGGTTTGCCCTACGAAGTGTACTTGAGGATGTCGCACATGTTTGTGCCTATTCTGACGGATATGTTCAACCATTGGTTCGCCCAGGGAGCCATCCCTGGTAGTGTTACCAAGGGCGTGATCACATTGCTGAAGAAAGGTGGCAGGCATGTCTGGGAGGGTTTAGACGATTACAGGCCCATAATTCTGCTTAACACAGAGTTAAAGATTTTGGCCCGGGTCTTAGCGAATCGTTTACAGCTTGTCATTAGCGATCTGATCAGCCCCGAGCAGACTTTTGCTGTGAAGGGAAGATCGATCCAGGACAACCTGCACTTGATTCGCGAGGTCCTAGAGGGGATAGAAGACGACACCGAAGCCGCGCTGATCAGTTTGGATCAGTCCAAGGCCTTCGATAGGGTTAACCATCGGTTTTTGGCGACTGTTTTGGAGACTGCCGGATTCAAACCGGAGTTCCGAAGATGGATTAGCATGATGTACCACAACCCTCAGGCAGTGGTGCAGGTGAACGGAAGGCGTTCGGGGACGATCGCGATCGAGCGTTCGGTCCGGCAGGGCTGCCCCCTGTCTCCTCTTCTCTATGTCCTCGCGCTGGAGCCCCTCCTGCGCAGGCTTAGGGATGAGGGGACAAGTCCGGCACTGCGCGGTATCCCATTCGTTGGCCGCCTTGCGGCTAGGGTTTCCGCGTTCGCTGATGACGTCGCAGTCTTTGTATCCCGCCTCCGGGATATAGAGGCTGTGAAAGAGGCGGTTGTCGAGTATGAGTGGATTGCAGGGGCCAAGGTCAATTTTGACAAAAGCGAAGGTTTGCGGCTTGGTGCTTGGAGGGGTAGCAATACTCTTCCAGGGCCCTTCCGCTGGAGTGACGGACCCATCCGCATCCTTGGGGTGTGGTTTGGGCCCGACCTCCAACTGGAGCGAAATTGGTCGGAAGTACGAGCCAAGGTGAATGCTCAGGTGGGAATCTGGCTTTCAAGGAGGTTGTCCTTAAAGGGCAGGGCGGAGGCGTGCGCTGCGTACGTCTTCCCCTTGATCCTTTACCGATTGGCTGTACTCCCTCTGCCTAAGGCACATCGGTTGGCGCTTCAACGATCCCTCTCCAGACTTGTCTGGGGAGGTGCAAGGCCGATGGTCCGTGGGCAGGTCTGTATCCAACGTACACGCAACGGGGGTCTGGGTATGCCTGATCTGGAGAGCCACTGGCTTGCTGAAAGACTTGCATATCTGGGCCGTGTCTTGACGGGGGACTCAGTGTGGAGACGGAAGGCGAGTCGGACTTTTCCTTGCCTCAACTCAGACCCAAAGGCTGAAGGTCGACGTAGGCCTTTGGGCGAAGCACTGTTTGTCCGCGAGTGCCGAAAGGCCCTTCGTAACCTTCTTGGGTCCAGTGACCTTTCATGGCCTCGGAAGGAGCTGTATCGGGAATTAGTGGTGGGTTCCGCTTCTGATCCTCTCAGCGAGCGGCACGGCTGGACGGCGGAGGAGATCCGCTCTCACTGGAATTGGGCGCCAGGATCGAGCTTCTTGAACAACTCCGAGTTCTCGCTCACCTGGCGACTTGTTCGAAATGCGTTACCCCTTGTCGGCTTAGACTACAAAGCGGGCCTGGCAGACATGCCCGATTGCGCTCGCTGCGGCAGTGGTTTGGAAGAAACGGCTGAGCACGCCTTCTATTACTGCGAGCGAGTTCGCCCGTTTTGGGACCACGTCGGCGAGTGGACGGCTCGCATCGAACCCAAACAGCTCGTGCTGCTCGACGTTGGTTACGTCGTGGACAACGTTCTTCCTCCGTTTCAGGGTGAGAAGCGTGTGGTGTTTCTCGCGATCCTAGCTGTAGCTAGAATGGTGATTTGGACGACGCGAAACAAGGGATTGTATGACGATGCAAACTTTTCTCATCGTGATCTGGTTTTGTATTTTCGGCATCAGCTGAGGGTCAAAATCAGATGCGATAGAAAACGCTTGGATCGCATAACATTCAGCAAAAGGTGGGTGAATGCAGCGAGCCTGGTCGTGCGAAAGGGGGCAACGTTGGAGTCATCCTTCCCTCCTCTGCCGGCCCATGGCGTCTACGGTACGGGTCCTTAGGGACCCCACCCCTGGTAAGTAGGACTGTTTTTCCCCCTTGAAACCTAGTTAGCAGTATGTTTGTGAGTCATTGTCCCCGTCATCTAGTCGTTAGTCCTCAAGATCTTCCCCATGCCCATTATTTTTGTACCTCAACACATATCCCAGTCCACGTTTACTAAAGATCTTGAACATTCATATGTATAAAAATCATACAACCTGCTTGCATCAACCCATACCGCGCCCGACCCTTTATTTCTTTTTACCCCTGTAGATTAGGCTCCCTGCCCCACCTAGGGAAGGTCCGGCTTGTTTCCGGTACTTTCGAACCGGAAAACAGTCGGCCTCCAATTTTATAGACGGGGGGATGGGAGGGCAACCAAACGGGGGATTTTTCCTTTGTTTCTTTGTTTTTGTATATATTTCGGGGTTTTTCTCCCATCCCCATCATATGAATTCATTTGTAAAAATTCACAATTTGTAAATAAAATCATGCATCACTTCCGGGGTTTTAAGTAGGACTTTTTTCATAGAGCAAATGTGGTATTTTGGTGGTAGCAGCGCGCATGGCGATGGATGAATGGTTATATATTGTACTGCTGAATGGGTCGGCGAATGTGTCTAGCTAGGTCTCCTTAGAATATATAGAACAGTAGGACCGCTCCCTTCCCCTCCCCCCAAAACTTCAAGGCCTTGTGCCTTCTATGTATCATACATAGAAATAAAACGAGTGAGTTCGAGTCTCATTGGGTACCCCATTCATTCGGCCTTGTGCCACATCGAAGCAAAGAGCTTTGTAAATAACTATATTCCTACACCGTGTCGTAGACAGGATCAAACTCAGGTGAATGGAAAACATTTTTATTGAGGCAGATATATCTGTCACCTCTACTAAGCTTCAAACAGATATTTGCAAGCAAGAAGCTTATAAAAGACAGCTTATTTAAGCTGAACCGTTCAATGTTCAAAGAGTTGGGTATCAAGACTATGGGTGAAAAGCTTGCTATACCAAAGCTCGTCAAAAAAAGTCCACTATCGTTGCATACTTCGTCTGTGTAGATAAACTCACCGGCTCCCTTATTTTGTACCGCCTAAAAGCACGTTAAATTTATTATCTATTGGTCGGAAATTATTCTTCACATACTGTACGCACCAGAAAATTTGAAAAGTGATAGCGGCTTTCCTTTTCTCTCCTATTTCAGCAGTTCTTTAAGACTATCCTCAGCAGCGTAACCTCTTTCTAATGACCGGGCAGAGCATGCTTTAAAAACTGCAAATAGGATAATGGATAGCAACACAGGTCCCAAGAGTTTGTTCGATAATAACAACGTATCCCGAGCCTTCCTTCAATACCGTAACACTCCTATCCAAGCATAACTGCTCCGCCGTTGACTTCACAATTCCATTCCTTCATAATCAATCCCTTACAAGCCAGATTCTGAGTCGATAGCTGCTTCACAACACCGTGAGGAGAGCCACCACCGTAATTATTTTTCATATTTGCAACTCGAAGGATTAATTTTGATAAGTGAAATAAACTTGGTAATTTTACAAAAAAATTTTCTTTGAATTTATAAAATTCTTTTCTAGTGATTGCAAAATTAAAGTTATCTTAAGCTAACTCCATAGTCTTCTACCAGACTTATTTGTTCTCCAGAGATTTATAAGTTAAGATTCCACCTTGTCTGAGTTCTGCAATGGATAATCCGCTTAGAATGTTTACTTTGAAGAAAAATAAATGAATAAGAAAGGATCTAGAAATCTGACCTTCAAGAGGGGTGAGAAAACAAAGACTAAAGATGTCTCTTCAAACACGGCTTATAAACGTCTCATTGGTTCTCAAAGCCAGTCAAAAAAAAAATCAACAATGAAAAGTGTTGCTGGTTTTGTTGGATTGAAAGTATGCATCTAACTAACCTCATTTCCCATGCAACACGAAGTTCAGCTGGTTTTAAATCAGTTTTCCTTCTAATCCAATTGCGGTATTTAAGCTAAATTACAATCTGCCTTAATATTTGCCCACACTCCAGAAGGACAGAGATGGGGGTCGAGCCTTTGCAAAGAGCATTAGCACAACGTGAAATAGAAATAAAAAAGGCAATAAATAAATAAATACAGGAACAATTTTTCTTAAGATAAAAAGTTACTTTTCTCCTCAACCATAGATACCAGGAATTTCTTTTCTTCCTAGTGGAACATTATAAACATAATACGATGAGAAAATCTTCAGGCTTAAAATACTGTCACCAAAAATTAAACGCTGCGCGCGAACACAGTTTTTGAACTGCCATTTGTTCCTATTTTTGGTTGGTTAGGTTTTATGGTATATCAACTATTGAAGGTTATTTAATGGCAAATCCTGTTTAAACATTAAATGTTATTTGTAAATACATTTTGTTGATAACATTTGTAAACGTGTCTAAATTTATTGTACGTAATTAAATGGTTTCAAGTATTTCAAACTAATCCGAATCATTTTATTTACTATTAATCAATGGTTTCAAGTATTGCTATGTCACAGCAACAATTTAACAGCAGTTAGTTCACATTTAAATAGATATACATATAAGCTAATTTCATTTTTAAGTAGTTAATTTGTTTGAACACAAGTATTGCTATTGTTTCTACGCAGTTAAATGGTTCCAATTATTGCTAACACTAATAATTCTATTCAATATTAATCATTAATTTACAAATAGCGAAGTGGTTACAAGTATTGCTATTTAACTAATTATTCTATTCAACTCTATTCATTCATTTGCTCTGCAATACTTGGAAATATTTGACTATGTTATACCAATATTTCAATTCAGGTACAAGTTTAAATATTGCTATTTAAGACCAATAATTTTATTCCACATTACTCATTCATTTGCACACAGGTAAATGTTTGCAAATATTGTTCTCTCTAAAAATTCAATTTAAAGTCAGTCATTTGTTGACACATAATAAAATGATCAGTTCTATTTCTAACAATTTAGTTCGAGCCATTTGTTTGCACAGAGTTTGAATGTTAAACAGTTATATTTGACCAATAGATAGCACCTGATAGGGTCCTGTCACTCCAGATCAGACTGGTCCCGGGAGCAATGGCAATAAAAGGGTCCTCTATATTCTTCAAAACTTGTTTAATGTCATATTCTGGACACTCGTTGGAGGTCGGGGGGTCTTGTTCCTCTGTTGATATGCAGTGTATTTTACAACCCCAGTTGACTTGGTTGCATATTTATTGTGCCCATTTTAATGATGTGGAGTTTGGTAATAGATGATGCCTAATATTTTTTCAAACTGTTGGTGTTTAAGATCTCAAGTCGTTACTTAAGCTGCTATTGTGCAAGGAGTATTTTAGTTGATTTAACCAGTACTATGGTCTAAATACTCTATCTCATCTGGGTTCTTGAATATCGAAATCTTTGTCGGGACATTGGCCTAATGAGTAGAGTGTTCGCCAATGGTCAGGAAGACAGGAGTTCAATTCCAGGTCGAGTCATACCAAAGACTCTAAAAATGGTACTTGATGTCGCCTTGCTTAACACTAAGCATTATAAGGTAAGGATCAAGGGTAAAGATGGAGCAATCCTGGGGAAGGAGTAGCACCTCCCCTACACCTTGGTGTGGTAGCTATTGAAAAGGGAGCCTTCGGGTCACCCTCGACTAAGGTCGCCCTCTTTACTTTATAATAGTTGGAAATAACTATTCCCTGCCAATAACAATTCACACCCGTCAAGTAAAAGTTATGTTTCCAAGCATTTCAAACAATTATCATAATTTGAAGTAACTACTTATTACAATCCCTTATAAAAGTTATTCCTCAAAGTAAATATCCGTCATAAAAATAATGTGCATACAGTTTTATAGTATCAGGTATTCATTTTCTAATTACTTTCAAACAGCCGCCTTATTTAACACTCAGCATTATAAGATAAAAATCAAGGATAAAGTGGAGCAATCTAGGGAAAGAAGTTACGCCCTCTTCTACATCTCGCTGTAGAAGTTATTGAAAAGGGAACCTTCGAATACCCCTCGACTATGGTCACCAACTTTAATTTTTATATAATTCTTAGTAGTACAATCTAATTGCCATTCCTAACAATATCAGTTTTAATTGTCTAAAATTCTAATCTCTTGTCTAAAAAAATGTACGTTTATTGAAACATTAGTCAGTGTCTACTTATGAGCAACACCATATATGTGTATGTGTGTGTCTCCTATACGAAACTTACATCCTGAGGGGTCAGGGCTGCACACAGACAGGGATTCCATTCTGAACCACTGATGCAAGCATTCTCACACACTCTTTTGCACAAAGTACCTCATACAGAAAGATTCAGTCGATTGCATCCAACTAATCTAAAAGTAGATGAAGCACCAACATTACAAGTAATTGTGAAAGCAATCGAGCAAAAGATAGGTGGCTGAACTGTACATGTTTACAACATAACTGCAAAGATCAGGAAACAGGGTTTCCTCGTCCTGCTCTTAAAAATGCAAGATACATATATTAGTAGATAGGGATTAGGCCAACTACCCCAGATCTATAAAATATACTGTCATTATGGACCTTTAGAAAACAGACATTAATCTCAAATCATTTGGTTTGGCGTTATCTCTCTTGATTGCATGCTAAATTTTCTGAAATAGTTTTAAAAAGACTTCTAAGCTATGATCATCTCCCAGAGATTTAATGCTCTTTTGGGGGTGTCGAGAAATCTTTCGAGAAAAAATAGCTGTGTATGTTACTTCAGTTGACCTGACACAAGGCGTTTAGTACGTCCTATCGGCGAAGTTTTGAATATGTTGACTGTAACTCCTTGAAAGATTTGAGGCTCCCACCAAAAGACCTGGATATGACACTAAACAGTATCTGATGGTGAGGATGAAGTACTGAAGCTGTGGAGAGTAAAGAGTACCCCATCATTGCCATTACATCAAGGTCTACTCTGACCCTGTGTGGCAGTACATTTGAGGATCCTACAAGGAGTCAAATGTACTTTAAAATTAATCGTATTCAATAGAACCATATTCAAAAACTCCTTTTAAGAAACAACTACACGAAACTTTAAATCTGAACGTCCATTTCTTCACTTCTAGGCATTAAATAATCCTAGACGGGTTGACATGCCGTTAAAAGCCATCCATCAATCTCAACAGAGCTTACCTCTGCAGACTACGAAGTTTGGTTTGGTTTTTTGGAGGGGGCATATCAACAATTGTAGGTTATTTAATGTCAAATCCTTTTTAAACATATATTAAGTATATGATTTCTCAACATATTTTATAGATAACATTCTTAAACGAGCCTGTGCTCTTTTTTTCACACAGTTGAAGGGTTTCTCTTATTTCTATCTAATACGAATAATTCTATTTATTCTCAATAATTTGTTTGTACACAGTTAAAGGTTTTCAAGTATTGTTATTTAATACTAATAATTCAATTAAACATCAGTCTTTTGTTTACACAGAGTTAAATGATCAAACAGTTCTATTTCGAGCCATTCAGTTTTGCATAAATCATTTTTTGCACAGATTTTAAATGCCAAACAGTTCTATTTGACCCATAGACAGGATTCTATCAGGTGCTACCATTCCGGGCCAGAGTGGACCTGGGAACGATGCCAATGAAGGGGTACTCTGCATTCCCGAAAACTCCGGCATTACAGGAGTCTCCCAATTTTTTTGTGTAACCCCCCCCCCAAAAAAAAAACAAACAAACAAAACTGATCAGGCTTGCTTAAAAATGTTATCCACTAAAGGTAAACAAAAAAAGATATTTTCGCTTGTAAAAATAAACGATGCTGAAATTAAACCCAATCTCATGATTGTCAATGTTTGGAAATTAACTGAAATTCACTCACTGATGAAATGAAAGAAGTATTAGAGGATTCTTTAATTCATACAAAGAGTTAATCTATTTGTCGCTTTATACGATATAGATAGGCTCCAAATTAGATTATTAAAAAAACGGCTAATGTTATCCGATTCTTATTCGTTAAAATAATGTATTTTTTATCATCAAGAAGGAAAAAGATAAATTTTTCTGGGTTTTGATCTTTCGAATTTTTCGAGGCAAACAAATATTATCATCTGCGAAATTCAGAAAAGATAGTTTCTCAAACGAAGAAACTCATTGTTCAAGAAATGCAAAACTACATACTCAAACTTTAAAGCTTCAGGAAGATTTGTTTTTGCACAAAAATTATCTCTTCTTTACTATGGAAATCAATTGATTCTCCATAAACCCCATGTATGGATTCGAACTTACTCAGTCGACAACGGTGGCTGCTATATTGAACTTCATAGAAATGGTTTGTTAGGCTAAACTGTCATTAAAATGTTTAAGGTGCTCCTGTAACCAGATAGTCCGTGGCTTCGTTTTTATTTAAAAATTTCACTATATAATGTTTGATCAATGGATACCTGTTGAACTGGTGTATTACCAAAAATTTACAATAAATACTTACTCTGCACTATAAGTTTTCAGACTTGGAGGTGCCCGTGGTGTAATGGTTATCGTCGTAGGAATTGGACACGAAGACACGAGTTCAAATCCTGGACTGATTGCATTTCACATAGCACTAATACCCTTGGGAAAGTTATGAATCCAATTATTCTCCCGCCAGCTATGGGTAAATAGTAGGGAAGATTAGGTTCTTCAGTCTTGGTGAGGCAACTAGTCTAGGAGAAGGCACACTCTGAATTCAAATTGTTAAACTCCGCTTAAAAAAATAACCTTGTGTCATATCCTGCGCGAGCGGAGGGGTTGGGTAAATATAAGTTTTCAGACTTTAGAATTATTTATGAATATTATGCATAATGCTCTCTCTCTCTCTCTCTCTCATATATATATATATATATATATATATATACACGAGAATGAGGGGTGGAGTTGCTATATAGTAATAGTTCAGGTTTGTATTGTTTAATTTTATTGATTGCTTCATTGTTTCTCTGCATCATCTTAATCATATCTAGATTTTTCGCATATATATATTTCCTAATGTTTGTTTCACACGTTAAACATCATGTCATCAAACTTTTGGGGTCTTCCATATGGAGTTTACAAAAAATCACTTCTACTTTTCAAGTAAAAAGTACTCCCACAGAAAAAAAAACACTCCCACAGACGTGGAACATGAGCACACAATAAGTTTCCAGACTTTTTTCGTATTGGCACTTTTATTGATAGTACACACATGAAACTTTAGTCCTCTTCGAAGTAATCTCCTCCGGCTGCAATGCACTTGTTGTACCGTTCCACTTAATTCTGGAAGGCCCCATGGAAGTCCTCTTGTGTGAGCGTGTCAATGACCTTCGTCACAGCCTCATTGATCCCCTCAATTGTCTCATAAAGACAGCCTCTCAGCTTAGAGAATAACAAAAGTCACAGGGAGCAAGTTCTGGACTATAGGGAGGCTGAGGAACTGTCTTGATGCCTATCATGGTCAAATAGTGTGTAACAAGGATAGAGTTGTGTACTGGTGCATTGTCCTGGTGGAAATGCCACTGACCCGATTTGAAGAGTACTGACCTCTTCCGACCAAATCTCTTCCTGAACTCCCTTAGAACCACAAATTGTATTCCTTGTTGACTGTCGGTCCAGTGGGAACCCAGTGTGTAGATCATGCCAGTGCGGTGAAAAAGTGACCATCAAACGTTTGTGGGTGGATTTGCTCTGTCTGGCCTTCTTGGGTCTGGGAGAGCCAGCATGCTTCCACTGGGAACTGTCTCTTGGTCTCTGGGTCATCGCAGTAGATCGAGCTTTCAATGCAGGTCACCAGAGCATCAAGAACTGCGGGATCTGAATTGATCAGCTCGACCATCTCTCTGCTGTCATGACAACGTCTTACTTTCTGATCTTCTCTGGGCACCCTTGGGACAAACTTCGCGCAAATCTTCCGCATCTTCAGTTCCTCGCGAATAATTGTGTGTACAGTTCCCACACTGACATCAAACTGTGCACTTATTGTCTCAATAGACACACGACGGTCCTTATCCATGAAATTCTTTATTTGGTCCATCAACTCTGGTGTTCCTTACTCCTCCCATGCCTCTCATCATCCCTCAAAGACCCCCTGCCTTCCTTGAATCTCTTATCCCACTCAAAAACTGATGCTCGATTTATGCAAGATGCTCCAAAAGCAGTCTGAAGCATTCCATACGTTTCTGTGATATTTTTCCAAGTATAAAACACAATTTTATTGCATATCGTTCTTCTAAAGTGTCCTCATGTCCAGATTGCATTTTTGAAATTCCCCAGCTGTGACAAGCAGGCTTTAGCAGGGTGTATTCCAATTCCTGCTATAGCGGTTCATTTGAATCTAAAATCATAAAAATTGGTCAGTCATCTCATAAGATATATAGCAATAACATATGAAATTTTCAAGAGTCTATGACAATTTTAAATGCTTGTACAAAAAAAGTCAGGAAACCTACTGAAGGCAGTAGTGTATATATATATATATATATATATATATATTGTTACAACCCCACATGAATTTCTCTCGTGTTTGGTTTCTCTATATTTCTCCTTTCTCCCTCTCTCACCCACACTCTTCTCCTTCAATACGTTTCACTCTGTGAAGAGAAGACGGAGAGAGCCGGAGTGTCCCGAGTGGGAGCGAAGATTTCAGAAGGAGAACCGGAAGTTTTTGGGCGCCAGGTTTAAAAACTAATTGTGACAAGGTTTCGGTGCACAATGAATCTGTCAGTCTGTTGCATAAGGCGTCTGAATTTTGCAACCGACTAATGAGTGTTTTTGTTAATTATTGTTGAATCTGTTATTATTGATGAAAATATTGTTACTTGTTGAAAACCTTTGTTATTGTTGAACTGCTATTTTTGACGTACCCATCTCCTAAACAAAAAAAAAAAAACACAAGAAAACCAACATGTTCCCAATCTCAATTATCCTCCCTGCCTAAACCTAAGGGGGACAAAAAAACCACAACAAAATCACCAGCTCCAGCAGAGCGACCAGCTCAACTAATTCTTTCCCCACAAAAACAAAAAAACACGCCAGCAGACCTAACTGAATTCCCACTATCCCCCAAATCACCCTCTCTTTCACCAATCACAACCCCTAAAATACTCTCACGGTCACACTCGGTGACAAGACTTTCACCTCCTCCAACAACATCAACAGCACCAAAATCAAGGCCACTGTCGGCTTCTACGGAAGTTCGACGTGCCATAAATGCATTCTACTTTTGTGAAGACATCTTAGAAAATCAACATCTCGATCACATAGTAAAAAAATCATTAAAACCATTGTTATCCCTAAAGAAAATTGACGAGAAGGACATTACAAACCCGTATCTTTTCAAAAATGTACCAATGCTGACCACATTCGGCGTTCGGCTGGCAACCGAACTAAAGAGCTTTGGCACTTTATCGACGAAGCCAGTCGGGCGGGCGTAATGTTGGAAGACAAAAAATGTTATGTTAAAAAAATGCTTCCTTTTTGTTCGGGCAGAGTCCCGATTTTAGTTCACCCATCCTTCTATAGGTCCCTAAAACTGAGGTACCCCATGGATGTCACCGGAATTACCAGGGATGACCGAGTTAGCACTGAGCTCGGCACCGGTTCCCTGCGTCAGGCCGTTGGCATCCTCACCCCGAAGGATTTCCGGCCCGTAGTCGACAGTAAGGTCAGTGGGCCTGATGGCTTTAAACCTTGCCACTTTGAATGTGAGGGGACTGAAGGATCCAAGCAAGTGTACGCGCTTGCTTGGTGAATTCAAGAACCTTGCAGTAGATGTCGCTGCTGTGCAAGAAACCCACTTTACTTGCGGTGCGGACTGTCGGGTGCTGGAAAGCAATTTTAACGTTTTCTCAGCATACGACAGCCGTACCAGCGTTGGGGTCTCTTTGCCTATTGGACGCGGCCTTGATGTTGATGTTGACGTTGTTTTTGCAGGTGACGGGGCCCGACTGGTTGTGGCCGATGTTGCCGAGAAAAGTTTCAAGTTTCGTCTGGTTGCGGTTTTTGCGCCCAATATCGTTGCGGAGAGGGTTTCCTTTCTTCGTCAGTTGGCGCCGCTCCTTGACGATACGAAGCGGCTAGTGTTAATTGGTGATTGGAATGCGATCCTTGATCCCAAGATAGATAAGGTCGGGCAGGGAGCTAGAAGTTTGGAAAGTGTGAAAGCAGCCATGTCGGCCTTATAACACGTCATGACATGCTCGATAGGTTTTGTCTGGATCACCCAGGGCGGGAGATGTGGACGTGGCTAGATAGCTCGACAAAGTAGGTATTACTTGGACAGAGTGTTTGTTAGACGAGCTGACATTGATTTCGTTAGTTGTCCCATGTTCCACTTGATAGCGTGGACTGACTATAATCTTGTTAGGGTCAGTCTACGGTTAGCTAATAGGCCTAGTCTAGCCGGAACTGGAAGTTAAATACCTCCTTACTGGAGATACGGGACTTCCGGGAGCACCTAGAATCCCTAATCAAGCGGGCGTTAGTGGGGGTGGTTACCGGAAATAGGTGGTGGTTTTCTCTTAAGCATAGGATTAGAGATTTCGCCAGCAAGTACGGTCGACAGCTTGACCTAAATAGGACTAAGGAGGTGAAATCTATCGACGATAGACTTTCCTGGGCGGTGGGTGGGGGAACTCCCTAATCGTAGAGCTAGCTAGGAGGGACTTTGAGCGTGAGAGTGGCGAGTGCTACAAGGGATTCGTAGTTAGATCTAGGTTAAAAAGAGTTCTCAACGAAACTGTGAAATCGAACGCGACTGCGCGTGAGGAAGAAGTGCGAAGGTTTCCCGATCGGTACATCGTTTCTGTTAAGACCCCGGATGGGCGGCTGCTGCGATCGAATCGTGAGATGCGTGATGCCTTTCGGACACACTTTCGGGATCGCTTTGCCCGCTATACTGATCTACCGCTCCAGGAGTTTCGCAGCTACCTCACCGACTTCTCCGCCTTGGGGTGGCTGAAGCGGCTAGTTGCGAGGGTGTGGTTACTGAATGCGAAGTCCGTGATGCGTTGAAGCAGTTCGGCCTCAACAAGTCGCCAGGATTAGATGGTTTGCTCTACGAAGTGTACTTGAGGATGTCACACATGTTTGTACCTATTCTGACTGATATGTTCAGGCATTGGTTCGCCCAGGGAGCCATCCCTGGTTGCGTTACCAAGGGCGTGATCACATTGCTGAAGAAAGGTGGCAGGCATGTTTGGGAGAGTTTAGACGATTACAGGCCCATAACCCTGCTTAACACAGAGTTAAAGATTTTGGCCCGGGTCTTAGCGAATCGTTTACAGCTTGTCATTAGTGATCTGATCGGCCCCGAGAAGACCTTTACTGTAAAGGGAAGATCGATCCAGGACAATCTGAACTTGATTTGCGAGGTCCTTGAGTGGATAGAAGACGGCACGGAAGCCGCGCTGATCAGTTTAGATCAGTCTTAGTTGACCATCAGTTTTTGGCGACTGTTTTGGAGACTGCCGGATTCAAACCGGAGTTCTGCAGATGGATTAGCATGATGTACCACAACCATCAGGCAGTGGTGCAGGTGAACGGAAGGCGTTCGGAGGAATTCGCGATCGAGCATTCAGTCCGGCAGCGCTGCCCACTGTATCCCCTTCTCTATTTCCTCGCTTTGGAGCCCCTGCTCCATAGGCTTAGGGATGAGGAGGCAAATTCGGCCCGGCACGTTATCCCTTTTGCTGGCCCTCTTTCGGCAAGAGTTTCTGCGTTCGCTGATGATATCACAGTCTTTGTATCCCGCCACCTGGATATAAAGGCTGTGAAGAAGGCGGTTGTCGAGTACGAGCAGATTGCAGGAGCCAAGGTCAATTTTGACAAAAGCGAAGGTTTGCGGCTCGGTGCTTGGAGAGGTAGCGATACCCTTCCAAGGCCCTTCTGCTTGAGTGAGAGACCCCTCCGCATCCTCGGGGTGTGGTTCGCGCCCGACCTCCAATTGGAGCGAAATTGGTCGGAAGTACAAGCTAAGGTGAATGCTCGGGTGGGAATCTGGCGTTCAAGGAGGTTATCTTTAAAACGCAGGGCGGAGGCATGCGCTACGTACGTCTACCCCTTGATCCTTTACCGATTGGCTGTACTTCCTCTGCCTAAGGCACATCGGTTGGCGCTTAAACAATCCCTCTGCAGATTGCTCTGGAGAGGTGCAAGGCCGATGGTCCATAGACAGGTCTGTATCCAACGTACACGCAACGGGGGTCTAATTATGCCTGATCCAGAGAGCCACTGGCTTGCTGAAAGACTTGCATACTTGGGCCGATCCTTGACGGTGGACGCAGTGTGGAGACAGAAGGCGAGTCGCCTCAAGTCAGACCCAAAGGCTGAAGATCGACGTAAGCCTTTGGGCGAAGCACTGTTTGTCCCCGAGTGCCGAACGGCCCTTCGTAACCTTCTTGGGTCCTGTGATCTTTCACGGTCTCGGATGAACTATATCGGGAGCTAGTGGTGGGTTCCGCTTCGGACCCTCTTACCGAGCAGCGCGGCTGGACAGCGGAGGAGATTGGCTCTCATTGGAATTGGGCGCCAGGATCGAGCTTCTTGAACAACTCCGAGTTATCGCTCACCAGGCGACTTGCACGAAATGCGTTACCCCTTCTAGGCTTGAACTACAAAGTCATGCCCGATTGCGCTCGCTGCGGCTGTGGTTTAGAAGAAACGGCTGAGCACGCCTTCTATTACTGCGAGCGAGTTCGCCCGTTTTGGGACCACGTCAGGGTGTGGACGGCTCGCATCGAACCCAAACAGCTCGTGCTGCTCGACGTTGGTTACGTCGTAGACAACGTTCTTCCTCCGTTTCAGTGTGAGAAGCGTATGATGTTTCTCGCGATCCTAGCTGAATGGGGATTTGGACGACGCAAAACAAGGGATTCTATGACGATGCAAACTTTTCTTATCCTGATCTGGTATTGTATTTTCGGCATCAGCTGAGGGTCAAAATCAGATATGATAGAAAATGCTTGGATCGCATAACATTTAGCAAAAGGTGGGTGAATGCAGCGAGCCTGGTCGTGAGAAAGGGGGCAATGTTGGAGTCATCCTTCCCTCCTCTGCCGGCCCATGGCGTCTACGGTACGGCTCCTTCGGGATCCCATCCCGGGTAAGTAGGAATTTTCCCCCCTTCAAACCTAGTTAGCAGTATGTTATGAGTCATTGTCCCTGTTATCTAGCCGTTAGATCTCTTATTTTTATACCTCAACCCGTATCCCAGTCCGCTTTTTCTGAAGATCTTGAAAATTCATATGTATAAAAGTCATATTACCTGCTTGTATCGACCCACACCACGCCCGACCCTTTATTTTCTTTTTCCCCTGAAGATTAGGATTCCAGTCCCGTCTAGGGTAGGTCCGGCTTGTATTCGGTTCTTTCGACCCGGAAAACAGTCGACCTCCAATTTTATAGACGAGGCGGGGGTGGATGGGAGGGCAACCAAACGGGGAATTTTTTCCTTGTTTTTCGTGTATATATATTTCGGGGTTTTTCTCCCCTTCCCATCATATCCACTGTAAATAAATCATTAATTATATCATCCATCACTTTCGGGTTTTAATTATGCCTTTTTCACAGAGCAAAAGTGGTATTTTGGTGGTTGCTGCGCATATGGCAATGGACGAATGGTTATATAGTGTATCGTTGAATGGGTCGACGAATGTGGCTAGCTAGGTTCCCATAGAAAATATAGTTATATAAGACCGCTCCCTTCCTCTCCCCCCCCCAAAGAAAACTTAAGGCCTTGTGCTTTCCATTTTTTTGTATTTTTAATATGAAAATTGGAAATTAAGTGCGCAATGAATCGGTCGAGATTGGACCGGGTATGTTGGATTATCTTCTGCGTTAGGCCCCCACTTATAGAGAAAGGAATTATTAAGAAAATCATTGCCGAGGGAAAAAAAGAGAGTTCAGAGGAGACTAGCAGAATTAAAACTGGCTCCAGGACAACAGTGAACTGGTATAGCGATTCCCAGTGAAAGTAGGAGGAGAGGGAGAGGGAGAAAGAATCTTAACCCCTGAAAAAAAAAGTAAGACAGTAGTTAATACTTTCTTTTCACCTTCTCTGTCTTTTGTTGGTTTCCACAAAGGTTTTACGATTTTGCGCCTCCTCCTTTGATGTTAAATTGTCACATTTTAATTTTCTTTGGGAAGATTATGGCCCGAATAGAAACGTGACAAAATTATCAGTAATGAAATAAAATAACCTACAAATTAATTCGTTTTGTAGCGTTATGTTAAGTCTGTTATTCTTTCCAATGGTGTTCGCGGCTGAGTGACGACCCGTGAAATTTTTTTTTTTTTCGTCCAAGCTGATACCACCATAGTAATTGTTTTCCCCAGCAAGGATTAGGTATGTCACCCAATCCACCACGAACGGGAAAATCGTGACTATATATATATATATATATATATATATTAACAGTTAATTTTTATGTAGATTATGATATGATTAACAAGGGGCATCTCTGGTGGTGTAACGGTTAGCAAGCTAGACTAGCAAACCTACACGAGTGAGTTCGAGTCTCATTGGGTGCCCCATTCATTCGGCCCTGTGCCACATCAAAGCAAAGAGCTTTATAAATTACTATGATATGATTAACAAGCTGATATCATGTAATACGTCGGCTTAATTCCTTAGATCATCATCAAGTACTCCGAAATTGTAACCTTGTACCAGACCCAGATAAGCGGAAAATCGATACCCCTTAGCTGACTACAACGATATGAAGAGCAGTAAGTCCCTTTCATATACGATTCGCTACGATTCTTCTCAGTGTACTTAGATTAATAATTCCCATTTATTTATGACCTTTTGCCAGCCTACTTTACGCTTAAGCTAATTCCACTAGATATTTACAGCCATGCTAAAAACTAGTTCTTTTCTGAACTGAAGTACGTAAAATCGAAACAGCTCAATATAGATATGGGTGACCGGTTAGAAATATCAATTACTCTGAATAACACTCAGTCTGAGCTGCTGAATAAACCTTTTATTCTTTCTTTTTTGTGGTATTACCACTTAAATTCTACTCGCACATCCAGTCAGATTAGAAAACTAAGAGCAAAAATGACCGTTGAGCTTTCCATTACGTATATATCTAATCCATAAATATATGATGAAAAAGCTCTAAACACATGTTATGGAAAAGCATCCAGAAAAGCGACAAAGCTTAGAGCAAGTTCGCATTTTAGGAATTAGCCCGGCCTTCTGAAAATTATTGCTTTGGCCTCGGTAGTCCTCAACTTCGACCCGTGGCCAACTGGATATTAATTGCTTCAGGCAGCGTTCACTGTTGGTGTCGATCAGTGATCAAGTCCTCACCCGTAAGCGATTCAAGGCATTGTATGGGTATTCAGCCTCAGTGAAAGATTTAAGTAACTCCGAAAAGAATGCTAACCGGTCACAAGAATAAAAACTGCTAATTTGCGGTAAAATCGTCGCCGAGTCAAAATTAATATCTTCAAGATTTTTGACCTGATATTTTTGATTGATTTTAATGGCATGTCAGCCTGACTAAGGTTATTTTAGGTCGAGAGGTTAGGAAATCGTATTTTACATTTGTTTAGGTGTTTAAGATTTTTTTGTGGGGGGTGGAGGTAGGAGTTTTCAGTTATATATAATATAAAGATTTCTAATCGAAGACAAGTACATTATTATAAATTATCATTTTAATACTTTTGTATAGTTTCAAGTTTTAACTAATACAATAATATGGTTTTAAATTACTATTCCTATTAATAATCAGTTTGAACAATTTTATGGTTTTATCTATTATTATTCAGCACAAAGAAGAAAATATTTAGTTTTGATTTATAAACTGAAAATTCCGACCCAAATTTAGTAAAAATAAAGACTAGAACATTTAACTCTAAGGAGAAAATTATGGTTGATTTTAACTGCATGTCAGCAAGTCTCGGATTATTTCATGCTAAGAAGTTAGGGACTTGCGTTCATTGTCGGTTTATATTTACATTTTTACATAGTTTCTCTTCTTTTCTTTTTTTTGCACACAATTAGAGGATATAAGATATTCTTATTACAGCTGTATCGTTTGTTTTTTTGCGGCGTATCAATCCTTTTCAGGTCATTTAACACCAAATTAAGTCATTTTGATAAAAGTTTCAAACAATTCAGTTTTGTTTTCGCACAGTTTTCTTCACACACAGTTTAAATATCCAAACAGTTCTATTTCAAACAATTCAGTTTAGCATAAGTACAGTTTTTGATTACACTCAGTTAAATGGAAAAACAGTTAAATTTAAACTATTAAGTTCAGCTTAATTACAATTTAGTTCTCTTTGATCCATAGATCGGACTCTATCAGGTGCTACCACTCCAAGCCATAGTAGATGGCAATAAAGGGATACTTCGCATTCCCCAAAGCTCCAAATTTACTGGAGCCTCACCATCTGATTGTTTAGTGTCATATCCAGGACACTTGCTGGGAGGAAGTCGTACAACTCCGCAGGGATGCAGTCAGTGTACTCTACAACCCCAGCCGACTGACCCAAGTTGTATCGTTGCAAGTTTTCCTTTCTTACATTGGGAAGAATCCCCACTTCTTCAACACCTTTAAAATGAAATTAAAACATTCTCAACTTTCTGCAAATAGACCTTAAAGAACCTAAATTGTTGTCAGGTGCGTCAAACAAGGTTCAAATATTCTCATGTCTGAAATCTCTATTAATGCAGCATTGTAATCTCTACTTTAAACTTTTCCTTGGGGAAAAATCATTTAGTCAAGCAAGTTTAATTTTGGTTTGGTTTAGTTTTATGGTATATCAACCTTTGTAGGTTATTTAAAGCCAAATCTATTTTTATGTAAATAATCAGTTCTTTTTAAAGCAATTCGCATGAGTACACAGTTGAATTGTTAAAAAAATTTCCATTTCAAGCCACTCAGTTATATATAACAATTCAGTTCATGGTAAGTACAGTTTCAGTGTCAAAAATAGTTCAAGTTAAAACAATTCAGTTTAGCAAAAGAACGCAGTTTAAATGTAAGTACAGTTTAATTGTAAAAAAACATTTTTATTTCGGGCTATTCAGTTTAGTCAAGCAATTCTACTTCAGCTAATTCAGTTTTGTAAAAGTACAGATTTAGTTTATACACAGTTATATGTAACAATTCAGTTAAGTGTAAATACAGTTTTAATGTCGAAAAAACAGTTCTATTTCAAACAATTCAGTTAAGCACTAGCACGCAGTTCAAATGTAAGTACGGTTTAATTGTTAAAAACATTTCTATTTTAGGCTATTCAGTTTACTCAAACAATTCCGTTTAGCATAAGTATGCAGTTAGTTATATTTAACCCATAGATAGGGCCCTATCAGGTGCTACCCCTCCGGGCCAGAGTGGACCTGGGAGCAATGGCAATGAAGGGGTACTCCACATTCCCCAAAGCTCCAGCATTGCTGGAACTTCACCATCAGATTGTTTAGTGTCATATCCAGGACACTCGTTGGGGGGGTTCTTACCCCTCTGCAGAGGTGCAGTCAGTGTATTCTACAGCCCCAGCCGACTGGGCAATACACAGAGTTAAATGTCAAACAGTTTTATTTCAGATAATTTAGTTCAGCATAAGTACACAGTTTAGACGTCAAAAACAGTTCTATTCTGAGCAATTCAGTTCAGCACAAGTAAGCAGTTCCAATGTCAAAATAGTTCTATTTTAAACAATTCAGTTTAGCATAAATATGCAGTTTAAATGCAAAAATCAGTATAGTGTAAGAAGCACGGTGTAGTTCTATTTAACCCATAGATAGGACCCTTATCAGGTGCTACCACTCCGGGCCTGAGTGGACCAGGGAGCGATGGCAATGAAGGGGTACTCTGCATTCCCCAAAGCTCCAACATTGCTGGAACCTCACCATCAGGTTGTTTTGTGTCATATCCAGGACACTCGTTGGGGGGGGGTGTTCTTACCCCTCCGCAGAGAAGCAGTCGGTGTATTCTACAGCTCCAGCCGACTGGGCAAAAGCAAGTTTAAGTCTTACATAAAAATTGTCAGAGCAGTAATGCAATACTTATTTTTCAAAGCTGTTTGGTCGTTCTTTTTTTTTAAGGCATACCAAATCCTTGAAGGTTATTTGATGCCTAATCCTCTTTATACATTTAATATATGATTTGCAATATTTTCAAACGAGCCTGAATTCATGTTTTCCACAATTAAATGGTTTCAAACATTGCTATACAACACTAATAAATTAATTTAACCCTTGTGTTGCTCTTCAATACTAACGATTTAATCAAACATATTTGCACACAGTTAAATCATTTATAAGTGAATACCTTGGTAATTTTCTTTTTTAAACGTTAGAGCTAATTTGTTCGCCCAATATTAAGTATTGCCATGATTTTTCCAATTAAATGTTTGCAAGTTTTACCATCTAACACTAATTATTCTATTTAATATTAACTATTTGTTTGAACATAGTGAAGTGTTTACAAGTATTGCTATTTAACGCGAATAAATCAATACCATTCATTTTCACGCAGTCAAATGGTTCCAAGTATTACTATGTAATAGCAGCAATTCAATTTTTTTTCACTCAGTTAAATGGTTTCAAGATTCCCACACTGACAGTTTTACTTGCACAAACTTAAATGATTCCTAGTATTGTAATGAAACAGTAACAATTCAATTTAACATCAGTCATTTGTTAGCACGCATATAAATGGTTCTATTGGACCCAAACCTGGGACCCTTACATGTAATGCCACTCTGGTCAGAGTGGACCTGGAAGTAATGTCAATAAAAAAGATACTGCACCTTTACCAGAGATCTAGAACTGGAGCCTCAATATCACACAGTTAAGTGTCATATCCAGAAAATTCATTGTGGGTCGTGGGTCTTACCCCTCTGCTGAGATGCAGTCAGCGTATCCTACAGCCCCAGCCAACTAGGCGCTTTATTAGCTGAGATACTCAGCTTTACCCGAGGAAAAAATCTTCAGATATAATTTAAGAAAGTGACATTGATACATTTTTCTATTATAATTTGGTCTCATACTTAACAAATCTGCTCATGGACCTTTGTTCGTTTGTTTATCAACGGTCAAGAGAAGGGTAAGATTTTTTTCAATGAACAATATATTTTAACGGCATGTCAACCCATCTAGGGTTATTTTACGCAAAGAATTTCGGAAATCGCCTTCCTTGTAGGTTTCTATTTTTCGTATTGTTATTTAAGAGGTTTTTGCAAAGCACATCAAGTATACCTATTTAAAAAAAACAATTTTCAGTTTTACAATTTCAAGTATTCCTCATTTGGGGTAAGTGTATAGCTTCAATCAATTAAATCTATTTGATAATAGTAATTGGTTTGCACACGATTATATGGTTTCAGGTAACTGATTATAATCCTCAAACAATTATAGCTTCAATCAATTCTTCTTAATACATATTTACGATTATATGGTATCAAATATTCCTATTTGTTACTATAGAATAAGATTAGGCCTTAACGGGTGTTACCCTTCAAGGTAGAGTGGACCTGAGAATAATAGTAATGAAGGGGCTCTGTACTACCTTGAGGGGCAACCCTACCATTAGATGCAGTTTAGTTTCATACCTAGGACATGCTCTTCGGGGAAGGTCTTATCTGCTGGGAATACAGTAATAGCTAGGACATGCTTTTCAAGGAAGGCCTTGTCTGCTGGGAATACGGTAATACCTAGGATATGCTTTTCAAGGAAGGTCTTTCTGCTGGGAATACAGTCATACCTAGGACATGCTCTTCGGGAAAGTCTTGTCTGCTGGGAATACAGTAATACCTAGAATATGCTTTTCAAGGAAAGCCTTGTCTGCTGGGAATACACTCAGCCTATTTAAAACTCTGCTGACAAGACACTTTCACTGTTGCAAATTTCGTCACAGCAATTTGGCTGTTCGAATAAGCACTACTCAGAGGTTAAGAGAAATTTGCACTTTCAAATTGCTACGTCAACTTGTCAAAATTATGGATTTATTCTAGATATACCATCGATCGTTCGATACCTAAAACTCTCTTCGATCTGTCAATGGAGCTTAAAAGATATTGACTAAATCCTCTGTAAACGGATAAAACAACTGATTAGTTTGGTTGGTTTTTATGGCATATCAACCATTGTCGGTTATTTAATGCCAAATCCTGTTTATACATATATATTAAATATATGAATTGTACACATTTTTTTGATACCATGTTTGAGTCAGAGCTCTTTTTTGCTCACAGTTAAATGGTTTTATGTACTGATATTTAACACTTATAGTTCTTTTGAGTATTACTCGTTTGCACTCAGTGATGTGGTTACAAGTATTGCTATTCAACACTCTCCGATTCAATATTTCTCATTCGTTTACACGCAGTTAAATGGTTCCAGGTATTGCTATGTATCACTAACAATTCAATCAAACATCAATCATTTGTTTCAACAGTTAAATGATCAAACAGTTCTATTTCTAATAATTCAATTTATCATAGGTTATTTGTTTTCACTCAGTTTAAATGTAAAACAGTTCTATTTGACCCAGAGATCCTATCAGATGCTACTACTCCGGGTCAGAGTAGACATGGGAGCGATGCAATGAAGGGGTATTCGGCATTCCTCAAAGCCCCAGGATTACTGTAGCCTCACCATCGGATTGTTTAGTCATATCCAGAACACTCGTTGGGGGAATCTTATCCCTCTGCAGAGACGCAGTCGGTGTATTTTCCAGCCCCAGCCGACGGGGTTCTGTAAGACTATTGAAAAAGGGGCGTCTAGAGTATGATACTAAACTGCATTTGATGGTAAGCAGCGGTACAAACTCTGGAGATATGAGGAATGTGGAGTTCCCCTTCATTGCCATTAATCGCAGGTCCACTGATCCGGACTGATAGTAACTGTGCTTTTGGAATTTAAAAAAGTTTACATAAAATAATACAATACAAAATAAAATATCTAGCAATCCTATTCCCGCTGATGATTTAACTATGCTAAAAAACGAACAATCCATATTCTCCAACTTTCACTATAATAATTCATAGTGTTGATAAAAAAATATAATTCAACAAAAGCCAATACGGTTACATCTATGCGTTCGAGAGATCTGTTTGAAAATAATTTGCCTTTGACAAAAACACGATATATCATAACGATTTTTTTTTTGTCCTTCTTTAAAGGCATATCACCCTTCACGGGTCATTTAATGCTAATTCTACCCTTGTAGAAGAATTGTAGTAATAAATAACCAGGGGGGAAAGATTGTTCATACTTTTCCCGAAGGTTTTAGTCCGAACGTGAAAGTAATAGCGTGACTGGAGTTCGAACTCGCTTACTTCGAAACAGCAGTCCAACACTTTCACCCTTACGCCACGGCGACTCCCAGCTGAATATTTCATATTAGAGCATAACTAATTTCTAAGTGTTTGATACAACTTATTCTTTTCATAAGAAAATTATAAATGCTGATGCACCTTTTAATTATCGATTTTTTTTTAAATAGGGAGGATGGGTTTGGTAAGCATTGAGTAAATCTCAAATATTATGTTGTATGTTCTTGAGTTTCAGTTAGAAATAACCATGTCCTATATTCGAAGTGATTCTGTTTTCTTAGTAATAATGCTAAGATCAAATTTCATCATATACAAACTCGGAAAAGCTACTAAAATGGGTTCAACAGTTGCACAAACCTTGGGATATTTTGCTGGATTTTTTTTTTTCATTCATTCATTAATATCCAATTCCTTTAAATGCATACACAGACTTCGCTTTAATATCGAAGGACATTCAATATATTGTTCTTTAAGAATTTGTTTAAATTTGTTCTTTCCACTGAAGCATTCCTCGTTCATTTTAATGTCCTGTTGGTTTTCCCCGTTATGTCAACGACACATCACTAGTGGTCATCTCATATAACACTGCTATGTGTACGATATCTGATCAATAGTCAGTATGATCCAGCAATTGTTATTCTGTTATAAAGGATTTTATAAATGCTAACTAGTAAATTCACCGTCTGCGGAATCCTATGCTTTTATTCACAAGACCTAAATTTTATTAACTTATTGAAAGGTTTGGTTTTATTACACATCAACCATTGTAGGTTATTTAAGGCTAATTCCATCTTTATAAATATAAACAGTACTATTTCAAACAATTCAGTTGAACATAAATACACAATTTAGTTAAATTTGACCCATGGATAAAACCCTATCAGGTACTACCACTCTGTCCTAGAGTGGACCTGGGGGCAATGGCCATGAAGGATACTCCGCATTTCCCAAGGCTGCAGCATTACTGGAACCTCACCATCACATTGTTTAGTGCCATATCCAGGACACTCGTTAGTGGAGTCTTACCCCACTGCGAAGATGCAGTCCCTGTATTCTGCAGCTCCAACCGACTGAGCCATCACTAGTTGGAGTCAGTATAGACCCCTTTAACAAGCCCTCTCCTTAATCGATAATTTCCTCCCATCACAGGGATTGGGCATTTCTTAATCAACTACAGCGGATTTTCTTAATGTAAAATGCTAATTTCTCAATGTAAGCGTACTAGGAAAATGTCTTGCCGTGTCGTGAGGCGTAGAATACAGTAAATGTATCCCCTTACCTGGAGTGATAATCCTCTCTTCCAGTAAATGGGTATCCTTGTTATGATACTGACCTACATAACCCTGTGCAAAAAAAACTTAGTTGTTTACTAAGTAAATTACTTGTCTTAAGGATATTACTTGAATTTATAATTGTTTAGAACTTATTAGTTTCTTGAAGCTATATAACTAGTTGCCAGTAAGTTGGCGACCTTAGCCGAGGGTGACCCGAAGGCTCCCTTTTCAATAGCTACTACGCCGAGATGTAGGGGAGGACACAACTCCACAACGTGGATTGCTCCACTTTACTGTTGACCCTTACTTTATGATGCTGAGGATTAAGCAAGGCGGTATCAAGTACCATTTTTGTGTCTTTGGTATGACTCGACCTGGGATTGAACCCCGGTCTCCCAAGCCATTGGTGAACACTCAAGTCATGAGGCTGATGGCCCAGGAAAAGTGATTGCATTTGCATAGAAATAATTGCTTCAAGCTATACAATTATTAGTATTAGGTTGAATACTTTAGACAACTGAAAATCCTTTGCATTAGATACCCCATGTATAACCGTGTACCCCAAAACTTATACAACTCGAAAAAGTGGATATAAACTTACAATATACGCCATTTGCAAGCGATAGGCATAAAATAAACCCTGCAGGTACCCATGAGATACAATTTTTGTTTACACAGAAAATACAAATAATGATATGAGAATATTTCTAAAGAAGGTAATTCGTGAAAATCTTTCAAAAACTCATCTGCCAGTTCCAGTTGAGCAAATTTTTTCCCATCAAATTCATTTGCAGAAATTTGTTAATATCAAAACACATGCTTACAAATCGATGCGATATTTTGCGAACAAACTTATAAATAAAGATAGTTTGAATTACTGAGACGGTCAAAGATAAAGATCGATAAGAATTTATCGATCAGAACAGAATCGATAGAAAAGCCAATCCTTAAATTTCTCTGGGAGGCTTTCTAAAATCACATTGTCCAAGATTCTTCTAAAACAAGATATTTACTAAATAAAGCTAAATTAATCAAACGACCGTATCCACGAAGCAACCTCTAGTTAAATGAACTAACAATAAATGGCTTACGAGATAAACATGCTGGGTTCCTCCTCTAACAGCAGTTAATGATAATTTCATTTGAATCTTGATAATTAGGAAAAAGAAAACGAAAAACACGCTCAACGTGAACGCAAACACTACAAAATTATTCAGTTGCAAATTGGATTCAAGTGAATTGCTCAAATGAAAAATCCGCCAATGATATGTTATGCGGCATCGCAGGTATCTTGAAGAAAGATGGCGGAAAGTAAAGTGATTTTAACGTCTCATCAACCAGTCTAGGGTTATTTTACGCCTATTTTATGGTTCGGAAATCTCGTTTATTGTACGTTCCTGTTTCCCTTTTATGAGTTGTTTCTTAAGAGGTGGTTCTGGCGGGTGCTTACGGTATAATTATATACTAATAATTAGAAAACAGACTATCTGACCCGTAGATTGATATGGCATAAAAACAAAAGAAACCAAACAAATCTTCGCGAGCTATTTTAGAAAAACAGCTGTGGTAAGACTTAACCAATAATTGAAAGGGAGATAATGGGCTTCATACCCTTTCCATGGGGATTAGTCAAAAATTGAAAGAAATAGCGTGATGGAAGTTCGAACTCTTATTGCAAAATCGCAGTTCAGTACGTCATGTGAGACTCTTCAAAAGATGGGAGCCTAACACACTCCAGGTCAAGGTGGACCTGGGAGTAATGGCAATGAAAGGGTACTCCACACTCCCCATATCTCCAAAACTAGTGCTTCATCATCAAACGTAATTTAGTGTTATATACCGGACAGACCTTTTTGGGGTTGAGGGTCGTACCTCTCTGTAAGGGATTAAGTCAGCGTATTTTAAGTGTCACCGTCAGAACTAGCAGAGGCTGTGAGATGTCGAAGAGATGATGTTCATTTCAGAAAAGGAAATGAAGACACCTGGTCAGAAAAATTCCCACACAGTTTATTGCTGATGTTACAAATTCCCTCTAGACTGGTCTCAAAATTCAATTTAAGAAAGATATATTCTTTGAAAAATCGTTGCCTACCTCAAATGGAAGGGGACGGTTTTGCTTTGCTCCAAAAGTTTTGTCATTACATGTCACTCTCCCAATAACAGATTCCCCTTCTCAAAAATCCGCATATCTTGTGTGCGAATATCTCTTACAGCCAGTGTTTTCGAGAGTGAACTATTGTTTTAGGTCGCACGGTTGGGCATCAGTCGCTAGTGGTGGGAGGCGCTCACTATATTACAACAGTTTTTGCTGCATCACGGTCACAGGCACATGCTAGCTGGGATACCCAACATTTCCCGGGAAATAAATTTCTAATATGATAATAGTTAAAAATTCACTTTTATATATTTCTTCTAATAAAACAAAATACATGAAAAAAAAAAAAAACCTTATCAAAGCATGAAAAATAAGACAATACTAAAAGAAAAATCCATGGCTAAGCTACAGCCCGGTCAAATTAGTGCTATTCTTTTATACAAGTTTTCAATGGACACAACTGTACTTTCTACATTTAAAGTCAATATGAAAAGATTGCTGAAAAATCAAGTCAGAGAACTAGGTGGAGTGTGGTATCTTGTCTAACGTCATCGACTGTGACAATGTAGTAGGCGTGTTCAAACTCCAGTCGAACTATAACAACGTTCATTTTTAGACTAATACCTTTCGGAAAGTTATGAATCCCTTATCACCCCAACTCTGCGAATAGTACCACAACTGTTCTTCAAGAATTGCTTTGTCATTCAATATCTCATGAAGGTTGATATCCTATTATACAAAGAAACAGTCCTTGAACAAAGCTGGCCATTGAAAAGAATATATTTATGATGAAACCACACTAAAACCTTATAAAATTAAGTTTTCAATTTTTAGACCCTTAAGCCAACTCCTCAACACCCCCTCTTCACTATGCAAATTTCTCAAGGCATCTACCAGGTTTATTAGCGAGTTACTTGGAGGTGCCTCTAAGATTAGACGGGTTATACCGAGTGACAAGGTACTGGTATTAAGGAACGATCCCTGATCTAACGCCTACAGTTTTTTTTTCTTTTTTTGGTTGTCCTGCCGAGACCAAAGAATCCATTGAGCCCCACAACTTATCAATAGCTTGATGGAGGAAATACGGGGTTAGGACAAAAGTCCTATGAAAAAATCCTTATAAAGCATCTTCCAGCGTTTGAACTTTTTTACGACGATAATCTTTATGACATACGAACCTCCCTGAGATTAAAATTTGGCTCAAGTTGATATTACTAAATATGATATATGCATATAAAATACTCAATAGGAACGAAATGGATAATTTTCAAATTAAAATATTTCAATTTTTCTTGTTCCTAGACAAAAAAATGTTATTCCCAATTTCTTCTGCTTAAAGTAAATGGAAATGACCTATTTTTCTCTATGGGACTTTGGTAATGAAATTTTCAAATTCATCTAAACATTTCAAGTAGATTTACATTTCAGTCATATATCTCTGAAAAAAAAATACTCATTCATATTCATTTTTGTGTAAGTTTAGTATAAATACATGTAAATTTTGATTCACATGTTTTATTCAGACTTTATGCAAATAAAGGGAACAAATTTTCTCGTTTTTAGATAGGAAATAGGTTAATGTCTAAATTTAATTCAGAAGCCATTTTCTATACTTTGACGACAACAAAATCTGTATTACACAATATAATCCAGGACACAAAAGCAAAGTTTAAAAAGGAAATAATGGCTATTTTCTATACGTTTATAACCTAATCAAGAAATAACTCATACTAATAATACTTACTATCCAGGAACAAAATTTGTGTTACATAGTCTAATTACATTCTCATTCAGAAGAGCACCTAGGGGTAAATCAACCAACTACATATTTTATAAATTTGTATTTGATATATCTTACCCGTTGTGTTCTCGTTCTAACAGCGGTTAGGGATAC
Source organism: Sepioteuthis lessoniana (assembly GCA_963585895.1). Lineage (NCBI taxonomy): Eukaryota > Metazoa > Mollusca > Cephalopoda > Myopsida > Loliginidae > Sepioteuthis > Sepioteuthis lessoniana. The sequence goes on from OY757907.1 coordinate 72,196,961, forward strand.
GTTTCCATTTAAGAGTGACGAATTTTAATCCTCCGGACATACTCACTACCGTTATTTTGGGAGTGGATGATGACTGACATTCAGCATAAGTGCAGATTTCACAAAAATTGTTTGGTTGAAAATTAGACAGAAAATTTTTCTTTAATACATTTTAAATACATTTACTTAAAAATAGATCTCGCATTTACTTAGAGTTGACCCTGTGTTAATGCTACAAACAAAATCCATTTTGGTTTCCAATAATCGAAGCCAAGTTTTTTTCGAAATACTTGATCTGAAAATTTTATATATACGCAAAATAGCCATGCAACTTCGTAGCTGAAATGAGAGATCGCTTCTAAACTGGGTAAAAAAAAACACGACTATATTTCACGTATACGATCTTCACTTAGTTGGTTGTCTTTTACGGCATTGCAACACTTAAGTTACTTCATGCCTAACCCTCTTTTTACATATATATTGGATATATGTAATTTATGAACAAATAGTTTGGATGTAACATCTTTAAACGAGCCAGAACTTTGATTACATTAGGTTAAAAGGTTCCAAAATTCGCTATGTAACACTAAATTGAACATCAGCAATTTCTTTGCATACAGTTAAATAGTTTGATGTTTAGAAAAGAATTTCATATATTTCTATTTGATCCATACATGGTACCCGAACAGATACGATCACTCCGGGTCAGAGTTGACCTGGGAGTAATGTAGGGGTACTCAACATTTCACAAAGCTCTAGAACTAAAGCCTCACCACCAAATGGTATAGTGTCATACCCAGAACGCTCGTTAGTGATGTGGAGGTCTTACTTCTCCGCAGAGATGCAGTTGGCGTCTTTTATAGCCCCAGTTGATTAGGTGAACGATCTTCCGGTGAGATTGTATCAACATGTCTGAAAGCTATATATTATATACCGATACATAACAAATGCTATCACATCTACTGGAATACGTATAGGAAATTATAATTTCAAAATGTTTTCCACCCATTTAACACCCTGGGATATTTCAAATGTTATCTCTAAAATATCAGTTCTTTTTTAACAAATGTTAAGCACCAAAAAGTGGGGGCGTTTTTTTATCTCCTCCGTGAGTTGATTGATATGTGCTCGTCGTGAGATTGGACAAAAAGAATGAGAAAAAAGGAAAAAGAAAAAGGAGAGAAAAAGATGAGATAAAAGAAAAAAAAGATTAAAGGTTTTTTTCTGTCTTCCCCCACCCAAAATAGAATAAAACTATAGTGAGGGAAAGTTAGCTTTATATAAAAATAGTGAAAGGCATCTGCAGTGTACATGTAGTTGGTCTGGAATCCCTTTCTGTTAATGAAAACAGAACAAAGTATATCAGAAACACAAGCATATTACAGTTTCCATTCAATAATCTTTTTGGTTGATCGTCTTAATCTGTTCGTAGAGGATTACCGAGTGAAGAAATCCCTTTTCTTTCACGTTCTCTCTTCTTGCAACGTTCACAGCTTACACTTTCCAGTTAAAACATTACATTCATTTTCCTTGAGTATTTGGGAACACAGAAAAAAACTGACAAAATATTTATCTAAGTGATATTTCAAGACCAATTTATGTTAATCACAACGCTTATGAAACATACTAGACAACCCGTGAAAATAGTTAGGTTCCAACTCTAACAGCTGTGTATGAAGCTTTTAATATTTGATCGATTTTAACGGTGTGCAAACTCTTCCAGAATTATTTTATGCTTAGAGTTTAGGGATTTGTGAGCATTGTACTTTTATATTTACATTTTTCGAGTAATAAAGTTGTTTCACTGTTACAATTTCTTGTGTTTCTATCAATTACATATAATTTTTAAACGATTCAACACTACGGTTTGCCGTGAGGGCTCTTATAACACCATCACTTGGTCTGGCACCAACTTTGATACTATATTCTGGGATCGGTTTCCATTTATAACGCTATCGTTTGGATATGGTACTAGATGTAACAATATCATGGCACGGCACTATGAACAATACTACGGTCACGACTTCTAAAGCTGATACCAACGCCAAATATTATACCGTTGTGTATGACATTTGTGGTACCAAATATCAATGATTCGTCTTATCCTGGTAACGGTGCCAAATACGTATCTAGGTAGTTAGTTTATCAATTCTCTCTGTGCCCACGCCGTTTGAAAGATCTGCAGATAGAAAATGACACAATTCATCCGGATCTTCTGACGGTCGAGGTGATTCGTTGGAACAAAGTTTACTGGGTGTTAGCCACTCTAAGACGAGAACTCGCCGTCAACAATTAATCATTTATTGGAACGTATTGGTATAGCAGTAATATGTCCAATATATTTATAGAAATTGTCGTTTCATTATCTAGACACACTGCTCGATGGTCAGACTGTATACAGTAGCACCAGAAAGAAAATCTTTAAGGGTCTATGAACAGACACAAAGAGACACACTCTGCTCCCGACGGGAATTTAACCTCAACTGCTTCCAACTTTCGAGTAAATATTTCCATAATCGTTAATTTGCTCTTAGTTACATGGTTTCAAATAACTAATAACCCTTTGCTAACAAAGGCAAGGTTAAATGGTTTAATGCCACAAACTCTTAAGGGTAATTTAATGCCAAATCATTTTTTGGTAATATTTCTTACTATTCGATATTAAACATTTGCTTGCATACAAATGGCTTCAAGTATAGCAAATGATTGAATATTTATATTTGACCCATACATGGTACCTGAATAGATACTATCACTCCGGGTCAGAGTTGACCTGGGAGTAATGAAGGGGTACTCAACATTGCGCCAAGCTCTAGAACTAAAGCCTCACCACAAATATTATAGTGTCATATCAGGACGCTCGCTTGTAATGTGGAGGTCTTACCCAACCCCAGAGATGCAGTTGGCGTATTCTATTGCCCCAGTGGACAAAGTGAACGATTTTTATGTGAGATTGTATCAACATGTCTGAAGGCCGTATATTATATACCGATACATAAAAAATGCTATCAGTTCTACAGGAATACGTTTATGAAATTATAAATGGTAATTTAATACCAAATCGTTTAAGTGATCATTCGTTGGTAATATTTCTTTAAATGAGCGAGTACCCATTTGTTTGCATACAATTAAATGGTTTTAGGCATTGCTATGTAATACTTATTCGATATTAGATATTTGCTTGCAGACAAATGCTTTCAAGTATAGTAAATGGTTGAATATTTCTATTTGACCCATTGATAAAACCCAAACAGGTAATACCACTCTGTATCAGAGTGGAGCCGGAAGTAATGGCTGTAAAGGGGTATTTTACATTATTAAAGGTCCAAACCCAAAACCTCACCATTAGATGGTTTAGTGTCATATCCAGAACATACGTTTGGCGCAGAGGAGTCTTACCCCTCTGCAGAGATGCAGTCTGCATTTTCTCCTGTTCCAGCAGACTTGGCTATCGTAAAAAAAGGTTCGAATCGCTTTTCTCAACAGATAATTCACTATTACTTACTATCAAGTATTTTATTAAAAGAGATGAAACTTCCAAACATGTGACCCATATGAGTCAGAGTGGATGTTGGTTGGTTTGATTTTATGGCATATCAAAGATTGTAGTTATCTAATGCCAAATCATTTTATTCATATCAACTAAATATACGATTTAATATTTTCTAGATACATTTTTAAAAGAACCCGAGCTCATTTTTGTCATACAGTGAAATTGTTTCACTCATTTCTATCTATTACGAATAATAGTTCCATTTACAACAATTCATTTTAGCATGAGTACAGATTTTTGTTTACACACAGTTCGATGTAAAACAGTTCTATTTCAAACAGTTCACTTTAGCATGAGTTCACAGTTCAAATGTCAAACTGTTGTATTTGACCTATGACTACGACCCTATTAGGTTTTTCCACTCCGGGCCAGGGTGGGAGTGATGGCAATGAAGAGGTACTCCAAAAGCTCCAGCATTACTGGAGCATCACCATCGGATTATTTAATGTTATACCAAGACACTCGTTGGAGTTTAACCCCCTCTGCAGAGATGCAGTCAGTACATTTTACATCCCTTGTCGACAGGGTCAGAGTCAGAGCTGGGAATAATGCCAAGGAATACTCCACAACACCCTAAAACTGGAGCCTCATCCTCCGATGCAGTTTTGTGTCATAACCAGGACACTTTAATAAGAATGCTTCGCTTCTTTTTAGGATTTTACTGTTATCTCATATCTAGAATTTTGAGGGTTAAGGAAACCTACACAGCATTATCAATCAGTCGCAAATTGAATGACTTATTCTATCAGAACATTTTAATTGTATGGCTTATATAATATAACTTGCTATGATGTTCCATTTTGCTGGCTTATATACAACAGCAAGGATATAAGGCGTTTCCTGAAGAAAACAAAAATATGGTAGCAACTAAAATTATCATTGTCGTCACACTCCGAGCACGGCTTTTTCTGTTTCTCTTTATCTGTTCCTATCATCCATCACTCCCGGCAGTTCTTTCAAACTACATCCTGTGTTTGTACAGAGCTGTTCAAGGTAATCTCTTGTTGAGAATGGGCCCATTGGAGAACGTCACTTTTGAGTTCGTCCTTGCTTCTCCAGCAGTGGCATACATGTTTGTTCGTCTTATGGGGATCGTTTTAGAGATGAGAAGTAAGTAGCCGTACAGATGTTGTTTAACTGGGTGTTGCTACTAGGATTTGTTCAAATAGCTTGTGGCACTCTTGTACAGTCTTCGTTTAGCTGTTTTCTATTGTCAGTGTCCATGTGGTGCAATTAAAATACATTTCTTCTATGTAAAAGTTAAACTATATATATATCAACTGTTCAATTATGTAAATGTAGATGTAGCTGATAGTTTATTTTTTGGTGCAGAGGATTCAATACTGTGAAGTGAAACGCAAACACCTACGGTCAGGGATTGAACTCTAGTCGCCGATGCCATTTCCTACGATGATAACCGTTACGCTATCATGCGTCTTTATACAGTCCGCTAGTATGAGACGGACTGTGTACAATAATCCTTTCACCATTCGGGGGTCAGTAGGAAAAGATTACTTGGGGATCCAGGGGCTAGAACGACCAACGGGGCGGGCTATGGAAAAAGAATGGGATCTTTATTTCTGTAAAGCATTTTATCTTTCATAAGAAATTAAGATAATATAGAATTATTTATTTCCCGAGTTTAAAACAGACTTGTTTGACTGATAGTGAGCTTGAATATCAACCTCATGTTACAAGAGGAAGCCCTCATAGCAAAAATAAAATCAGTCTGCTTTTGTCATTCGTGTGTACGAGGTAAGACAAACCCCTCTCTTATATACATACAAGTGATAAAACAAAATTTTTTGTGTTATTTTTTCTATGTGATAAGTTTGATTTTTACCGGCATCCCAATCATTGACATGAAGGTTAGAGTGTTCTCCAATGGTCCTGGAGACCTCGGTTCAATCCCAGGTTGAGTCATACCAAAGACTAAAAAAATGTTACTTGATGCCTCCTTGCTTAACACTCAGCATTATAAGATACGGATCAAGGGTAAAATGGAAAAATCCAAGGAAAGGAGTAGCGCCATCCCCTACACCTTGGTGTAGTAGCTATCAAAAAGGGAGCGTTCGGGTCACCCTCGACTACATATGCAAACTTAACTACTTTTATGCCAAGAGGTTTACGAATCGCATTCATATCGACATTTTGCTATTGTTTCCTTGAATTTTTAGTGTACCGAGTCTTATCGAATGCGACTAATTTTACATCGTTTGGGAAAAATTTTACATTTCAATGAAACTTTCAGTCTTTACTGTTTTATTCCTAATCATGGGAAAGGGTGGACAATTCTGTCATCAAGTGTAAATTGTGAAACATTTAAGGTATGAAAAATCATTGTTTTGTTTGTTTAGTCATGATACCTCAATAATTGTTTTAAAATGCTTTTAGGAAGATAAAGTATGTTTAATCTATTGTAGATTTCATACTTGCGTTTGTTTTCTCTAAAAGATTGTCATCATTAATTTTGCATTGGTGATTCATCACAGCCTATAAGAAAATACGAATATACATTGTATAACAAACATATTCAATTTTAATAGAGAATCAGAGGAAAAGGACACAAGTATAGGAGCACACATTGAGAATCAATTTTACTCCTCAATAATAAGAGTGTTCTCTTAAAGCTAAATGCTCAGTCATGAGCTTGTCGTAAATCGAGCCTGAAAACAAATTAGACAAGTGTTTATTATTCCACAAGATCAATTTTAAACCTCAGAAGACCAAGTGTAAAGCTCTTAGGTTCTTACCGTTACAGCGGTCCATGGTGACGCAAAAAATACTACTTAGCTAACTTCGTAATATGAAAAATTTGGATTAATCTTTTTTTTTTTCTTTTTATTACACTCCAAGCGAATTCCGACTTTGCAAAATTATTTAATCGTAAATTCAACCGGAAATTACTTTATTCTAATAGACAATTAGATTTTTACTATAATACATCGTTTTTCTACGTGATGTCTACCTACATATATATGAACAGGACACTAATTTTATGGATGATAGAACAGAGGACAGACATCATGGATGATAAAGAGAAAATGCATGGGTGATACAACAAGACAAAAGAGAAGAGGGATGATGAATGGATGGTACAACAAATTGGATGGATGAATGGATGATACGGATATATCATTTACCTATCATCTATCCTAAATTGACTTGTGTATTGTAGTTTTCTAATAATGCATGCACGATATTTTTGTTTGCATTATTGTTGATGTAGCACCATCCATTTTAGATCCCTAATCTCCATGTGTATGTAAACATAGATTAAGAATTGAAATAAGATTAAAAAGATACATTCCAATGATGCTAACTGTAGACGGTTGAGTTTGAAATATTCGTACGATCACTAAAATCGTCACCAGAGTTTTCGCCCTCAAATCTTCCTTTTTTAACTGATCTCAATGAAACTTTACGAATATTTCCTTTCTCTTTTTTACCCCATCAAAAAATCAATAAAAACCCAGCTCTGATCGAAAAAACGTCCATCATCGATTCCAGAAAAAACGGTATAGGTTCCCTTGGGGACTATTTAAAAGGAGAAGTCGATTTGATAATAAAAAATACACAATACTATTACTAAACAAACCGACAAGAAATTGAGAGATGAAAAAAAACACAGGACAAAGACGGAGAGAAACAAAGTGAAAAAGAAAAAAAGACAGAACGAGAACGGAGAGAAGAAGCAAAGTGATAAAAGAAAAAGAAAGACAGACAAGGAGATAAAGACAGACAGACAGACAAAAAAGAAAAACCACAACAGGAAAAAAAAGGAGAAGCAATACACTTCATATGTATGAAATTAATTACTCTATTTCCAATTATTACATTATATCATTAAATAATTCTTAACTTAGGGCTCTTAGTTCCATTTTGTGATCCGGCATCGATTGATATTTTATGAAGATAATTTAATCCCACTTGACATTTATTCTAAAGACAACTTGCATAATTAATTCAGCTGAAACGCACATAAAAGTAAGGGTAAGGCTTGCGCAATACAATCTTTCAAGAAGCTGTACCAAAGATCTATGTTCGTACCCCAAAACGCGCCAAGGTTCGAATGCTGATTTTCAACTATTCAGCCTGTCACTGACTCTAAATGAGCCGGATTATAAAAAAAGATTATTACTTAGGCGTCGGTCACATGGATTTTACTGCCCAGATTTGAATGATATATATATATATTTGTAACGAACATTAATATGTCTTAAAGAATTTCTAAGCATGCGGATTATCATTAAAATTTATCTAAATAATGTAACGTTTTACATCGGATATTTTTGTTTAAAAAATCGATTTATGTTTCTGAAAGATTATATGAGTCGGATGAAAAGTAAAGATAAGTAGGCGTTCAATATTTCATACGTAGAACGAACAACAAATACGTATTATCAAAGGAATTTTGTGTTTAGTGAAAAATTCTCCCTAATCTTCTTAAATAAATTTAAGCTTTTCATTGGTTTTATTAGTAAAATCTTGCGGATTCTGTTTTTACGGAAAATGGTCAGTAGATAAACAGAAGATAGCTTATTTACTAAGCTCAGCTTAGTTAGAGCACAAGACCACAAATCTGAAAGCACCGAGTGAGAAGTGAGTTAACTCGTAATAATCAACTAACAGATCATTAACTAATACGCCACGTGCTGTTCCTTTTAAACCTTACCTAGCAATAATTTGGCTCAAAACTTCAAGTTTGGGTTGTTGCATATAAGATCGAATCCACCACTCGTAAGTAATGGATGAGCTAGACAAATGAGCTAACCAACACCACACAAGACACATCGTAACTAAGTTTTATAAAATGCCAGAAGTATAGAGTATCCAGTGAGAATCCAACTCATACTCGGCCAGCAAAGTTTAGAATACACGGACTGTATCCCCTGTATAGGGATTGACTCGCTTTCTCTAAAAGGAGATTCCTGGTTTTGTTTGGTTTTGTGATACATCAACAATTGAAGGTTATTTAATGCCAAATCATCTTTACACAAATTAAATAGACTTATGTTTACAAATCAGATATAAGTTAAATACTTTTAACTATTGGTATGTATCACTAACAATTCGATTAAACATCAGTCATTTGTTTATACAGTTAAAAGATCAAGCAGTTCTATTTTTAACAATTCAATTTAGGTTAAGTCATTGGTTTGCACTCAATTTGAATAATAGTTCTATTTGACCCATAGATAGTTCTATTTGACCCCGAGACAGAGTGGACCTGGGAGCGATAGCAATGAAGGGGTACTCCACATTCTCCAAAACTCCAGCATTACTAGAGCCTCACCATTAGATTGTTTTGTGTCATAAACCTTACACTCGTTGGGAAGGCGTCTTACCCCTCTGTAGAGACGCAGTCGGTGTATTCTGCAGCCCTAGCCAACAGGGATGAGAGTTCTTGGTATGACACTGAACTGCATTTGATGGTGAGGTTCCAGTTCTGGAGATCTTATGAGTGCGTAGTACCCCTTCATTGCCTTAGCCTCAAGTCGACTGATCTGAAGTTATAGTACTTGTTAGGTACCCATTTATGGGTCAAATAGATCTTTTTAAAAATTATTCGTATTCGATTGAAATACTTGATGCCATCTTATTCTAAATTAATTGTACTAAGAATAATTATTCAAAGCAATAATTAATTATTCATCATTTGAAACCATTTAAGAGCAAAGAAATTACTTGATCAAATATTTGAAAATGCTATTTGCAATGTTTATGCTTACTTGAAAATAAAAACAGTGTGCAAATTATTTGTATTAGATTGGAATACTTGATATCAGAATGAGGTGAAAAATAACTTTCAATCATCAAGTCGCGCTATCGGAACGGATATCCCTGACCCTCTCTCGCTACCCCTACCTATCGCCCATTGCTTCAAGCAGGTCTTCAGAACTACATTCCGTATCGGCACAGAGCTGCTGGTCATCCTGCCTTTGCTCGGCCATGTGAAGGGGTCCACAGGAGCACATCAATTATGAGCTCGTTCCTACTTCTCCAGCAGTGTCTCGCATGTCTGGTTCGTCTAATTTTGATAGTTTTCGTGATGGCTGGTGGGTGGCCGTACAGCTATTGCTTTGTAGAGTGCTACCTCCATGACTTCTTCAATATTGCTCGCAGCATTCTCGTGTAGTTGCCGTCAAGCTTCTTCTCCACACGTCTTGTTAGCGTCAATGTAGGGCATTCATATAGCAGTATCAATACGACCGCTGCTTTATCTTATCGGTAAAGTCTGACTTCCATATGACCGATAGTCTATCGTAGCTGTCCATGCCTTTGTTAGTCGCGTGTTGATGTCTAAGTTGATGATACACTACTTCCTAGGTAAGTGGACTTGTCAAGTAGTTTCAAAGAGCTACTGTTTAGTGTGGAGATGTCGCCTGTTTGAGTAAAGCACATATATTCCGTCTTGTCTACATTGACATGGAGGCCAATGCCTGCAGCAGCTCGTTCTAGACTATGTAGCAGGGTTTCGGCCTGGGCGGGTGCATTTACCAGAAGCGCTATGTCATCGGCGTAGTATGTGTTGGTAATTGTTTTTGCAGGGTATCTTCTGCTTCTTTCCTTTGTCAGCTTGAAACTGTTTTCTCTGACTTTATCGATTGATGTTCTAAGCACGTAGTCTAGACAGATGATAAAGAGGTATGCGGTTAATGGTCTCCTTGCAGTACACGTGCTACAATGTCGAAGTAGTCTGTGTCTCCATCCGGAGAACGGACCTACAGCACAAATATGTAAAAGTAAATGTACTGCGATTTAGTAACCTTGAGATATGAAATATCCTAAGATGGTTGGACATGCCGTTAAAATCTATCAATCACATAAAAAAATTCAATAATAGCGTGGAGCTTCACAAGATAGCTATTCTTCACCCGACAACGAGACGCCAAGTTAGTTGGCTAGGTTTTATGGCATATTAACCTTTGTAGGTTATTTAACCCCAGCTCCATTTTAAGTAAATAATCAGTTCTATTTCAAACAATTCAGTTTAGCGTGAGGATACAGTTTAATTTTGAAAAACACTTCTATTTCAAGCTATTCAGTTTAGTCCAGCAGTTCTAATTCAGCTAAATCAGTTTAGTATAAGTACAGATTTTGTTTACACACAGTAAAATGTCAAAACAGTTCTATGTTAAACAAGTCAATTTAGTGTAAATACAGTTTCAATGTCAAAAAAACAGTTCCATTTCAAATAATTCAGTTTAGCATAAGCATGCAGTCTAAATGTAAGTACGGTTTAATTCAAAAATACTTCTATTTTAAGCTATTTTGTTTCGTCAAACAATTGAGTTTAGCATATATATGCCGTTAGTTCTATTTAACCCATAGATAGAGCCCTAACAGGTACTACCACGCCGGGCCAGATTGGACCTGGGAGCAATGGCAATGAAGAGGTACTCCGTATTCCTCAAAGCCCCAGCATTACTGAACCTCACCATCAGATTATGTTTAGAGTCATATGTAGGACACTCATGGGGGGGTGCCAAGTTAGACAAAAGGAAAAAAGCATGGAGCGCCTGATGATGTCTTAACTCTCCGGTAATAACAACCAGCCGAGCTGAAAATAGTTTGTTGAAGAACCCAGACATTTAATATCGGTTTTAATTTTTGTAAATGACACCAACTTTGACTAGTAAGACATCAATAGGAGCATTACAACAGGAAATATGAGGAACAAAGACGTTCTATTAACAACAAAGATAATAAAGTCCAAGTTTATCGTTCTCCTCTCGGTGTTGAAACTGATAAATGAGGCGAGTGAAAAGAAAAGATTCCAAGAATTCAGTTCTAATCGGCAGCCAAAGTTGGTTGACAAAAGCAAACAGCAACACTTTTCACTGATTATGCAATGAAGTGTAAATCACTCGGAAGATAACTTAATGCCGTTGGCTTGATTCGTGGCAGAGATAGTTGTGTTTCATTCAGTTAAGAACCTCGGCATTTGAAGGCTGCTTTTATATTCAGACAGGACGTTCCCACGAGAAAGAATGACGAGAAAATCTTTTCACATTGCCTTCTGTATTTAATTCAAGTATGGATCGACTTCTCAAACATTCTATAAAAGCCTACTCTTGCAGACAATATTCAGATTGCATGTATTTATGCTGTAAAATATTCAGAGTACCGGTCGGGATGGTAATAGCAATCGTCTTAACTCAGTCTGTTGTCAAGAAGACCCGAAACTTTTGACCTCTTGTGAGGTATTTTGTGGTGCGTTTTCCGTGTATTGTTCAAATAGTAGTCGAAATAATTACCTAATTATTAATACACACTTTTCCCCATTTTTTTAGCATAAAGGTTAGGAGTGCATATTAAACACGAGAACTAAACATTACCTTCTTTTCTGGTCACATAAGTCACCATATCTTGGACGACACAAATTATATCAAGGGCTCAAACTAACTAATATGTAAGAAACACATGTTTTATACCGCTACTGAAAAATACTCATTGGAATGCATGTTTACTTATAATTTGTATTTTCTATTGTAAACTTATTCTCGCCGAAGTTTTGTTACATTTTCGTGTGAACATGTCCTTCCCTTTCATTGAATTACAGGGAAAATCTTGCGTTTCAGTCAAAACATTATATTAAATAGTGTAAATGACGGCGTCTAAGTTTACCTTTGAAACTGAAAATTTTTTTACTAGGGGGCCTACTCACAGTTCATTTGCTTATTTCAGTCACCAGCTTCTTAGGGGTTTTTGACATGTTTTATTTTCTAACAAGAAAAGTGTCATGAATAACTTTAGGCTTCTGTTTTTCTTAAAATCTGAACGCATGCAAACAAAAAAAAAAAAAAAACTTCAAAAGCTCAAGGAAAAATAACCTTAACAGTTCTCATCGTTTCGAAGTGGTATTGATGTGTTCTGCACAAGAAGTTGTATCAAGAACTAATAAGTTCTAGATCGACTATCAAGACAATCTCAATCAGTCGATTGACAACCAAGGTGTAGAACCCACGTTAAAAGGTGTTTTTGTTACGTTATATAGTTAATTATGAAAACTACTAATTTCTAAAGAGAGAGAGAGAGAGAGAAGGAAAAATAAGATGAAAAATGGCAGATATAGAGTCAATGGCGGTGGGTAGTTGTAATCTGAGTGACTAAGGCTACGGTATCTGTGAGTCGACCCATCACGAGTGAAAGACTGCATTAGTTGGAGATGTATAGAGAAAATTGGGGATCCCAAAATCTTCTGTGCATGTACGGAACTAGCGGAAACAGATGTTCCACTCGCCGACTCCAAGTGGAAGGGAGAAGATGATTAGTTTTTGAGGGGGTTGACTACAAGACGCGATGTGGTAAAGACAGTTCTGCTGCACATGAGCCACGAAGATGAGGAAAATTTAAGAGGTCCAAAAATGGGTCTCACACTAGACGCAACCCAGCGGACAATCATGTTAGACCTACAACAGAAAAACAAGAAGAAAATTCAAGGTCTGTGTCTGCTCTCTCACCATGACACGTTTGTTGTTGACCAGCGAAAGCAGCGACCCATCTCTCTCTCTCTCTCTCTCTCTCTCTCTCTCTCTCTCTCTCTCTCTCTCTCTCTGCGACTATCAATACGGTACTGTAATGGTACACGTTGAAGTCGGTATATTCTCGTGCAAGAGCATTGTTATGCCGAGAAAATCGTATTGTACGTTCATATTTCCATTTTTGTGTAGTTTCTTTTAAGTCTTTTGCATACATATATGGTATTAGTATTATTATCTAATTCTAATAATTAGATCGTTTCAAGTAATTCCCATTTAATAATTATCTGTTTACAAATAGGTATATGGTTTCAAGGTTTAATTCTTAATAATTGCTTTAAATAATTCTTCTTAGTGTAAATAATTTAGTTATGTTACGGTTTCGAGTATTTCAATTAAATACAAAAAAATCAAATATCTTCGTTTCATACATGGGACCTAAACTGTACAACCGATCCGGTTAAGAGTGGACCTTGGAGTAATAGCAATGAAGGTATACACCAGACTTACTATTTAGAACCCCACATCATCCTATGCTGTTTAGTGTCATACCTAGGACATCTCTTGTGGGGATTTCTTACTCCTCTGCAAGTCATATCAGTGAGATGGAGCCACATTTGAAAGGAGCTAACTTTTTTCGTATTAGTGCAAGGACTCCTATTGAATTATATCTACTAGGCTCAGTTTAACAGCGGCTACAGCAACTTATTTTTAGATATTATCAAGTCGTGCTGATAGACTAGATCAGCTTGAGACTCATACCCCGTCCCATGACTCTTGATAGTTCTTCTAGACAGCATTCAGAGCTGATGAATGTAAGTCCTTGCTGGTCTGCCAACTCTGCTGCGCCGGCACGAGAACGTCGCTTGTGAATTCGTCCTGGCATATCTTGTCTTGCTTGATTTAGTTTGATATTATGGAGTATCAACTATTATAGGTTATTTAATGCCAAATCCTTTTAATACATTTATATTAAATGATTCCTCAGCATTTTGCAGATAACTTTTTAAAACGAGCCGAAGGTCATTTTTTGTACACGGTTAACTGGTTTCACTTATCTAATGCAAATAAATCTATTTACTATTAATTCAAATAACCATGTCATTTGTTTAAACACACTTAAATGATGACACAGTTCTATTTAGCATGTCAAAGTTAAATAGTTCCAAGTATTGCTATGCATCACCAACATTTCAATTAAACACCACTCATTTGTTTACTTGTAATATAATAGCCGAGGGATTTCGGTTCATGCCTTTGAGTTTAGTTAGGCTGAGAACCTTTCGGCTCAGCACATGGGTTAGTTGGGTGCAACATTGAGGCAGGTATTAACGCGGGCGCGCACGGGCGGATGGAGGTGTCACTCAGATGTCACATTACTCCGAGACAAAACGGGTGACGGAGTACGAGTGACGTCACGCACCGGAAGCGCGCAGAGGTTTGTGGAGATTTGAAGAAAGTTCGAGAGTTGAGATTAGACACTGGACGAAGACGGTCGACCTTTGGAGCACGCAGACGCGAGGCGAACTTGCGTCCTATGGAGGCCGCTCGAGACGGAGGCCAAATGAATAAGACAGCATAGAAGATTGTGTCTCTCCTCCTTACGTCGAAACCTTTAACTCAAAGTTAATAAAAAGGTTTCGTACCTGAACAAGAAGTCGTTAAGTGTTTTCGAATTCCGAGATTCCTATGTTCTTTATATGTTCTATCGTTATGAACATTATATGTCCATTTCGCACATAGCGTTAATTGTGAATATGGTAAATACTCAGTTAAATGAAAAACAATTCTATTTCTAAAAATTCAGTTGAGCCTGAGTACACTGTTCTATTTGACCCAGAGATAGAACCCGATCAGATGCTACCAATCCTGGCCAGAGTGGACCTGGGAGCGATGGCAATGAAAGGGTACTTCACATTCCCCGAAGCCCCAGCATTACTGAAGCCTCACCATTAGGTTGTTTAGTGTCATATCTTGGACACTCGTTGAGGGGAGATGCAAAGATACAGTCTGTATTCTATTTTAAACAAATCATTTCAACATAAATCATTTGTTTGCACAGTTTAAATGTCAAACATTTCTATCTGACCCATAGATAGGACACTGTCAGGTGCTACCACTCCAGACCAGAGTGTACCTGGCAACGATGGCAATGAAGGTACTCCGCATTCCTCAAAGTTCCAGCGTCTTGAAGCCTCACCATTAGATTGGTTAAATGTCATCCAACACACTCGTTGGGGCGGGGGAGTCTTACCCCTCTGCAGAGACGCAGTCAGTGCATTCTATAGCCCCAGTCGACTGAGCTAGTTTAAATCTGAGTCACGGTAATCTTTTGGTTTGGTTTTATGGCATATCAACCATTGTAGCTTTATTTAATGCCAAGTTATATATATGATTTGTAAACATTTTGCCGATAATATTATTAAGTGAGCCTGAGCTCTTTTTTGCAAACAATTAGATGGTTTCAAGTATTTCTAAATAACAGTCACAATTTAACAGCCATTTGTTTGCACACAGTTTAGTTCTATTTGACCCATAGATGGGACCCAATCAGGTACTACCACTCCAAGATAGAGTAGACCTGGGAGCAAAGTCAGTGAAAGAGTACTTCACATTCCCGAATCTCCAAGGCTGGAGTCTCAACATCAGACGGATCTGTTATATCCAGGAGACTCAATGGGTGGCGTCTTACCCCTCTGCAGAGATGTTGTCGGTGTATTCTACAGCCCCAACCGACTGGGCTAGTAATCTTTCGTGGCTCTTTTTTTTCTCAATAGATGCTACCCTTATGAGTAGCAGTAGATTTAACTATTTGATCCTGGCCGTTGACCGCTTAGATTCCTTCACCCAGTATCAAGTGAGACACGCCGTTGATCCACTTTTGAGTTCTGCTTTGCTTTACATCCAGACTGCATCCCACGGTTTCATAATCTAGACGCTTGTATGACTCGTACAGCACTCACCTCCCAAGAATCTGATATCCACTGACCAGCAGGGAGTAAGATTACCAAGTGATTTTGGAAGTGTTTAATTATCGCAGGGTTTGACCTCTACAGTAACATACTCCCAGGGTTTAGATAATGTGAGGTTCTCTTCACCGCAGCCTGAAAAAAATTCTAAGATTCAATTTTTTTCGAGTTTTGATATCCTTTTTAATTAAATCAGATTGTTAGGGTTCATCGAATTTTTTTAATTTTTTGTGTCGTTCATTTTATTTTGGTTCATTTGATTCGGTATTTTTTTGCGGTCGGAGATTTTTTTTACGAGAGATAGGAATGTTAACACTGCATTTTGGGTAATTTAATACGTTTAAATTCAAAATTAATCAAAACAACGACTTCTGCCTGTAGGTTATCGATCATATGGAAGTCTAACCGATCCAATAAAATAAAACGCAATTTCTTCCAAGCATCGGTTGTGTTAGTTCTACTTCAAGGATGCACCACTTAGACGCTAACGAAACGCACGGAGAAAAAGGTTGACGGGAACGGCGCAAGAAGGCTACGAGCTATACGAATTCTGAAAGTAACATCCCGCGAAGCGACAGCAGTATGGCCACCCACCTCCTATCTCAAAAACCATCCAAATAGGACGAACTCATAGGTGACGTTTTCTTATGGACCTTTTCACGTGGATGTACTAGTGTTAGTTGACCAACCAGAACTTACCTACAACAGCTCTTTACGGAACAAATGGATGATAGGGACGCATGGCGTGAGATATTCTGGGAAATCAGTGCCAGCTGTGCCACTTGATGAAATTTAAAATATATAATAAAATAAGATAAAAATTATTTAAGATATTTTTACCCTAATCTTGTTAATTCGATTTTCCCGCATTCCACGGGTTTGTAAAACTAACAGGTTTCCAGTGATTTCGATTAAATTGTTAACTTGGCACCGAAGACCTTTTACAATTTTTGAAAAAATTTCTCATCGGATTCTAAGGGACATCAGTTAGTATCCAGAATGTCCAGCCAATTTACCTACTGAAACAGTTTTTTCGTATTGTCAGTCCAAAGCAATAATGTCTATTATTGAAATCTTATCAAACGTATATATGATTATTAGTCTTGCTGAAAGTTTTCTGAGCAAATCTCACTGAAACTATTGCATACATTGCCAAAATCACTTGAAAATCAACACAATCCGAAAACATTCTTGTCATACAGATAAGCAACGAGGATTGGCACTAACCTTGATCTCATCTCTCTCTCGCTTTATCCCGAAAGAAAATATAGAAAATTTAGTCTTGACAAATAATGTCATTTATTTGGCTCTGATATATTGTCTAGAATAGTAGATGAAAGAATTTAAACATTTTGATAAATTTTAAAATTCAAGAAACCTAAAAATAAACTTTTCCAGACGAACATTTTAAGATTATCAAAGAAAAAAAACTTATCTTCTCAAAAGAAAAAAAAAAGAATCAAAAAAAAAAAATTAAAAAATAAATAATACTAGCGAAATGCATGAAAAAAGTTACCTTCACATGTTCGATTGAAGCCGCTTACAAAAACGTTCCTTTTAATTACCCAAGTACTGAATGTTTTAACATCAGATAATTGATTTTTGGCGAATTTCAAAATTCGGTGCTTTTTAGGTGTTAACGCTAAAAATAAGTGCGTACGCAGACCTAACCATCTTACCTGACATGTGATATTTCACGCTGTCCTTACACTTGAATACCTTTAGTTTTTAATCATTTTATTTAAAAGATTTTAATCTTCATAGCAGGTAAAAATCGTGTCTTTTTTTGCCTTTTTCTTTTTTGGCATGCATATTTTTTTTTCATTTAGTAATTCATCAAATCGATTTCATTTTTTTCCGTCATGTTTTCAGGCCGTAAATTTTACAATCTTTCTTTAGTACTTCTTCGGTTACTTTGTTTAATGGCACATCAACCTTCCCGAATTATTTAATGCCAAATCCATCAAAAGAAAAGATAGGAGTGGTGCTATTTAACTCACATCTTGATAAGTTAGGGAGTTTTATACTTTTCCTAAAGTAAATACGATTTAGCCTGATTCTAGTTCGAATTCGCTTACTACGATGACAAATTCCAATACATCAGCCGTTAGGTATTGTGCATTAGAGTTTATAGCCACCCTGATATTTTGGAAGAGGAAGTGTTTTTTTTTCTATAAATAAACTTTCAGTTAAACTATTTTCTGTATAACTACCCACTCATGTTCCTTTTAAAAGTCAAATATCGTATTTGATATCATAAGACGTACGGAAGTATAAGATGCACCCCAATTTCATCAGGGGAAATCACGAAAAAACGCAAAACACTTATATTAGACGTGATGAAATTAATATAAATATTACTTTAACATTTAATCTACATAATAGCCTTTTAAATAATGATAAGAGGTATATAAAAAAAATTATTCTAAAACCTAAGCTAATATGAGTGGCCAGATAGCTAAGTTCGCTCGACTATCACGAATTTTAAGCTTCCATATGATATAAGACGGAGTGGAAGTAAGATGTTTTTGTAATAAAAAAAATGCACCATATATGCCGTTAAATACATAAGTTCTTACAAACAAAATGTAATTTATTTGTCTATGAATCTTTGTAACTATACCCATATTTTTAAAATTTAGTTGCATTTCTATTAAATTTTAATTGTCTCATTCGTTTTCGGTCATGATATCAAGTATTTATACCTGATATTAATTAACAAGCAATTATGTGATTTCAAGTAACTAGAATTAATCATTAGTAAACAATTATAGATTTATGTACGTATTCTTAACACAAATAAGATGCATAATTTTCGAAGAAGAGGGAATTATCTCTTGTTTCAGATTGTACAATTGCAGGGCCAGCCGCATCTTCAGAGAAATGGATTCAATTTCAAACAATACAAGTTAAATCTAGGTACAGATATTTTTTATACAGTTAAGTATTAAGACTGTTCTATTTCAAGTTTAGCATAAGTACGCAGTTTAATTCTATTTGATCCATACAGCCCTATCAGGTGCTACCGCTAGAGAGTGGACTGGGGAGGGATGGCTATGAATAAGTTATTCGCGTTCTCCAAAGCTCCAGCATTACTGGATATTGTTTAGTGTCATATCCAGGGCACTCGTTGGGGGAGTCTTACTCCTCTGTAGGGATGCAGTCTGTGTATTCTCCAGCCCCAGGTGACTGGACAAGGAAGTGGGGGAGTCTTACCTCTCATCAGAGGATGCAGTCAGCGAATTCGAAGCACCGGCGATTTTAAATGTATACAGTTATTGCAATCAGTCTTCGTAAACGATTGTAACTTCAAGATACTTGTTTAAATACAATTAGTTTGTCAAAAGTAAAATTGATTCAAGTATTTCTATCGAACATTTTTATTTACATTCCTTAACACCGTTGAGACCAATGCTGTGTTTTACTCAGGTTGTTTTACTACTAGTTTAAACCCATCATACCCAGCCTAGTCAGCTTAGGCTGTAGACCTAGATATGGCACGAAATTGCCTCTGATGGCGAGTCTCCAGTCCTGGAACTATGAGGAATTAGGAGAACCTCTTTATTACCATTACTCACAGCTCCACTGACTCGGAAAATTTGCACCTGTTAGCATCTCATCTATGGGTTAAATCGAACTAAGTATTTTATTATGTGCCAGCAAATGACTGATACTGAAATGTTAGTGTTACATCGCGATATTTCGTCAAGTTGCTAGCATGGGTTTCTATCTCTCCATCCGTCCCTATCGCTTATCGTCCTCGGTTGGTCTTCCAAATTACATGCTTTGTCCGCACAAAGCTGCTGTACGTAAGTTCTTACTAGTCAGCCAGCATAGCCATGTCAATGTAAAGGTGTCCTGTGAAGAACGTCACTTTCATCTTTGCTTCTCCAAGAGTGCCCTTTAGGTCTTGCTCGTCTTACTTGCATTGTTTTAGAGATGGGAGGTAGGTAGCCGTACAGTTTCTTCCAGAATTTGTTCCATATAGCTCATAAAATTCCTGTACAATTCCTACCAAGCTTTTTCTGTGTTTTGCCAGCGTCTATGCGGTGCATTCATACAGTTGTATTGACTCATCCTTAGTTGGAAGAAATCTCATTTTATTTTATTGCATCGATCAGACTACCATTTAACTGATACCAGTCAACACCTTTGCTCGGTGCATATTAACATCACTTTTAGTAGACGAGACTTTTGCCGAGGTACATGAACTTGTCTGTAAATTTCAGAGGACCACGACTTAGAGTGGAGATGGCTCTTTTTCGTTTAAAACATGTACTATTTTGTTTGCGTTCGCATGAAGGCAAATGTCACCTGCTCCCTGCTTCAAGCTACGCAATAGGAATTCGGCTTGCGTAGGTGTATTTACAAAAAGTGCTCTTTCATCTGCATCCGTTATAGTTTCTGTGGTATATCATCTGCTTCTTGACTTCTTTTAGAATAAAGCCATTTTCTTTTCATGGATCTATCGACGTTCGAAGTACGTAGTCTCGGTAGCTTATAAGCAGATATTGTGCTCATATATCCCCTTGCAGAACTTCAACAATGTCAAAGAAGTCAGTGCCTTCATCCAGTATGCGAAATAATGTTCGTGTTTCGAAACAGCATCATTATGGCAGTAGCAGTTTCTTTGAAGAGACCATAAACTAGAATTATTTGCTCGATCTTTATTCTGTATGGAATCAAATACCTTAGAAATCTACAAATGATTTTACTTTTAGAAATAAAACTCTAAGTTAGGTTCTCGCCAAAATTATATTTTTTATTACACCAAATGTATCGTGTGAAAAAAAACAAACAAACAAACGGTCACAGTGGGGTTGTGGACTGTTTATTATTTGTTGGCACAGTTATATAGTTTCACGTATACAGATAATTTTTGTATATATCTACTTGAACTATAGATGGGAAGGTATATGATACTATTAGTACTACTACTACTACGGGTCAGAATGGATAAAGAATTTATGTCAATAAAGAGGCAATCTCCACTCTTTAGAGCATATTCTCCCTCTCTTTCAGAAGAATCAGCATATTCGAAGCCCCATCGATAGGGATCCTTTGATGTTTTAATCAAAGGAATAACCGAGATATCAATGTCATGCGCCTTGGAATTCTAAAGAGAATCCTCAATACTTCGGGAACCCAACAGGTTTTTGGATCCTGTCGTTATTCTTGCCACGATTACTGTTAACAGGTCTGATCAAGAGATCTCACCTTGACAAGGGAAACAGAAAAACAAAGCTAAAACAACAATCGAGGAAAAAACGAAAAAGAAAAGCGAAAATAAGAAAAAAAAAAAAAAAAAAAAAGCAGAAAACGAAAAAATAGCAAGAAAAAAAAAACAGAAAACAAAAAAAAAGCAGAAAAAGAAGAAAAAAAAAAGCAGAGAACGAAAAAAAAAAGCAGAAAACGAAAAAACAAAGCAGAAAACGAAAAACAAAGCAGAAAAAAAAAAAAAGAGCAGAAACGAAAAAAAGCAAAAAACTAAAAAAAAAAAAAAGCAAAATACGAAAAAAAAAGCAAAGTAAAATAAAGTGGTGGGGAGGAAAAGAAAAAAGAAAAAAGAGGAACAAAAAGCGCAAAATAACTATTGATAACGATCTTTTATCTCATTTTTTAGAAGTGATTTATTAGACAAATTCCATGATATTTTCTTATTGAGATCGTTTATTGCCACCTTTTAACACTTTCATTTATTCTCCATCTTGGTAGTTTATTTCTCTTTATTTGAATGGAAGATGTCTGATTGCGAACAAAAGATTAAAAGAAAAATGAATGCCTTTTTCACTAATCAAGGAGAGATAACGCGGCTACCACTGATTTATTCGGTCTCATTTGAAAACTTTAGTGTCATCTCCCTCGAGGTAACTAAAAAAATTGCTTATCTTCTAAAAATAAATTCTGTTTAAAAAATCTGTTCACCACAATCTACTTAAAATTTTATATGTGGAAAAGTAAATATTTTGGGGGGGAAAATAAATGTTTCATCAGTACGTAACGGGTTTATATACTACACCCTGAATCTATCCCGAGAAACTTTTAGTCGCAATATGTGGTCTTAATTCATCTGAGGGGATGATTGATTTTAACGGCATGTCTAGCCTACTAGGCTCATTTTATTCCGAGAGATAAAGGAATTGTATATATTTATATTCCCATTATTTGTGCTGTTTTAAGAATTCTTTAAGCACCGTTATGATATAAAGTATTACTATCTAAAGCAAATAATTTACAAACAGTTGTTTGATGTCAAGTATTCTAATAATATTGTTTTATACACTAAATTATTTTAACTATTTCTATACAGTAATAATTTATTTGCAAACAATCATCTAGGGTCAATAAACTACTGGAACTAAACAATATCTTTTAGTAACTATCAATAGAAATCATGACCGACATAATAAGTATTCCGACATAATGCAAATCATTTTCAAACGTTTTGTTTTTATCCATACACACCCACACTAACAGGTGCTGCAACTCCAGATCAAAGTGGAACCTGAGAGTTATATAAGCAGCATTAAGAATGACAACACTTCCTTTTTACAAAAATATACCTCTTATATATATATATATATATATATGTATATAAGAGATAGAGACGAAGAGAGAGAGAGAGAGAGAGAGAGAGACGGAAAGACCGAGACGAAGACAGAGAGAGAGGGAAAGACCGAGACGAAGACAGAGAGAGAGAGAGACGGAAAGACCGAGACGAAGAGAGAGAGACAGAGACAGACAGACAGACAGACAGACAGAGACAAACACAAAGAGAGAGAGAGAGAGAGAGACAGAGACGAGCACAGAGAAAAAGGGACGAACACACAGAGAGAAAGACAGAGACGAACATAGAGAGAGAGAGAGACAGAGACAAACAGAGAGAGAGAGAGAGGGAGAGAGAGAGACAGGGACAGAGACGAATAGAGAGAGAGACACACACACTCAAAGACGAACAGAGAGAGAGAGAGAGAGACGCAGAGAGAGAGAGAGTGAGAGACACACACACACAGATGTACAAAGAGAGAGAGATAGAGACGAACAGAATGAGAGAGACGAACAGAGAGAGAGTGAGACAGAGACTGCTATACTGCTCCATACCTTCTAAGCCTTTCGGTGTTATCTTCAAGGCCTTCCATCTTCTCGTCTAACGCGATGTACTCAACCAGTCATCGCAAGGGAGCCGCTTGGCCCCCTACACCGGCCACGGTTCTCTATCGGCCAACCCGACTGACCGTTGCAAGCTGAGACTGACTCAAAACTGAGACTCCCGGTATCTCACGTGGGCATCTGCATAACACCCACACATTTCTGTTCAACCAGGATGTTTGTAGCAGAGAGTCTTACTCCTCTGCAGAGATGAAGTCAGCGTATTCTACAGCCTCATCTGACAACGCTTTCAACCGAAAGATTTGGGGAACAAAGCAAACATCTGGTGCGAGAGCTTCTCTCCCCAAGTGACAGTGGCCCAGTCGGTTAGGGTTACAAATACATCAACTGCATCCTTGCAGAGAAGTAAGTCTTCTCCAAGGAATAGGCTGGATATAACATTAAACAATCTGTAATGCTGGAACTTTGGGGGAATGCAGAGTACCCCTTCATTGTCATCGCTCCCAAGTCCACTCTGGCCCCGGAGTGGTAGCATCAGATAGGGTCCTATCTATAGGTCAAATAGAACTCTGCCGTTTACTTAGGCTAAATTGAATTGTTTGAAATAGAATTGTTTTTAAATTTAACTGTTAGTAAACAAATGATTGATTTTTCTGTAAAATATGTTTAAAATTATGTTTGATATATAGGTAAAAATGAATTTGGCATTAAATAACCTACAATGATTGATATGCCATAAAACCAAACCTACGTGGCATCATAAATTAAACTGAAATTTTAGCCCGGTTGGGAGTTAAATATACTTGGTGATCGTTACGTTCCTTTTTGGCTTATTAGTGAAAATAAGACTCCTACTTTGATTCAGTGCGAGATACAAGGAACTGTTACAAGATATGTAAGAATTGATAGAAATGTAATAATCTACCTTTTATTCTTATATTAAATAAAGAATTGTTAGAAATTCACAGCTGACTATCTACCACAGACAGTAAATGGAGGCTGTAGAGTACGTGTGTGTAGCTGTAAGCTTTTATCTTCACTTACGACTATTAACACGAACTTCCATTAGGACACTCCGTGCTAACAAGCATCATCTTAGTTGAACACCCAAATGAGAATGAAATAGAATTAAAACACTGGACCTTTAAACTCAGGTTCACCAAGCTGTCATACTCCGGTCACTTCGATGAAACTTTATAATTGCTTCAACGAAAAGCATCGCATCTAATATTCATGATAATACAGAGTGATTAAAAGAAATATTAACACCCTTATGATACTACTTTTGTATTATAGTTTAAAACAGTCTCCGCATGTTTATTGTCCTTGTCAATACATTCTTGGAATCTGCCACGGGTTAATTGAAAACGTTTCTCTGGGGGCATCTTTATTAGTAAAGCGGAACTTGTCTTACGGAGACTACTAAGGGAAGGTTCCAATAATGTGTAGACAGAGATAGAGAACTGATAGGGACTTTAATCATGAAAGATCTCCCATGGAAATGTTAATATTTCTTTAACACCTTGCATATATTCACTAATTATTTGGACCGATGTTTTTATCTAAGTTGTCGATAATGATTCGGTCATTGTTCTTTTGTTTTTTTCCCGGTATCTTTTGTTGTCAACCAAGGAATTTTAAACTGTAATCAAAGAGAGAAGAGGATTTTTTGTTGTCCATAAGTTGAAAATCAATCAATCAATTCTAAGTTAATTTGTCGCTGAAAAATCGCTTCCCTCTTTCACTGAGCCAGAGTATTTGACTTTTTTAAAAATTATAATTCACTGCTTGAACTTAAGACTGAACTCGGGATAGCCCGATAACTTGATTCACATTAACCAACTTTTACATCCACAAAGCTGTTGTCTCGTAGGACAATTTAGTGCTTGTAATTTGGAGCCTCGTAATCACATGTACTTTTGTCTGACCTTTCAACTGAATTAGTGAAAGAAACCTCTCACAAATAAGGTAACTTGTAATCTTTAACCGATACTGAGTATATCTTTACGATTGGCGACACAATTAAAACCAACAATTGTGGATTGAATAAGTACTTGATGATAAAATTTCCAGAAGAAAATCTTTCATAAACAAAAATATTGCAGTTGTCAATTTTTTTCTTTACCGTTGGTTTGCAGAAAGCTTCAAATATACTTATGGAATTTTATCATCCGTCATCATCAAATTGGTTTATAGATTGTTGTAAAATATTAATCAGCCCAGAATATCGGTCGGGTATTTTAGTGCTACTGTTCGTTTTAATATAAACCTATCAGATACGAATCTACTAATAATGGTCTAACAAAGCGTCCTCTGCTAGCGTATCATAACATTTTTCATTTGTTCATTTCATTTGATACGGTTTTATGGCATATCAACCACTATAGGTGATGTAATGTCAAATTCTGTTTTTGCATATATTAAACCTTATTTTTCTAAACGAATAATTTAGAGATAACCTTTTAAATTGACAAGAGCTTTTTTTTTTAAAATGGTTTCAAGTATTGCTATCTAACATTAACAATTCAACATCACCCAATTGTTGGGTTTTATGTCATATCAAGTGTTCACTGTTTAATGCCAAATTCTTTTTAGACATTGTGAGGGTACTATATCTTTGTTCCGAGCTTACATTATCCTAGAAGGTCAGGGAGAATCACTGACTATAGTACCGTACCACCCAAGTTATTCTCCGTAACTAGTTATATTTTA
Source organism: Sepioteuthis lessoniana (assembly GCA_963585895.1). NCBI lineage: Eukaryota > Metazoa > Mollusca > Cephalopoda > Myopsida > Loliginidae > Sepioteuthis > Sepioteuthis lessoniana. The sequence goes on from OY757907.1 coordinate 72,222,769, forward strand.
ATGATAGCTTTGAAAGCCCATAAAACTAGTCAGATATAAAGCTTGCGTATAGGTTTAATTTTCGAGACATGGATGAATAAGGATGTGTCAAGGGTCGAGATGGCGATGTGATATAAATGAAAACGTGAAGAATTCCGAACTGGACAAACAATATGACGCGTGGTTATGTTTTTTCTTTTCTTTCTTATATATTTTATTCTATTCTTTCTTATATATTTTATTTCAAAGAAAGTAAAATTATAATAACAGGAAAAAAAACACAAAAATATACAGACATGAAGACAAGTCACTTCCAATTTTGTTTGACTATGTCCTTCAAGAAACAAAGTTCTCTTTTTTTTTATTCGACTTGTCTTAAACTTGAACCAGGATTCTTTTGTTCCCTTTACAATTAAAGGGAGGGAACTTCCTCGTTTTTCTCTCCATATTCATTTTCTTATTTCTTTCTTCTTTCTCCTCTTTTAGCGAATAATAAAAGTCTCTTCTCTTCGCATTTGAAGTGGTTATAAAATTTTAAACAAATATATTCTCCGCCGAAACTGGTTACTAATAAACAACTTTCAAAATGTTTCTTTAGATATTCTTGATACAATCATTCGTTTAGGTTACGAATATCATTTATAAGAAAATTTTCGACAAACCTTTTTCCTTTTCTTTCCTTTTTTATATTCGTTAATTTCCCATAACGAGTCGCAAGGCATCATTTTTTTTTTTTAGGTTGAGCTTTAGTTTTTTTGTTCAACGGAGTTGACGACTTCCATTATGTTATATACTCATTTGCCGTATCATAACGACTCAATAATAGTAAAGACAGACGCACACAGAAAGACGCATGAAGAAAGGAAGCAGGAAGACTTCTTTACAATTATATTTACCTCTCTCTTTATTGCAAGGTTCAAAAGGGTTGTTCAAAGTTTGCATGCGAGAGGGTGCTGGAGACCGAACATAAACTTCATATTTTGACCCCACTGTTATGACCGGCACGTTGTGTCTTCCTTGTTCTTTTGATGTTGGTGTCTACTCCATCGGGGCTTCCGAGGGCCCCTCGGTCGGGTGTGGCCTTCCTTACCACATCTGGTCTCTATGGAGGTGCCCGTGGTGTAGTATGGAGGTGCCCGTGGTGTAGTCGTTATCGCCGTAGGAAATGAACACGGCGATACGAGTTCAAATCCTGGACGAGACTGATTGCATTTCACATAGCACTAATACCCTTGGGAAAGGTATGAATCCAATAATTCTCCCTCCAGCTATGGGTAAATAGTAGGACAGACAAGGTTCTTCAGCCATGGTTAGGCAACTAGTCTAGGAGAAGGAAAAACTCTGAATTCAAACCTGTTAAACTCCGCTTAAAAATTGACCTTGTGTCATATCCTGCCCGAGCGGAGGGATTGGTAAATAGTACCACATCTGGTCTCTACTGTCTGGAACTCTCCTGGCAACTGCTTGGCACCCCGAACTCAACTGAGTTAAATAATAATTCAACGCCCACACGATCGCCCACTGGATCTTTGAAATCGAATGTTTAATCGTCATCAAGCGGAAATAACTGTCATGCAGTTCAGAGGTTACTCTCTTCCGGTGCATCACTGTAGTGGCACCGTGGGACCTTCACCTTGTCCCATATTATAAGCCTTAATCCGCCCACGCGATCTCTTTCGATTACTGGCCATTGGAATGTGTCACTTCCTTCCGGTTCATCACCTTGGAATAGTATTTTTGGGCCGGGTCGAAGGTCAAAATATAACAATTAGGCCATTCTGCTACCAGAATTTCACTTTCTACCGGACCTAGTAAAAAGGGCGACCTTTCTCTCCTCTAGCGAAGCTCGGAACTGACTTTTGAATTTCATTCTTTTTGTCGGTAAAACGTCCTAACTGCATCGACCAATCGTATGTCCTTTCCCTTTCTAGTTCATGGTCCTCGTATAGTAGTTCTTATTTTCATATATATTAATCCTGTAGCTGCCACTGGGCCCTCAAAACATTAATTACAAATGATTTCTGAACATTTTGCTAATAAGATTTTAAAACAACTTCATTTTTTCTTCAGTTAAAATCATATCATGTATTTTAATCAAATACAAGTCATTCTATTGCCTTTTAATCATTTGTTTGCTTAGTTAAATGTTTTCTAGAATTGCTATGTAACAATTTAACATCAGTCATTTATTTACACACATTTAAATAGATATCTATGATACGTAAAAGATTAAGATTTCGAAGCATCTTTAGAGGCCTCGATACAGTAAATATTATTCAATATATGGACTCTGACAAAACGTATTAAGGAAAAAGCTAGACGGGAATTACACAAGAATGCTACGAGCTGTCTTGAACAATTCCTGAAAGCAGCACTCCACGAAACAACTGTACAGCCTATCTCTAAAACAATCCAAGAAAGACGAACAAAACATGCGGGGCACTGCTGGAGAAGAAAAGAAAGTTCTATTGACCCCTTTAAAGGAAGAGGCCAGGGTTGACCAACCAACAAGAACTTATCTACAACCGCACTGTAGGGACACTGGAGTCTAGAAAACATACTGGAAGCCTTAGTTTATATGGACGAATGGAAGAATGTCAGGAAAATTCCTGCTAGTAGCAAGACTTGGTGATATGAAATGTTCATATTTTTAATAGAATATCAATTTTTGTGGGTTGTTTAATGCTAAAGCCATCCTTGTAGAATAACAACAGCGGTATATTTTAACCAACAGCTGGTCGGGGGAATAAGAGTTCATATCTTTTCCATGGATATTTGTTCGAATGTAAACGTAATAACCCTATTGGAGTTCAAACTCGCTTATTGCGATGCTGCACTTGAACCATTACGCCATGGAAGACTCCTCTCTTGATAGAATCCGCAGACTTGGCTACTGCGACATTATAATGTATTAGTTTGTTTTACGGCGTATCAACCTTTTTCGGATCATTTACCTCCGGATTCAATTTCAAAGAATTCCGTGTAGTTTAAGTAAACAGGGATCTATCTATTGGTGAAACAGAACTAAACTATCAGGTGCTATCACTCCGGACCAGAGTGAACCTAGAAGCAATAGTAATAAAAGGGTACTCCACATTCCCCATAGCTAGAGCATTACTGGAACCTCACTATCAGATTGTTTAGTGTCATATCCTGCAAAATTGTTGTGAAGGGGGTCTTACCCCCTCTGCAGAGAAGCAGTCGGTATATACCGTATTGGGTTTGCCTAACCACTTGTTATGCTCTGCAAGAACTGAACTATAATCTGATCTGCGTGTCTGATAATTGTTCTGGGAATGCAAATTACAAGATCATTCTATCATTTAAACTCGGCTGGGTTTGGAAAAATTATACCTTGAATTCAATTTGATTTAATCTAATTTAAGGAATATGACGCCAAAATCTTAAGCTCTTATATAATAAAATATTTTGTTTTATCCGTCATTAGTTTCCTTACTGTAAGGAAAATAGAACCAAGTAATTCAAAAGTGAGGAATTAATTTTAGTGGAAATTAAAAGTTTCAGTTTTAGGAAACCTTCATCAGGACTTTAGAATGGTAAAACATAAGAAAAAAAAATGAAATGCCTCCCCAGCAAACCTACGTAATATTTTGGAAGCGATTACGACGTAAGGTTATCGCCAAAGAAAGTGTACCCAGCTACCCGAGGCGAAACCTGCTGCATGGGCAACTGGTGGTCTTGCATATGACTTTGCCCAAGCCAGTGTCGAGACTTAGGAGCAGATCCATGGGGTCTCACAAAATTTCTGAATGCGATAAAATGCACACACATAAGTACAAAAAACGAGCACCTGTTTAGCGAATAAAAAAGACATCGATTTCAAAAAGTTCTCTAAGAGACTATTTAAAACATTCACCTTTTGTTCTTGCAACACTTGCTGTTCAATATGAAAAACAAAATAAAAACAGCTGAACATCCTGTAAGTATTAGAATTCCAGAGTTTTTTTTGTTTTGTTTTGTTTTTTATATATATATATATATATATATATATATATATATATATATATATATAGTAGTGATATGTTCTTCAGAATATATGGATTTTCTTGTTTGAAATAACAAAAAGAAACACACAGAGACAAGTCTTATTTAAGTTTACAATTAAGTAGGCATTTAACCACCTGGAAACCTATCTACAGCGACCAATAAATGATTTTAACCGAAATGTCAACCCGTCTAAGATTAATTATGCTTAAAGTTTAAATGAATTGCGTTCATATACACTTTTTTTTACAAAGTTTTCAACAGTTTTGTGTTATCAAGGATTCCTAACCGATCTACTTGACTCAGAGATGGGATCCTACCAGATACTATCACTTTGGGTCCAAGTGGAACTAAGTAATTACAAAACGGTATCCACACTCAAGAGCTCTAGAACTGGAGTCTCACTATCAGATACTGTTTCGTGTCATACCCTGGGCAGCAATTATTATATTTAAGAATTTTCCAATATTTTGTATACAGAATATCGCAAGAAAAAATTCACTAATATAGTCTCGAAAAATATTTCAGTAAAACGATTGTCATCTGTGATTAAAATTTTACAAGATTTTAACCACGGTGAAACTTTTGTTCGGAAAAAGTCTAATAAATATTAATGAAAAAGTTTGTAAATATTCATTCTCTGGGAATATGTACAGGTAGCTGCTGAAGATGATGGTTCACTATTTTATTGCCGGACGGTCTAAACGGATATGAATTATAAATATGTCACCACTGAACCATTTAAGAGATGTAACAGCCAAGTGTAGAAACTAAATATCCCAGAGGAAATGATTTCGTTATTGCACAACAGAGCCTCCATAGATGCTAAATTCATACCTTTTCATTGAAAAAAATTAATAACATTACAAACGATAATCGTTATTGGTAAGTTCCTTTACAAACAAAACAAAGATGGAGGACGCTAGAGAGAGTGACTTGGGGAATAATAGTGCAAATTTCTCATCTTTAAAACTCTAAAAATCCAAGTAAAAATTATTCATGGTTAATAACGATTCTTCTGTAAAAATGCCATATTTCTAAAAGTAATACTGGTGTACGTAAATTCTCAACATCCCGAGAGATCGGGGTTCAGTCCCAGGTCTAATCATACCAAAGACTAAAAAAAATGTTACTTAATGCCTCTTTGCTTTGCACTCATCATAAGGTAGGGATCAAGAGTAATCCAGAGAAAGGAACTGCACCCTCTCCAACACGTCGGTGTTGTAGCTATTGAAAAGAGCCTACGGTTGCCAACTTTACTCGCTTAAATTGCTAAGTATTTCTTCTGCGAAGTAATATAGGTACGTTTAATATAAGATTTGATATATCGATCCTAATAGTTTCTGTGGCTCAATCGGCTCGACATCTGGTACGGTTAATTAGGGTATCACAAAGAGAACAGAGTTCAAGTCTCGCCACAAAAAAAAAAAATAACCAGTTTCACGTTAATGATGTTCTGAAAAGTCATCAACTAATGTTAGCTTAATTTGTTACTCAGTGAACTTGGTTTTCACAAACAAAGGTCTGCGAGGCTAAATAAATAATTACACCACGCAAAGAACGCTGTATAGCTTAAATCTGACGAAATCCACAATTGTATCCAGTGCACTAACTCTTGTCAATGCCCTTTATTCAGTAGCTAATATTTATTGCTGTATATACTTGAGCAATGAACATTAGTTTCAACATGATCGAAACATTTCGTGAAATAAACGACCCTCCTTTTTTAGTGGGGCGAGATGATAAATTCGTCTTAAGTCGTTCATTACACGTATATATACGGTACGTAGATAGGAAAAACTATTTCGGAAAATTTAGTGAATAATTTCAGAGTAAAACGATTAATTAATGTAATTAAGGCAAATAAAAAGGAATTACGAAGTGGTTGATGTTGTTACAGAGCCAATATAAAGTAGGTGCAAAAAAAAAAAAAAAATTATGAACACTACAAGTCTGTTAATCATAGATTCATGTGGCGTGAACAATCATCAGACGGAATTCTGAGTAAAGCGTAGAGCACACAGAAAGAATCAAAATCACTTCTCAGTCGTAATGTATAGTCAAGTCTAACCTAACTATTATACCACAATGGCGTGTCCAACATGTTTCTAAAGTAGAAGATTATATGGTTTTGGTTTCATTCTGATTGAATGAGGAAGGCATTTAAAACATTTTATTTTCATATAAAATCTGCGAGAAGACGCCGTGGTGTATTGGCTAATGTGCTGGACTGTAACATTAGATTAAGCTATTATGTTCACTTTGAACTAATACTCTTGGAGAAGGTCAGAATCCTTCCATCCCTCCAGTTATGGGTTAAATAGTACCACTACTGTGCAATTAAGATGGTTTAGGTATTAAATAAATCACGAGGGCTGAAATACCATTAAACCCAAATCTGATTTTTCGAAGTGCAACCATTTTTTTCTTTTTTTACGTTCTGGTAAACGCAATACAGCACGAATCAACTTTTAGAATTCTTCAACAGAACCTGAATTTTCACAGGAAAAAAGAAAAATCATAACCCTAAAATATTTAATCTTGTATTAAGAATTTTATCGAATTATAACATTTCATAGTAATCACACTTATATAGAGAATTTGAATAAAAAAATTAATCATTCAATCCTCACAAATTTGATTTTAACGGATGTTCAAACTGTCAGATCACTTTATGTCTCGATGCTACAGAACTGCGTTCATTATACGTTTATATTTACTTTTTTATGTAATGTTCAGCGTTTTTCCACACGATTACGTAATATCAACTTTTCTTCATACAAATACTCTTAAAAGACCCATTTCCCCAATAGATAGAATCCTAACCAGTTCTATCTGTGTTAGAGTGGACCTAGCAGTAATAGTAATAAACAATTACTCCATACTCTTCAGAACTCCAAAATTGGAACCTCATCAAATGCAGTTTAGTGTCATGCACAGGACACGAGGTTAGAGTCCTAGACCACTTTAGAGGGTTCATACGGTGTATTAGAAGCCCTGGTGAAAGGGCGATACAATTATGTTTTAGCTGCCATCTGAATGTAGCATTTTCAGTTCCCTATACAACTTTATAAAAGCAGTAATTTTCAAAAGAGTTTAGCAAATTTATATTTTTACTTTAAATTTTAATCGTTTTTAAATTTCCCCGGCTACGTTAGGGTTATTGAAATATTCACTTTTCTTTTGATACAAAATGCATTTTACCTACAGAAGGGAGTAAATTACTAAAAACTGAATCTTCAATTTTTTTCATGCATGTTTTCTAGTTTATATCTTATCACGTATACGTGATTATCTATTTAAAAATTGCTTCATGAATAATCTAAAAGTTCAAAAGGCAACAAATTTGCTTTTTTACATATTGCCTCATTTAATTTTCGTACTATGGAACCCTTTTTGGTATCTCACTTATTCAATAAAACTATCCGAGAAAAAAGACCAAGTTTATCAGGAAAATAAAAGGAAGAGTGAAGTTGACCAAGATCGAACCACAAAAGTCACATTTTCGAAAAAAATGGGAACAAAATTTTTAATCAGATTTCCTCCCAAGCTGCCTCAACGTATAGCAAAATGATATATTTCTTTTTGGTCACTGTTTTTTTTCTAACAGGCAAATATTACCACTTTTGAGGAAAAAAGATTAAAATTCAATTCCCACGGGACCATTGAGGAAAAAAGATTAAATGCAACGAAAAATCACTTTATTAAATAAATACAAATAGTCAAATAAAGTGCCTAATTTTCTGCAGAAATATTGGTGACTGTTTTTCAACATCCGGCTTAATTTAGATGATTTGTTGTAAGTCTATTGAATTGCTTCAACGATCAATAAGCTTTTAGAATAGATCAGTATCAGTGGACAACCTCCATATATACATGTCTGGTTTGAATTGTGTTTGATGAAATGCTTTAGTACATATTTAATCTTGTCATTTCCAGATATTCCCGGTTAATGCTAGGTATCCCTGCTTGTATTCATCTTCTGAGAAAAATGTTATTTTATTTGGGTATAGTTTTTATTCTAAAACTACAAAAATTACACCTATACTTTATATATTCGGATTCAGCTTCAAGTTATGTTTTGCTATTTTTAAAAATGTGTACGAACTATGAAAGCCCAAAAAGTTTGTCTATCGCATCAGAAATTCTTTAGGCCAATACAATTGGATTTTTGTCTTGGTATTGTAATTTACTGAGCTTTTCGCTAAGATGTGGCACATGGCCGAATGAATGGGGCGCATAATGAGACTAACTCACCCGTTTAGGTTTGCAAGTCTAGCTTGCTGATCGTTACACCACTCGGGGCGCCTATTTTGTCTTGGTATAGGACATAAACAATTTCCTATCTGAAGTAACCCTTGCCGTCGCATTCTGGAAAAAATCTAATTGCTATAAAAAAATGATCAAAACCATAAAACATTCACCCGGTAAACTATTTATAAAGACGCCTCCTACAAGGGAAAGAATACCTTGCTGATGTCTTAGCTATGTGGAAAATTTATACTTTCTAGATTTCATTCTTTACTTGATTATTATGTAATCTTGAATGACTGAGGACTCAGCAGTCCTTTATTCGTTAACTGGAACTAAGTAGTTTTCACAAGTTTATTTTTTATATTTCGCATTACTTTTTAATAATGCCATGTCAAATTCCTAAAAACACAAATATTCATTAGAATACTTGAAATTTGTTAAATGTTTAGAATTTTAGTGATATAATTTTTGTCTAATGAATAAATTAATTTTAGTTTTTGAAATTTTCCAGACTTTTTCAAGAAATACTTTTAAGAAAACGTTGAATTTCTTAGTCATTTCCAACTCTAAATCCATTAGGGCTTTAATAAAAATCCAGGAGCTTACAAGACTAAGAAGACCTTTTGATATTTTAAGTTTAAAAAAAAATACTTGAATTTCAGTTAACTTAACCCATACTATAAATATTTAACTTGTCAAATTCTATAAAACTGCAATAAACATCTTTTACCAAACGTTTTATTTCAATTAAATAAACTGTCGAAATTGTTTGGGAAAAATAAAGAAAATTAGCTGTAATAAAAATGAACTTAAGATTTACTCATATTTTTATTTTGAATTTATTAAACTTCTTCATATACGAAACTAACATCTTTCAACAAAAAGTCTGACAAACTCAGGATTATTTTATTGTATTAATTGGAAATTTCCCTTCTCTTTGATCTGACATAGCTTAAATTGTATGAAAAATTAATTTTGAGATTCATACGTTTTCGAGGGTGGGTATTAATTTTACTTTCATATAAATTTGTATTTTTCGATTAGTTGAGCAAAAAAAAAAAATTACGAAGTTAGCCACCCCAGAATCAACCACAGATGTTTGGGTTATATTTGGAAAAAGACTGTTGCGAAATGTTAATTGGCAGTAGTTTTTTCCCCCTTCGGTAAGTGAAATCAACATAAGGTTTCTGCATATGAAGATTTAAAAAATCCGTTGATACCATCAGCTCCGAGAGTCTAGTTGGTAATTATCAGAGTTTCTCAACAGCTTCAAACACTGATTTATTCTCCTGTTCTTGAAACTTTTTACACAAATTATCGCGTAACCACAGTCCTCCAACAATTTCCAGTAAAAAATTTTAAAATTGCATCAATTTTAATTCATTTTGCCCTTGAAGTCACAACCCAGGCAGGAAAATTTGGAGATGACTGCTTTATTCCCAGAGGCCAAGTGACTTGCAACTATAATTTAAAACGCTTTTTCCTGTCATATTTGCCATGACTATCAACAAATCTCTAAAACAATGAAAATTATTGGACTGAATCTGGCAAATTAAGTCTTTTTACGTAGTTAGCTTCACGTTGACTGGAATGATTGGAATCCTTGGGGTCGTCATTCTTGTACACGATGTTTATCCGGAATTTTTGACTGACGTATAAGTAAAGATGGCAACCTTGGTCGAGTATGCCCCCGAAGACTCCCTTTTCAATAGCTACTACACCAAGATGTAGGGGACGGCACTACTCAATTCCCTATATTGCTCAAATATACCCTTGATCCTTACCTCATAATACTGAGTGCTAAGCAAGGCGGCATCAAGTACCATTTTTTTAGTCTTTGGTATAACTCGACCTGGGATTGAAACCCAGTCTCCCGGATCTTTAGTGAACACTAAAAATGTTAATTTCTATAATACAATAGAAGTTAAATTTGCAATCTCCCTACACATAACATAAGGAGCGCGTTTCAGCTGAGGAGTTAAAGTTATTATCCTTTTAAAATTTTTTGTCGGGTTTATGACATCAACACTGGCAGATTGTTTAATATCAAAACCTGTTTAATATGATTTGTAAATGCATACATTGTAGATAACATTTTTAAACGACCCAGAACTCATTTCTTTGCTCACAGTTTAAAGGTTTCAGATATTTCTATTTAACACAAACAATTTAGTTTTTTTAAAGAATTTATAGCTTTTTTGTTTGCACACAGTTTCAGTATTGCAATTTAACATGAATGGTTCTATTTAAGCTATCCAATCATTTGCATAGCCATGGGAGGCAGAAACAATTACAAGCTACATGATTTTTAAACATAATTCAAGAAACTTGCATTGTTTCAAGTATTGCTTTCTTTCGCTAATAATTCGATTAAACATCAGCCATTTGTTTACAGAGTTAAGTAATCAAACAGTTTTATTTCAAACAATTCAATTTAAGCCATTTCCTTGCACTCCGTTTACATGTCAAACTTTCTATTTGACTCAGAGATATCAGGTGCTTCCACTCTGGGCCAGAATGGACTTGGAAGCGATGGCAATGAAGGAGTTCTCTGCATTCCGCAAAGCGCCAACATTACTCGCCATCAGATTGTCTAATGTCATATCGAAGAGACTTGTTAGGAGAATCTTATTCCTCTCCAAAGATTCAGTCGTTGTAGCTATCAGCTAAATGGGTAAACAATTCTTTGTTGTTAAATAGTTCTATTTGACGCATAGTTCGGATCTAAACAGGAACTTTCACTCTGAGTCAGAGTGGAGCTGGGAGTAATCACAATGAAGGCTTACTAAACCTTCCCTAATGCCCCAGTTCAGGAGCCTCACTATCTTATTGGTTAGTGTCATATCCTGGACACTCAATGGTGGAAAGATTCTAGCTCTCTGCTGAGATGCAGTCGGTGTATTCTATAGTCTCATCAGCCGACAGCTCTTCCAGATTAAATTTATAATCGGAACTACACTTTTTTACTACAGGATCTTACGATTCTGCTGGAGATACAGAATATTCTAATCCTCACCGATAAGGAGAGCCTCAACCAAAGAGAGTTGTGATAAATACTAAGTAGGTTGGTTTTACAGCATAGCAACCCCTGTTGGATTATTATGTTTAAGTCTTTTTTAAAGTAATTATAAAAATAACTACTATATAATAATTCCTTGTAAACAAGTATGATACGAGGAAAAAAAAACTTTTTCAAAAATTATATGATTCCTAAATGGCCGTCAGATATTGTACCTCGCTTCTTAGTTGGGGTGTCGTACTTCTGAGTGAAATGAATGAAGCAATAGACAACGTTCGGGTAATAAAGGCTGACCTCGCGGGTGAAGCACACCGCTGTTGAGAAGCGAATCAGGGTTTCATCTGTCAAAGCAGGGAGTGGGGTTAATTTTGGGATTTTAGAAGCCCATATTGACCTCAAATCCGTTAATATCTGAAGAGATATGCTTGATGCAGATTTAATTTCAGCTAGAAAAAAAAGCCTTGGAATTGGAGGGTCTCGCTTTTAACCAGGCTATACAGATGAATTGTACTGATGCCTTGAATTTAGCATTGTTCTCCCTAAAAAAAAAAAACACTAATTATTTACGAAATAAGTCGCAGAAACAGTTCGATGCAAATTATTTTTGATATTTATTAGAAATTATAGTTGCTTACAAAAGGAATATTAGTTACTTGAAACCATATAACTGCTTGTGAATTATTGGTGCTACATAAAAATACTTTCTGTCGGAAAACCATATTGCTTTCTCGAAAAAAAAATTCAAAAACATGTATCAGTATAGTTTAGCATCAAATAACCCAACTAAGGTCAAATTCTGTAAAACCGATGTCTTTTTGAGATCACTTATAGTTTCAAGTAAATAACACTGGTTTACAAAGATATTGAGACAAGCACAAAAATACCCGTTTTTACCTAATTTGAGGGTGCTGAATTCAAATTTGAAATCCGTTTTTACTTATGACCACGAGTTTTTTTAGATATGCATAGTGTGGATTTTGTGAATATACGGTACATAAAAGCGTATATGAATTCAGGGTTAATTCAAATATTATGAGACTTATGGCTTATTTTTTAGTTATTATGCTCTAAATGTAAGTGATAGCATTACATTATATATATATATATATATATATAGTTATGTATCGAGACGGGTTTTGACAGTTAAGGCAGCAGATCTGAATCCACACTCTGGCAGTCATTGGAAGAGGTTGTCTCGCAGGCGGCGCAGGTGGTTGGTGTTCCTCAAATATCGTGTTACACATCTTTTGGGTTACTAAATATTAGTATTTCAAATGCACATTTAGTTTTCAACTTTGCAGTCCCGATGGTTTGGAGAGAGCCGCGAAACCACGCAGATGATTGTTATTTTTGTTTAACTAATATAACTGGTTTCAGTGCATCATCTAGGAAAAAGATCAAATCTCCCAACCTTCAATCAGCTATGAGACCCGTTCCCCATTCAGATGATCTGCCTGTACTCACACCTCTAGTAAATAAGGATCTTCTTTCCTCATCAGATGAAGAAATGCCTTCAAGGGAGGATTCTGCCGAGTCAATATCTTTGGAAGATATTGAGTCTACACATTCAGGAACAAGTGGCAATGAGCCACACTGGATCACGCAAGAAGACCTGAATGATCTTGCTCGTGATTTGTATCTATCAAAACAGCAGTCAGAGTTCTTGGCTTCTCGGCTTAAACAGTGGAACCTTTTCCAGGAAGATATAAGGATCACCAGTTTCAGGAATCGGAACAAATAAGGTCATTGGTCTTCTTATGGGTATGCAAGCGGACTTCACAAAGTACTGTTGTTTTCTCTGTCTCTGGGATAGCCGAGCTGTATCCCAGCATTACAAGCAGAAAGACTGAGGGGTTTTAAAGCACTTTTGTTTCTGGCGAACACAGCCTCAAGGAGAATCCTCTGGTGGACATGAATAAGGTGCTTCTTCTTTCTCTTCACATCAAGCTTGGTTTGATGAAGAATTTCGTGAAGGCGTTGCACAAAAATGGTGCTGCCTTCCAACATTTGTCTACTGTGTTCCCAGGTCTTAGTGCTGCTAAGCTCAAAGAGGGCATCTTTGTCGGACCTCAGATCCGAGAAGTGCTGAAGGATACTGATTTTGAGGAGCTTCTTAACTGAAAGGAACTGAGAGCATGGGAAGCATTCAAATCTTACGAGGATATGGGGTGCCGAATGTCACTCAAGATTCCTTTTCCCCATTCCCGCCTCAACTTCTTCCCGGCAAACCTTGGAGCAGTGAAAGATGAGCATGGAGAAAGATTTCATCAAGACATTACGAAGATTGAGAGCAACTATCAAGGCAAATGGAACCCCAGTATGATGGGAGACTTCTGCTGGATGCTCTTGCGTGACATCCCAGAGACAAAATACACCAGATCTTCTAAGAAAACACACTTTTGACTGTCTGTGGTACTATGAATTGTGTAATTGTGTCATCCAAGTATATTGATTCAATCAGTGTTCTTTATCTATCCTGTTTTATCTATTATAAGCTGCTGCAACTCTTGAAATATGCACATATATTCTCTGCTTATACTAAAATGAGACTATTTAAAAGCCAGAAAACTAGAAGTGATAGAGCAAAACTATTTATAAATTTGAATTCAGCACACCCAAATTAACAAAAAACACCTATCCCCATTCTTGCCTCAGACCAAAAATTTATTTTTGTAAACCAGTGTAATTTATGATCAACTGTAGCTTTAAGTAACAAATAAAAAATAATTTGCATAGTCATCTGGTTTCTATTTTTCCTAACGCTGATTTTAAACTTACATTTCAATTACTATTCAATAACTCATTTGTAGAGTTAAAGGGTTTCAAGTAATTCATAATAACCCTTTGATGATAATCAAAGCTTCATCTATTGATTATTTGTTCAGTATTATGGTATCCATTATTCCTATCTAATATCAATAATTTATAGCCATTAATGTTTCGAAGTAACAATTCCTGTTTAATAGTAACGTTTGATTTTAGTAATATCGTTCCCAGTATTTCTCATAAATCTATTTTGCAAGCAATGATATGATTTCAAATTCTTTTTTATACGAATAATTTGCATCGAGTTTAATGTTTTCATGTATTCTTTTTTCATTAGTCCTGTTTTATCATCACAATGATCATCTGGATTTTAAAGAAAGGATTGAAATCATTCAGACCACAGTACTAATAAAATCGGCTACAATACTGAGAAGAATCCTAGTGACCTGAGAAAACTTGCTGTCTCAGAGTTCATGTAAAAAAAAACTCCCAAAGAGAAAAAACTCTTAATTATATAGTTGAAACTAGTTCAATCCAATACTTGTAATTTGTAAAGAGATATATTTGTCTCATGAGATCTTAACATGTATTATCATCTGGTATAAAGTACACATGAGTATAATGGCCATGAAGAAGTGACTCCAAACTCTACAGAGCTTCAAAACGTGAGCCTCACAGCCGAGTGCAATGTATTAACTTACCCAGGATACCTCAATATATAAGCATTTTTTTAATAATTCAATAATGAAAAAGCGACACTAGACATTCGCAGGAAGAGGGAATTTTTTTCCAGATGAACGTTTACACGGAAATATTACAAATGTTACGATAACATAGGTCTTTCCTGACATCCTATAAAATATTGTTCGGTATTAACCTTTGAGTGATAAAATGGAAGGTAAATGGTCGTAAAACAACTGTTTTGTTTAAAAACAGCATCTATCATTTTTGTCTAATTCCTATCTAGCATTTTCTCCCTGCATTTCAGAAGCTCCAGTTGGTGCATCTTTACAGTTGTACTGACCCAGTCACAACTTGGACGAAACAAACTAGCTAAATAAGATGAATAAGACATGTTGGGAACTGCTCTAAAAGTAAAGACGAACTCATAAGCAACGTTCTCTCATTTACTGTAGGCTGTCCGGCAAGGGCTTATATATATATCAGGCTTGTGTGTACGCTGGATGCGGTCTAGAAGACTAAGAACTAACAAATTGTAATTAAATGTGTATAACTATTAAGATACTTTCCTCAACCGTTTTTAAAATTTGGAAAATTATGGTTTGTATTGTTTTTCAGTGATTTTTTTTTTTTTTTTTTTTTTTTGCCTGCTGATCCTGATAGGAGGATAGAAATATGCTACCGTTGAAAGTTCTTTATTCTTACGAGACAAGAATGGAGAAATTATTTATAGCAGGATTATTAAATCATGGCGATTCAAGCCTAGGAATTCTACCCGCAAACACACACACACACACACATTGACTATGGAAATGAAAGTGCCAATTCTCCTCACTAATTTGGTGATTATGTCTACATAGCTTCCTTCTACAGTAAACTACATTACAGACACAGAGAGGCACCGACAAACACACGGAGACAACGACAGGTTTTCCGTTGACTTCTTTATGGTTTGAATTCCAAGTTGTCCGAGATTGTTTACCAAAAGTGATAAACTGTATAAGCCTGCAATGTAGCGTGGAAAAAAAGAATTCAGATTTCCTATGGTTATTAGAGGGCAATAAACACAAATGGACCAACCTTAAACCGTTTTGGAATTTCGCTCTCAGTACCCTAACTTTGTTAGGTAATTTTGTTCAAACGAAGCTTTTGTTAAGCTTATTCTTATTTAATAAATAAAATGAACCTATTCCTAACGACAGCATATGAACTTACTGGTAATAATTTGTTATTCATATACCACAAACTTAACTGGTTAGTGTTTTTCACAAAATGGAAGAGAAAAATACTCGTTCACCTTAAATGTTGAAAAACGTTTTTAACAAATTATTGAACCCTAACATAATAATGGGGATATTTTTTTTTAATGAAAATTTGAAAATGGTCTTAGTTCTATTTAAGCTATCAATCAAATAATCAAAATTACTCAATAATATTTCAAAGTATTTCAGCAAACAAAAACTACACCGACCTGTTACCAAGGATCAGAAAAAAAATTAACCTGCGCCAGTCCGTTTTCACGAAAAACTGGATTCTCAGAGGCTACTAAATATGATTATTGAAAAGACACCGCAGTTTGAATGCGTTTCCATGAAGAATCTACACTTACAATTAACTTTTATAACTACACCCAGAAGTGCAATTTCCTAATTGTAGCGTAAATTATGCTCTCTTTAGCATTATAAAAGGCAACCACTTCGCAGGAAAAATGTTTTTTAAAAATAAGATTTACCAACGAACTTCGGATTCGAGCCAAGCTAAAAAGCAAAACACAAATACTGATTAAAATCATAAAAACATTCAACTTGAAATACTGGTATAACAATCTTACTAGATCACTACTTTTTCATTTACAGTGGCAACGAAATTCAGCTCAATAGTTCTTATATATATTAGTTTAAACCCAGCTCAAGGGCTAAAAATTTCTTGCAGAATTTCAAAGCAGACGTAATTTGACGCCACAATCTTAACTGCACCTGATTAGTTGCTTTATTACGGCAATAAGATTTGTCCTGGGACTGATCGTTTATTACTACCTATCGGAAGTGTCTGGATTAAGAAAAAAAAAAGTTAAATGATATTTTCAAGAACAGACAAGCGTCTTTTGCTTAAAATTCATTATTCTCATTTCTTTTCGGTATTTCTAAATAGTTATACTTCATTTGTATAAAAGAGTAGGTGTATTTAAAAGAATCCTTGGTATTTTAATGTCTATAAGCCACTCCTATTCATTATCGATAAGGTTAATTATCTGTAACTGAATAAGATTAGCTTTTATATGAACTTTAACCTAATTGAAAGAGGAGTCGATTTCCATCTATTAATCACTCTTTTCTATTCACTCTTTATATAGTTAAGTTGAATTACTTTTTATCTTATCATGAATTATAACTTACGAATAACCAAAAACATTCTTTTTCAAATCCCTCAATTCAGTGGTGATAATCACATCCACTGATAAATGCATAAACTTTCAGATAATACTTTACTATGAGAGAATGGAAATTAAACTTGCATTGATAAGCATTTAATATTTCTTTAACTTCCTCTTTAGCTGGTTTATTTTAACAGCATATCAACTGGTCGATGTCTAGCAATTAAATAATTGCTTTCATTGTACATGGTGTCTCAAAATAGACGCAACCCATTAATATGATTTATTACTGAAACAAGTGCGATGGTTGTCATTTGGAACCAGTTCTGTAAAAAAATGCATCTGAGCTAAAAACTGTTTTTTTTTTTCTAATTGTTTTTATATCGTCTCCCAGGACAAGCAATTTTGAGTTTTTTGTCTCATTTGAAAATCATTATCATATTAATGGGTTGCGTCTATTTTGAGACCGTTTTGAATGGTTTTATCTCCAAATAAGTCATGATGCAAAATGTTTTTACTCTTATTCAAGGCATTGTGATCGAGGATTGATTGTTATTGATTATTTTCAAATTTGTGAAAAACAAAAACAAAAATAAAAAACAAAACATGAGTAGAGTTATTAGCAGTCACATAGGTCCCATGTATATTAAGACAGCCTATTTGGCCATGTTTATTGAGACACCCTTATATTTGCATTTCTCGAGTTTGTTTTTTGATACATGATTATATACAAGTATTCCCACCAATTACTAATAAATTTCAAACAGTTCTATTTGGCCCATAAACGGACCCCAAACAGATTCTACACAACACCGAGTCAGTGTGGACTTGAGAGTAGTGGCAATTAAGGGTTACTCCACACTCTCCTGAAATAGAGCTTCACTATGAGGTACAGCTTAGCATCATTCCCAGGAAACCTTTTTTGAAGTGGGTATTACCACTCTCGGGGGATACCGTATCCTTAGCCTTGCCGACAAGGTCGAGGTGGTTGTCGACGACAAAAACTAAGTCATTATCAATGTTTTATATTAGGGAGTTCTTTAAGGAATTTTCTACATGATGAGATTGAATGTACTTTTTTTATAATTCTTCTTCTGTGACATTACCGAGATCTGTATTCACTATTAGTTTTAAAAAGGAAAGAATTCATTCTTCTAGCCTTGTTATATACAGAAGTGGTGAAATATATATGTTTGTGTTTTCTTGCTTTTGGAAGTCTCGATGAGAAGAGTCAGTCGGGTAACGTTAAGGAAGTAATATTAATACCAGGCTTGACGTTTATGAATCTCGTGACCTCTCCATATTGCTTTACTTTTCTTAAACCTGATCCACCCATCACCAACATATCAAGTTACTAGAATTTCCATCAAAACTGTCTCAGAATTTTAGGAATTTGTCAAGACTCGTTTACTCTCGATCATAAGGTTTTCCGGGGAATGCGCTTTCTTGCATTAGAAAGTCATTCATTTTGTTTCAGATGCCTTCAGTAGGCTATGAGAGAGTGAAGAGTTGTCGACTTGCAAAGTAACAGTTTTATAACGAACTAAACAGCGGGAAACATCTTACTTGCAATATAGGACGTACGGTGGAATCAAAAAACGTTTCTAAGATCTCATCAGGAATCACTAAAATCTAACGTCAATAACAAGGAGTCCCGAGTAACTGAATGATCTGATTGGTGTAAACTTTCATGCCAACTTTGAACAGTAGCACATGGGACAATTTAGTCAAACCTGCTAATATCAGAAGCAGTTTGGTTGGGTTTATGGCATATCACCCTTTGTAGGTTATTAAACACCAAATCCATTTTTATGCAAATTTCAAACAATTCAGTTTAGCATGATTACACAGTTTAATAGTTAAAAACTTTTCTATTTCAAGCTATTCACTTTATTTAAACAGTTCTAATTCAGCTTATTCAGTTTTGCATAAGAACAGATTTTCTTTACACATAGTTAAAAGTCAAAACAGTTCCATATTCAACAATTCAGTTTAGCACAAGCACCCAGTTTAAATGTAAGTTCAGTTTAATTGTCAAAAACATTTCTATTTCATGCCATTCAGTTGAGTCAAACAGTTCTACTTCAAACAATTCAGTTTAGCATAAGTATGCAGTTTAGTTGTATTCAATCCATAGATCGGGCCCTATCAGGTGCCAACATTCCGGCCCAAAGTGGACCTGGGAACAATGGCAATGAAGGGCTACTCTGCATTCCCCAAAGCTCCCGCTCCATCACTGGAACCACACCATCAGATTGTTTAGTGTCATATCCAGGACACTCATTGAGGAGGTCTTACCCCTCTGCAGAGGTGCAGTCGGTGTGTTCTACAGCCCCAGCCGACTGGGCAAATCAAAAGCAGGACTGTGAAGCATTAATCATTAATCTACCAGGCAACCTAGTCTGTAACATCTGTAGTCTTGTGTCCCCAACCTAAAGGACATTTTTTAAAATCTCGTCCTACGAAGGTAGCATTAATTTATTAGAATATGTAAGTTTGTAAGAAAATAGAGTTTGATATTGTCGCAGAAAAGTTTTTTTGGTACTGTGATAAAAAGTTACTGCTGAAATTAATTAGAAATAACTCAAACAGAAAAATAAGGCAAAGTTGATCGGTTCATAAGGGCATGTCAAACCTTCCGGGGTTATTTATGTCAAGAGGTTTGCAAACCGCATTGTACATTCATATGTACATTTTTGTGAAGTTGCTTCTTGAATTTTTTGTGTACACTGTCCAATTGAATAAGAATTATTTTCAAACTGATCTATTTGAGTAATGGCTGCGATTTTAACAGGTCCTACATACCGGGTTGGAGTCAACCTGAGAGTAATGACAATGAAAGGTTACTCAACACGCCTCAGAAACAACCCTTTTGTGAGGGGTTTTACCCCACTCCCCGAAGAGGATGAAGTCAGCGTATTTTAAACCCCACCAAAAGGGAATTTGAGCTGAACCAGAAATTGTCTTTATGCTTTATTTTTTGCCAATAAGCAATAAATCTGCTTATTCTTCCCCGCAGCTAGCTGGAATATCATCCCTACCACCCCAACAACTAAGTGTAAATTTTCCATTTCCTCCCCATAGCCAACTGAGGGTAAATCTTTACCTTTTAACCCATCCTAGTTTAGCGAAAACTAAAAATATGATTCTACTTTTTTTGGCGAAAACATGTAAAAACACACAGAAAAATATCCGCTCAGAAATTTTCAAGAAAACTCCAATATTTTAGAATTTTTTTTTTTTAGGGAGGGGAAATCACTTTGTTACATAAATTTAACGACGACCAGAGATCACGGATGAGGGACGTGTAACCAAATTTCTTTCCTCATTTTTTGGTGGGGGAAACAGATGGAGAGGGTGGAAATTTTTTTCACTAAATAAAAAAAGGGGTGAAAAAATATTGAGGGGACTTTTTTTTCCACGTGATGACAAGATTTAAAATAAAATGCTCACGTTTCAGCAGGAAAAAAAATTTCCTGCTAAAACGTGGACTTTTTTATTTTAAGTCTTTCCATCACTTATAAAAAGTGAGAAATCCCCTTCCACCCCTTTTTATTTAGTGAAAATAATCCCCACCCCAAATAAACTTAGTCAACACCTCCACCCTCTCTCCATCTGATTTGCCTACAAAAATTGAAAGTTTTGGTTACATGTCCCTTCGGCGCTATCTCTGGTTGTAAGAAATGCTTGCT
The DNA here is from genome assembly GCA_963585895.1 of Sepioteuthis lessoniana. Classification (NCBI taxonomy): domain Eukaryota; kingdom Metazoa; phylum Mollusca; class Cephalopoda; order Myopsida; family Loliginidae; genus Sepioteuthis; species Sepioteuthis lessoniana. The sequence goes on from OY757907.1 coordinate 72,243,539, forward strand.
GGTCCGGAAATGGGTGATCATTTTACCTTAAATTTTTACCTTAAATTTATATAATAAAGTGATCCTTTCAAATTCTAAAATATTGGGGTTTTCTTAAATTTTTTTGCGGATATTTTTTCTGGCTGTTTACATGTATTTGCCAAAAAATATCTGATTTTTAGTTTTCGCTAAAATAGGATGGGTTAAAGGGTAAAAATTTACCAAACTGGGATATTCTACATAGTATTTGATCTGAAGAGGCAAAGTATGTTCAGCTACAATTGAATTACTTAATGCAAACTTCATCTATCCTTATTCAGCCTTGTAAACAATAGTTATTGTATATCCGGTTGCTGAAAATCTGGTGTTTTATGACATTAACCCTTGTATGTTATTAAATGACGACTTCAGTTAATTTGGTCATCAGATTTGTTCTAAGTATTTAATATTAGTTCTTGTGTTTGCATCACATATATATGTTGAAGATCTCAATTTTTTCATATAGACCTATTGCTTTTAGAAATGCTAATATTTTGTCTTCGACAAGTTCAAATAGTTCTTCCCTACTGATTACAATGCGGAAATAGTCTTTTTGATGTAAGGTAAATGCTTTTTTTCAATTGGTATTTAACTGAATACGGAGCGTGACAACCAACACACCATGATGGTTGTTCTTATTTGAGTAGATATGAGTGGGTGATATCTGTCCAATACGTAAATGGGACAGAATAATCTTTCCTGCGGAATTTTCTATAATCCTCCGCCCATTCTCCTATTTTGGCTTTTTGACTTTCGTTTTGCAAGTGTGTTTCATCTTAATTGTCATTTGTTTGAAGATCTGATGAGTTAAGTTAATCCGATGAGCTAATAGTTCCGATAAGCTCCCACAACAAGCCATGGAAGGTTGAAAAGAAAAAAAAAGCGGTCCGAAGATTCCTCGGTACCAGCAATGTAATAGAATAGGTTACTCACATCGCGCCTGCGTCTGACCGTCGGGAAAATAAAAAAAGAGGATTCTGAGTTTGTGGTAATTCGCATATGAGGAGAAGAATAGGCTATAAAAATACTAAATTGGCGAGGCAGGATCGTGTTATTCTAAGAGTCGTATGACAAATACCGTCGGATAATACCGTGTTAGTGTTTTTCTTGGAAGTGTGTAAGTTAAAATTATAGTTATTATTACTGTTATTGTTGAAGTGCATTTGTTATTTCTTCGTGACCCCCCTCAAACAATTGTTATTGTTGTTTGGTTTTGAGCAGGGGCTAAAACTCGACTCATTTTCTTTACTTTAATTTAAAAAACCCACAGCCATTTTTCACTTCGCCATTTTTTGCTTCACACCTACTCCATTTGTTCACAAAACGTAACATACGGATACTATTCCACCAGGTTGCTCTTCAAAAGGCAACTATAGAGGAACCGTCGCCAAAACACCATCACAGAACACACAAACGACGTTTGCAGCACAAAATGACATTTTTAATGAATTGGAACACCCCACCCCTCGAAGCCGGAAGATGCATCACAATCATCATCGGTCCGCTCAATTCAACCCAAATAAAAAGCGCCATCTTTGCTGGTCTTCTGGGCAACACAAACCCACAAAACGTCCCCTGAGGACTATGCCAGAGACAGGGCAAAGTATGCAAAGTATTTTCAGGGTAACCGCATTTTGCCAATCCCTGAATCAATTTAAAAAGTTGAAAACAAAACCCTGTCTTTCATTATAACTTACATCAAGAGAGGACACTGGCAGGGATCAGAAAGGAGACTTTCGAGGAATTACTAAGCGCAGCAAGGATCCCAGCCTAATATTTTTGCAGACGTAGATTTGCTACTTGGGATGTCCTGCAGCCATCAGAAGAACTGGCTGTCAAGCTGGCCAGCAATACTATTACATCTAAGCACTTCCGGCTTCAGTCCGAGTACATGGGGCAGAGAAGAATAAAGGTCACTGTGTGCAACGTCCTTATCCAGCTAAGCGAAGATGTAATAGCGGCGTACCTCACAGAATATGAAGATGTAGAGGACGTAATAAAAGCAAAATCTACAAATGAAACCGCGCACGGTGACCATTACTTCACCATGTGCCTAAACAGGACGGGGTTCCAATCGATTCCACATACCATTGAGTACGAAAACCAAAAGATGATGGTGGTTGTTGAGGGCAAAAAGCCCCAATGCTGGAATTGCAAGCAGTTGGGGCATTTTCCAGAACTTGCCCTCAAAAAACCACCAAACCGATAACATCAACTTCGACCACAACAACAACAGCAATTACCATCTTGACTGACGAAGACCCCAAAACTGAAACTGGGGACAACCCGAATAAAGAAGAGGGGGACCCAAGTAGTTCGGGGAAATAAGAAAAATTCCCTTTTTAAAACACAAAACCAAAAACAAACACAAGAAAAACAGCAAAACAAAACATTAAAATCGGTACTACTGCTACCACTACTGTCCAAAAAGAAAAATCATCATCGACAACAGCAACAACAAAAGTACAACAAAACAAGGAAAAAAAAAGACAAGAAGTAATGGACATTAGCTACAACCTGAAAAGGATAAGGGACAGTGAGGAATCACTAACAGAGGAAGGGGAGAAGAAAAAACATCTTAAAAAAACCATCCCCAAAATCATCACAGCAACCTGAATCACCCTCTCAGCCACAACCCAAAGAAAAGAAAAATAAAACAAAAACACAACCCCAGCAAATAGCCCAACTCATTCCTCCCCCACAACAACAAAAACAAGAAAATACCCAAGTCATTAAACACTCCCCTTTTCCCCAACTTTATCTTCCCTATCCCCTGGATCAAACCCAAGATATTCTCCCGATCTCATTCGGAAACAAGAGAACCAGCACCATCAACAGCATCATCAACGAGGAAACGAAACAAGTCAATCTCAAATGAGGCTCAACAAATTATCACTGGAATGTACCTTTGCGCGGACACTTTAGACCCGTCCACATTCGATGCTCATTTGAAAAAACAACAACATTAAAACCATTAATCAAATTTAAAAAGATAAAAGAAAAAGATGTGACGAATCCGTATTTGTTCAGGGGTGCACCACCCCTGAACAAATACGGATTCGTCACATCTTTTTCGTCACATCTTTTTCGTCACATTTGTGACGGCTGGCACCCATACAAGGGAGCTTTGACGTTTCCTTGAGTAGGCCAGTCGAGCAGACATAAGGCTGGCGGAGTTGGAGCCCCCTTCGCTCGATAAAATGCTGAATAAGTGTACGGAAAGGGTCACTATTTATGTTCACCGTCATTTTATAGATCACTAAAATTGCGGTACCCAACGGATGTCGGGAATTTCTAAGGACGGCTGAGTTGCCAAAGAACTCTGCTCCAGTTCCCGGCGTCAGGTCGTCGGCATTCTCAGTCCAGAGGATTTCCGGCCCGTAGTCGACAGTGAGTAATGTAAGTAGGTCTGATGGCTTAAAACCTTGCCACTTTGAAGGGGACTGAGGGATTTAAGCAAGTGTGCAAGCTTGCTTGGTGAACTCAAGTATCTTAGAGTAGATGTCGCTGCAGTGCAGGAGGCCCACTTCATTTGCGCTGCGGTCTGTCGGGTGCTGGAAAACGATTTTAACGTTTTCCCTGCATACGGCAGTAGCGCTGGGGTCTCGTTGCTAGTTAAACGCAGCCTTGATGCTGATGTTGACGTTGTTTCTGCCGGTGACGGGGGCCGGTTGGTTGTGACCGATGTTGCCGTTAAAAGTTTCAAGTTCCGTCTGGTTGCTGTTTATGCGCCCTCTACCGCTGTGGAGAGGGTTTCCTTTTTTCGTCGGTTGGCGCCGTTTCTGGACGATTCGAAGCGGCTAGTGTTAATGGATGATTGGAATGCGATCCTTGATCCCAAGATAGATAAGTCCGGCAGACTGCCCCCTGTCTTCTCTTTATGTCGTCGCTTTGGAGCCCCTGCACCGTAGGCTTAGGGATAAGGGGACACATCTGGCCCTGCACGGTGTCCCTTTTGCTGACCCTCTTACGACAAGGGTGTCTGCGTTCGCTGATGATATCACAGTCTTTGTATCTCGCCGATTGGACATAAAGTCTGTGAAGAAGCTGGTTGGTGAGTACGAGCGGATTGCAGGAGCCAAGGTCAATTTTGACAAAAGCGAAGGTTTGCGGCTCGGTGCTTGGAGAGGTAGCGATACTCTTCCAGGGCCCTTCCGCTGAAGTGACGGACCCCTTCCGTATCCTTGGGGTGTGGTTTGGGCCCGACCTCCAACTGGAGCGAAATTGGTCGGAAGTACAAACTATGGTGAATGCTCAGGTGGGTGTCTGGCTCTCAAGGAGGTTGTCCTTAAAGGGCAGGGCGGAGGCGTGCGCCGTGTACGTCTTCCCCTTGATCCTTTACCGATTGGCTGGACTTCCTCTGCTTAAGGCACGTCAGCTGGCGCTTCAACGATCGCTCTCCAGATTGCTCCGGAGTGGTGCAAGGCCGATGGTCCATAGACAGGCCTGTATCCAACGTACTCGCAACGAGGGTCAAGGTATGCCTGATCTGGAGAGCCACTGGCTTGCTGAAAGACTTGCATATTTGGGCCGATCCTTGACGGGGGACGCAGTGTTGAGACGAAAGGCGAGTCGGACTTTTCCTCGCCTCAAGTCAGACCCAAAGGCTAAACGTCGACGTAAGCCTTTGGGCGAAGCACTGTTTGTCCACGAGTGCCGAACAGCCTTTCGTAACCTTCTTGTATCCAGTGACCTTTCACGGCCTCGGAAAGAACGATATCGAGAGCTAGTGGCTGGAAGGTCGAGGAGATCTGCTCTCACTGGAATTGGGCGCCAGGATCGAGCTTTTTGAATAACTCAGAGTTCTCGCTAACCTGGAGACTTGTTCGGAATGCGTAACCCCTTCTCTGCTTGAACTACAGGGCGGGCCTGGCAGACATACCCGATTGTGGTCGCTGCAGCAGTCGTTTGGAAGAAACGGCAGAGCACGCCTTCTACTACTGCGAGCGAGTTCGCCTGTTTTGGCATCACGTCGGGGAGTGGACGGCTCGCATCGAACTCGCAGCTCGTACTGCTCGACGTTGGTTACGTCGAAGACAACGTTCTTTCTCCTTTTCAGGGTGAGTAGCGTGTGGTGTTTCTCGCGATCCGAGCTGTAGCCCGAATGGTGATTTTGACGACGCGAAACAAGGGATTGTATGATGATGCAAATTTTTCTCGTGATCTGGTTTTGGATTTTTGGCATCAGCTTAGGGTCAAAATCTGATGCGATAGAAAAAGCTTGGATCGCATAACATTCAGCAAAAGGTGGGTGAATGCAGCAAGCCTAGTCATAAGAAAGGGGGCAATGTTGGAGTCATCCTTCCCTCCTCTGCCGGCCCATGGCGTCTACGGTACGCGTCCTTCGGGACCCCATCCCGGGTAAGTAGGCACAACAGTCGGCCTCCATTTTCGTCGACAGGTGGATGGGAGGGCAACCAAACGGAATCTTTTCATTTTTTGTATATTTCGGGGTTTTTTCTCCCATCGCCATCATATACATTAATTGTAAATAAATCATAAATTGTAGATAAAACCATACATCGCATTTGGTGTTTTAAGTAGGCCTTTTTCATAGAGCAAATGTGGTATTTTGGTGATTGCTTCGTGCATGGCGATGGATGAATGGCTATATATTATACAGTTGAATGGCTCGGCAAATATGGCTTGCTAGGTCCCCTTAGTATATATAGACAATGCAAGACCGCTTCCTCCCCCCAACCCCACAAGGCCTTGTTCTTTCCATTTTTGTATTAAGATGGAAATAAATTGTGTTATTCTGAGAGCGGAGAGCAGACATTGAGTTAAGAGGAGTTTGTGCGAGTTGCAGAGTTGTGGTATTTTGAGTTAGTGCCAGCAGCATAGTTGGCGTGAAGAAGTTCCGACCTCCTTTTTTTCATTACACAACTATATACAGATCTTTTAGTTTTGATAGAATTAAATACTAATTATTGGCAGTAAGTATATTCAGGGTGATTTAAAATTAACTATTTAACATTCATTTTTTCTACCAGCATATAGCACAGCGTTTTAATATTTTTATTCTTTTTTTTAATGGCTTATCAACCTACACTGGTTATTTGATGTCAAAGCCATCCTTCTAGAAGAACAGTAGTAGTACAATTTAACCCATAGCTATGAGGATTAGAGGGTTTATACCTTTATCAACGGCATTTGTTCGAAAGTGAACGTAATAGCGCGACTCGAATTCGAACTCGTTTACGACTCCGCAGTCCATCGCTTTAACAATTACACCACGAGGCGACCCCTATTAACTGTTTTGTGGGCACAGTGTACATGTATGTTTTGGGATTTTTTTTTTTATTTACTTATGAATCAGTCCGGAATATCTTTTGTGGATAAAACTTTTTTGACGTCGAGAAATTCGAGACTGATATCTTTGGTTCATGCGAGAGGATCAAGTCTGCCGTCTTAGACAACTCAACTGTTACTGACTGGGGCTAAAAGGATAGTTGCTATGTAAATATATTAGCTTTTGGCAGCAAAATAGGTAAACTTTATTTCCGAAAATTATGGCATACGTAGGACATTTTATATTCACAGATTCTGAAAAAAAAACCTTTAGTTTGGGACCTTTACCAACATGAACCAAGGATTTTGGAAAGAATAAAATTGTTTATAACATGTGGTAAATTTTGGATTGATAAAAAAATTCATCGCCTAGCAAAATATGCCGGGTTGTCTAACAATGCTAGTATAGATGATAGTAATCTGTCTGGGATAGTAACTCGTGACTTGAAAATTCACAGGATCGTTCAGCGTCGGTGAGAATTATATGAAGCCAGAGTTTGTTTTGCTTCACCAGATGCTGGCGGCCACTAACGCTTCACAGGAGGCTAAAAACACAATTCAAAACACGAAGGGGATGGTCGAATAAAGTCATGAGTCCATAAAGTGTCAAGACAGAATGATTAAGTAAAAATATCAATAAAAATGATACTTCCTTTGAGACTGAAGTTAAAGACAAACATCTGAAAAGTCCGAAAAAAGTATAAATAAAAAAAAAGATTTAACTTTTTATAGAATGCTTCTTAGTGGCGTACTTATGAGCGAGAAGTATTTTATATGTACATAATGTTAGATTAATTCTATTTTTATTTTATTTTTTGAGGAAAAAATATTATATATTACACATTGCAAGCGATGTCATTATACACTCAGTAAAGGAGTGGACGGTAATTCGTAGGTATTCGAACTTATGAAAATCAGATCTCATGAAATAAAACGAAATTCATTCCAAGCTCTGTGTGGTTATGTCAGTACTATTGTATGCATGCACCACCCTGATGCTTACGAAACATTCGTTGAAAAAACTAGATGTGAACTACACAAGAATACTTCATGCCGTCTTGAGCAAATATTAGAAGCAAGACCCAACAAAACAGTATCTGTACAGCCACTTAACTGATCTTACAAACCATCCAATTAAAAACATGCTGGAGAAGTAAGGACGAACACATAAGCGACGTTCTCTTGAGTTCCTTCACATACCCGTACCTGTGTTGGACGTCTATGCAGGAGGGGAGAAATTTATGACATATCGACCATTGTAGGTCATTTAATACCAAATCCTTTTTATACATATTAAATATGATTTCTAAACATTTTGAAGATGAAATTTTTAAAGAAGCCTGATTTCGTTTTTTTGCACACAGTTAAGTGATTTTACTTAATTTCAAACAATTCAGTTAAGCAAAAATATTTTTTGTTTAAATACAGTTTGTTTAAAAATACAGTTAAATGTTAAAACAGTTCTATTTCAAACAATTCATTTTTGCATAAGTACTATTTAGTTCTATGTGACACACAGATAGGACCCTATCAGAAGCTGCTACTCCGTGCCAGAGTGGACCTGGGAGCGATAGTAATAAAGGTGTACTTTGCATTCCCCAAAGCTCCCACATTACTGGAGCCTTACCATTAGATTGTTTAGTGTCGTACCCAGGAAACTCGTTTAGGGAGTCTTACCCCTCTGCAGAGATACGATTGGTGTATTCTGCAGCCCTAGCAGATTGGGCCAAGAGAGTCAGGGAAATCTGTGCTATGAGCATGACTTGATATATAACACGGGTGTCATTCAATGAATAAAGGAAATTTTACCGACGGAATCGGCAAAAGGAAGCGCTGTTTACAGTCGAAGCTTTTCCAAGAAAAGCTTCTGTCATTGGCCCTTTCATGTTCCAGAAAACTGGAAGCATGAACTTTACTGAGCACTGCCCCCAGAAATTTATTTACAGGGAAGTTAGCTTGTTTTCACTCCTTTGACCATTCTTTTTGACTTTGGATCGTCGTAGCTAAGTCATGTGTTTTCCATTTGTAAAAATTTTTGATAAAACACTGCGTTCATAGCACACATTTTGTAAATTTTACTTGGTTTGCAGTTCTCAGCCATAAAACACTTGATGAGAGAGCAGGTCAAGCTGAGAGCATTCTAATTTACTGCCATTTTGAAAAGCCTCAAAAGAAATTTGTTATTATAAAGCAATCCAAACAAAACAATTTACCGTTATAGAGGAAAAGCTTTTTAAATTAAAACGTTCATACCAAAAAGGCTTGGCTATTTTTGGGAGGACCAATTTCTAACTAATTTTTACTACCAAATTGAAACCTACTACTTACGCTGACAAAACTAATTCCAAATTACTCATAATTTATACGGGAGGTAAGAAACTTGATAAAGACATTTTGAGTGCTTTAAGAAAGTCAGTTTATCTTATTTTCTATAATATTCATCATTTCTACAAATTCTTATCCAACTCAAAAAATCTAACATATATTTAATTTTTCCAAAACATTGCTGTCCCATATAAACTTTTGTGATTTTCTTTACAACTAATTTAGAAACTGAAATATTTTAATCTTAAAATTAAATTAACAACTTAAAATTGTACAAATTTTACACTGTTGTGGACAAAACAATATGATTTGATTTGATTTTTTTTTTTTACCGTTTGAGCTATTTTCCTTCAAAAACCGAGAAAAATAATGAATATTTTCAAGATTAATGAGTCTAGGATCAAGTATTAAAAACAAATTTTTAAATTCTGCCCGTATTTGTTTTTGATCATCATTTTCAAGAGCTACCTATAGAAATAACGAGTAATGTTTCATTCCAGTATCGAACTTTTTTAACCCAGAAGACCACAACCATAAAAGTACAGGAAAAAAGGCTCAATTGACAATGTAACAATCAATTTATCAGATTTGATTGATAGTACGTCAGGAGTTATTTTTGGGAATCATGTTTATTGCACATTTATATTTACATTTTGATATTATGTAAGAGTTTTGTTCAGTTATATCAAGTATTTCTGTCTAATACAAATAATTTGTACATGTTATATGGTTTGGATTATTCCAATCTGAAATAATCGCTTGAAACTATGATTGTGTTTTAGGTTTAAAATACAATCCAAACGTCAAGCGGTTATTTCAACTTAATAAAAGTCGTTTGTTTGCGCGTTAGATGGGTTCATGTAACTAAAACAAATATCGCTTCAAGTGACTATTCTAAATAGTTTGTATTTTGAATAATATGGCATCAAATATTCCTTTCAAATAAAATTTGGAACAGATCTATTTGACCCAAAGAGTAGACCCTGATTAGTCCTTTAAATCTGGATCAGAGTGTACTTAGAGTAATGGCAATGAAGAGGTACTTTATATTCTCCAGTGCTCCAAAACAGAATACGCTGAATTGTTCCAGGTGAAAGGATTCAAAGTTACGCCGAAAGGGCAATAAATTTTCTTTGAGTAAATATAGAATTGTTTGGTTTTATGGCATATCAACCTTTATAGGTTATTTAATGCTAATTATATCTATATAAACAGTTCTTTTTCAAACAATTCAGTTAGCTTAAGTACAGTTTTTGATTTACACAGTTAAATGTAAATGTAGCATAAATACAGTACAAATATTAAACAAATTGACCCATAGATAGGATATTATCCGGTGCTCCGGGCTACAGTGAACTAAGGAGCGATGGCTATAAAAGGGTACACTGTATTCCCCAAAGCTCCAACATTACTTGAGCTTTACCATCAAATTTTTTAGTGTCATATCTAGGAGACTTTTTGGGATAGTCTTACCACCTCTGATGAGATACAATCAGTGTATTCTACTGCTCCAACTGACTGGCCTAAAATAGAATGGTATTGTTACTGAATTTATTTACATGATATACACAATATATCGAAAGTAATGGGCAACAATGTTACAAACTCAAAACAAATAGTTGAATTTTAATAGAATTTTCGATTATTAGAGATCGAAGTTGTGTTAAGATGTTTTCATTCTAAAGTTCGGAGAAAACAATTCACATTCTGTTAATATTATAGGATTGTGCATGAACTAACATATACAGGTTTAGTCTCAATGTATCCTTTTTATTCTGTAAATTTACCTGATATCTTTAGTCTTTAAAAAAATCTTAGATTTTCGGTATTATTTGCTTATCATTCCAGCTGTAAATACAAACATGTTTAAAGCATTAGACTAAACAGTTTGTCACTTTTCAAAATAATGTTAACCTTTCCAAATTATATATTTAAAGTGAATGAAAAAAATGGCTTTTCTTCCGTCAAATGCTCAAATAATCAATAAAGCGGGATAAAGCCTAGAATGAAATATACCTCAAGTATACTTCATTACTATAAGTTTCACGCATTTGGAAAATATATTCAGTTAGAACATGTCTTATGTTTCGTCTTTACAACTCTATTAAGCTTGGATGCAGCACAAGGCCAGAAGAACGTAAAGCCCAGTGAGAATCGAATTCACTCAATGGTCTGCTAACTAGCTTCTTAACATTGCTATATACTCATATTACTAATTCCGTTATTTTTTCTTTCTTCTTGCAATATTATGAACAGTGTCCGGATAATTTATGTCAAATAACATTTTAAGGCGTAAAAATAAACTAAAGCTATCAAAGTTATGTTGTTAAAATAATTCTTAATGGTTAGAAACAATGTTGATTCCAACGCGAGAATTTTTCTTTCTTCGATAAACTTAATAGTTTTTGGGGCCGATCTGCAGCTCTGGAGTTTCCCCAGTCACTGATATTTGTCAGTGGGGGAATTATTGGATGTGTTAACTGCGTTCTGCTGTTGTAGTTGTTTAGAACCTTCAACAGCAGCATTCTGTTCTTCATTTGAAACAACAACGTCCTTTCTTTTGCAAGGATCCTTCGTGCTCTCAGTCGCTTGGCAAATCTTGGGGCTGTGAATCTTTAATTTTGGAGGTCAACTCACAGGTTATCTAGCAAATATGCGCAATGGTAGCCCCTTCGTGCCCGGTCGTTGTCGGAATCTATAACAACAAATTCCTGGGATTTTTCGACAGGTGTTAGTCTACTATATCGCACTTATTCAAGTTCACGGAGAACAAATTTTCAAGCAATTTTTTGTGATTTAAACAGATTAGACCCTAAAACTCACATTTCTTTAATTTTCGGAAAAAGATTATGTTACATTTCATTGAGATGATTCATATTTTTAATGTAGAAGGCTCACCCACTTTCAGAACAGTTGGTTGTATTTTACAGCATATTGACCCCCATAGGCTAACTTATATAAAATCCCGTTTACTAAGCGAATAGTTTGTAACCATTTTTAAAGCCAGAGCTCATTTGTTCACAATTAAATGGTTCCAATTATTGCTACATCGCACTAACAATTCAGTTATTTATTGGCACACAGTTAATTACTTTAATATTTCTATTTGACCCATGGGTGGGATTAACAGATACGACTGATACGGGTCAGAGTGGAACTGGGAGTAATGATGAAGGCTTACTCTATATTCTCTAATGCTCTTGATGTAGTGTCATAGCTAAGACACTTGTTTGGGAAGAGGGTCTTCGCCGCTGCTGTCGACTGGGCCTCTGGAACAATGTTATGAAAGACATGTAACCAGAAAGTGTGCACAAAAAAAATTTACCCAGGCCTTTCTTCTGGTATCCGTAGCTCATGACCAAATAAGCACCATCAAAGTCAGACAAGGATACCGATTGTATAAAAGGAATAAATAAGAAAGGAGGAATAAACCGCAGATAATTTTTTTCAATCATTTTCTCTACTTACTCCTATTTAACCTCTACCATTCAAGTAAAAACAAACCCATCATGTCGGAAATGAATAAAAGAGCAAACAATTATACTGTTACATAATGGATTATTTTGTAAAGGGTAGTAATCAAAATATTTTGATTCAAAAATTAACAGGTTATTCCTTAAGAGTCATGAAAAATAACCAGTTATATGATAGACAAGATTTGACTTCTAACTGATCTTTTGAGCAGTTCTCATTGGTCAGTTTAGGGTCACTCACGTAGAGCAGTCGAGGCGCCATAACGAACGGACGTCTAAAATGGCTGTTTCTCCTGCCGCACGGTTGACGTGGGAATTTGGGTGAATAAAGACATCAAAAATCAAAGTTTTTGAAACTATTTATAAGAACAGAAGTTGACACGGAGACCAAGATGAACCCAACCCCGAAATAGAAGAATAAGGTGTATACAACACGACACACCGCTTATATCTAATAATACAGTACATAATTGTGCATGAAACTCATTTTCGAATGATTCTGAAAGATATTCCGATAGAAAAATATTTGCTTTAACAATTAAAAGTTAGCTTTAAGCATAGATTTCCTTAAATTTAAAAAGTCTGCGTCAATTTCTCAGATCTATGTCAATCAAGCAGAAAATATCCAACAAGTAGGCTCTGTACTCGAAAAAAATATCTTCGAATACAAAGACCCAGGATCAGAGAAAATGCTGTTACTAACCAAGTTCCTGTTGATAGTCACTTTTCGAAGATATACTGCTTACTGTATTTCTAAGCCAAAATTGCTGATCATAGCAACGGCCGAATTTCCAAACTAAAAGGCAGGCGGGCAAATTTAAGGGCAACAACGGGAAACACGTAAATAAACTCTTTAGTCAACAAGTAGATGAACTGTGTTCGATAATTCAAAAAAGTTGCTAGCAACAAATTCGAATATAAAGTAAAAACGGGGTCTATGGAGACACAGGTATAAAGAGTAGAAAAGAAAACGTGATACAAGAAGCGAAATCGACAGAACAAATCCTATAAAGATTAAAGTTTCCAAGTGTATGGTCCATTTTCTTTTAAAAGACCGGTGTCACTGAAACGACTCTGGTTTTCCTCGATATCGTAGTTTACACCAACATGAGAAAAGAGAAAAGAAAAAGAATTCATTCGATGCCTTCGCAATATTACCTATAAATTTCCAAGTTAAAGAAAAACAAAATTCTTTAAAAGAAATCGAAGAGCAAATTAAAAAAAAAACATTGAAACAAAAACATGGCTAAAATTCAAAAGCCTCGAAGATTAGAGGATAAAAACCGAAGGGTTCTTACACTATGTATTTTATTGTTTCTCTATTGCCGTTTCAGTGAACTTTACCTTGTACAGCTCAACATCAGACCTTTTCAAATATTTCGTTTGATTCACCTGCAACTAAATTTAATTTCCATTCACCCAAATAACTTTTCTTTGTTTCTCAGGATGCTATGCCGAGAAGGGATTAACTTCAAAATTTTTCGGGTTTCAAGATTATAATTTTTTTTTACAAAAGCAAAATCATAAATGGAACATAATAGTTCCTACGAATATTTGGCAATGCTGAAACCGACTTAGAAAGGGGAAATACAGATCTCTTCAGTCGGAGCAGAATTTTTTGTTAATAATTTTAAATCTGTTATCATGAATAAACATTAAAATTTCAGGCATTCTATTTTAATTTTTCAAATATATATTTTTATTCTACTTCAAACTTTTTCAAAATATTTCTCATAACCAGTTAAAAAAAGGATATCTTAGAATTCAGTATCTTTATCAAATAATTTTTTGAAAATGATTTTTAAATGTTTTTTCAGGAAAATGTGATTATACGCAAAAAGATCCGAAACTTTTCAGAGCCAAATTGAGGTTACTTAAATGAACGAACAATGCTTTGATTGGGTCATGTATGAACGCTGCATCACTGGCGTCCATCACCCCGCTTCAATTATTTTGCAAGGTGTACTTTATTTAGCAACTAGTCTACTTAATCCAATGGTTGCTGTTTCGTTGTCAACGGATTTATTTACAAACTTTTAAATTCATCCTCTGTGGACCCCTATGCTTTTATTCAACCCATAGGGATCTGTATGGACCCATTTGAGAAGCGCTCATATAAATACAAGGTGCGTTGAATAAATCGTCATTTTGCGTATGCGTATGCGCTTTGTTTCAGGTTTTGTCTCCTGAAGCGAACAAGCAAGTTTTGCACTGTGTGAGAAAAAAGCATCATAATGCATTTCACTCTTTCAGAAAATTGGAAACGGCTAGCTCTAATACTTTACAACAGTAACTCCGATACAAAGATTTCAGGGTGCTTGGGAGTCAATCTGAAAACAAATTTATACTCATATTAATGAAAACCAAACACTCAATACTCATGGGGGTTTAGGGTCGTAACTAGTGATGGTGACGTTATGCCTCCATTCACCTTGCCAATAGCGTGAGCCTGGGGGAAGTCTTGCTGAGGTGGATCAAGAGAGTGGCTGCAGGAAAATACTATGCCTGATAACAGGACTGCGCCAGACAAAGCAAGACTTCCGATGTTGGCTGTCAGAAAATTTTTGCGACCACATCACCGCTAACATCTGTACACTGAACTTCTCAGAAGGCAAATCCCTTTATTTGTGGTGTGGTTGAGCAAGAGACTAAAAAATCTCCGTGCAACATCAAAGATATACTGAAGGCAAGGATAACAGCAGCATTTACTAATCTAATCAAGGAGGCTTTCGAAAAGTCTTGCAGGAGATTCTGAAATTACCTGAAGGCTATGGCTGAAGTGAATGGTGATTTCTTTGAATTAAGTTAATTCAAAGTATTTCTAGATATTTTCGTGTAATTTTGGTAAATATATCTTATAAGGTGAGTTGTTAGGGTTATGTTCATTCTTGTGTAATTTAGACGATAATTTACCCATTGCATCCTGTACTTAGGAGCAATTTCACTTTATAATTAAATTCATTCGATTGAATAATGAGATTACATCTATTAATTGTATACGGCTGGAAACATTGAAACACCCAAATATATTTTTATTCAGATTTAGGTTGGCAAATCACTGTACTAAGTTTCGAATAGCAGCAGAGTAATTACCATCTCAATTCCAACACAAACACTGAGACAGTTCACCCTGTCACAGTGAATTTGCATAAATTGCTTTTATTAAGCCAGTCACGAAAACCTTACTGATGTTACCCGAGTAGTGCCACACCCAATTAATTTTTTTTAAATTGCAAATCAAGTTTTGATTAATTTTCAAATAACTTTAATGACTTAAGTTTAACCTCATAATTCAACAAAACTATTTGAAATTTGTCAGTATTTAAAAAGTTGGATTTGTTTTATATTTTTCAAAACTAAATTTTAAAAAAGTCTCAATGTTTTGTATTATGGTTTTCTGGGATAAAGGAATATATATATATATATATATGTATAGAAAGAGAGAGAGAGAGAGAGAGAGACAGACAGACAGAGAAAAACACACACAGAGCTATAAAGAGAGAGAGAGAGAGAGAGAGAGAGAGAGAGAGAGAGAGATGACACAGCTGAAAACTTACAGATACATAGACAGCTATCCAGAGAATGATAGAAAGATATCCAGAGAGTAAGGCAGTTACAGTCAGAGGAGGAGAGAGAGATCTACATAGTTATAAAGAGATGGACCGCTATACAGACGCAGCTAAAAACGAAGACAGTGAGGAAAAGGAAAATGTCCAGAGATACGCGTTTATCTTATTCACTTTCCCTGGGACTGACCTACTAAAGTGTGCCTTGTGTGGTATAGTAGCTAGCTAGCAAGACAAGCAAACCTTCTCGAGTTTGTATCCCCATTAATATGGCCTTGTGCCACATTTAAGCAAAGAGCTTAGTAAGTTATGACTGACCAACAACAAATGAGCCAAGTGAGTGACATTTTTATTAAAACATTTGTGGTGGCATTATGTTCATTTCTGAAATAATCTGGTTCTCATCGGCAAGTGGTAACACTATTTCTATCTACTTAATGTCATATTTGGTACATATACAAAAAGTTACAACCATGGCTTGGACAAAGGCACAGTGCGTTCGTAGTTAAAACTTTTTCCGACTGGTGAATTTTTCTACTTATTTCCTGTTGTGTCAGAATGGTGCAATCCTGATTGGTTGGTTAGGTTTTATCGCACATCAACCTTTGTAGGTTATTTAACGCAAAATCCATTTTTATTCAAATAATCAGTTCTATTTCAAACAATTTAGCTTAACATGAGTACAGTTTGTCAAAAACATTTCCATTTCAAGCTATTCAGTTTATTCAAACAGTTCTAATTCTGCTGGTTCAGTTTAGTATAAGTACAGTTTTAATATCAAAAACAGTTCAATTTAAAACAATTGAGTTTAACATAAGTACGCAGTTTAAATGTAAGAATAGTCTAATTGTGAAAAACATTAGTTCTATATAACTCATTGATAGGGCCCTCTCAGGTGCTACCATGCCAGGCCAGAGCGGACCTGTGATGCAATCCTGAATAGAAAATCGACACTCATGGAGTTGAACGTTTCAGGGCCACAAGTTAATAAAAAAAATCCAGCTGAGAGACTTTAAAGAACTGGAACTCCAGAATATGTCCACACTGAGACAGTTCAGCGATCTTTTGTCAACTAAAAAAAAAAAATGGCCGGTCCAAGTCCAGATAGTAACCGATCGTATCTTGGCGAAAAAAAGGGTCAAATATTAGCCAGATAGAGCAACCATTGCCACTTGCCCAAGTTTATTTGGACTATACAGCTGACAGTTAAAAAAGGGGATATATTTCTGTCGCAGTATGTATATGATTGAATTTAGCTACCAAATCTTCGGTTTGCCTAACATTTGAGGTCACATTGGCCATAAGTAAATACGATAGGTTTTTTCTAGAAAGATATCGTTGAATAGCGGCCGAACAAAACATTAATCTTCGACTTCTGCGCCACCCCAACTTGCAAAACATTTTTTTCGTCTTACAAAAAAAAATCATGGAAGATTGCAAAAGGCACCAGAAACAAGACCTTGCTTAGAAAATAGTGAATGAGAATTTTTAAAAATTGTGTGAAAAATAGAAAAAATACCTATGTTCTTAAAAAAAACGAACTTAAAGCTAAGACAATTTATTGTCTTAGCTTTAAGTTCGTCACAGCACGAAGAAAACTTTACAATTCGATTATCACGATTCGAAATTTTTAATTACAGTTGGCCCAATCAGGTAAACTTTCAGTTCAAAACTTTGACCGAAACTAAGTATTTAATCACTTAGAACATTCGGACTATTGTCTTTCTCTTGAAGATGAAAATATTTCAAGTGATAAAAATTATCAGGCTTCATCTTAGAAATTTATCCAAATAAACTAAAGATATTTCAAATGAGTAAAATATAAAATAATCTATGTCGTAAGTTAATAATTCTAAAGGGATCTACACAGACGTGCCAGACCCACTTGGATAAGGGATATAAGAAAGAGAATGTTCTTAGATCTCGTCTGGGGACGTAGTCTCGACCGATTTCAATACCAGTCACTTACTCCGCTATATCAATGATCAGAATAGAAAAAAACTTTCCATTCAGTTTCAGAGGCCATGGAAATTGATGATGGCCAACGTGAGGCGTAGATTCTTATGATAGGAACCGACACTTCCTGTATCTCTGAAAGGTTCACTCGATTCCTGGATACACTAACATTTGTCTCATCTTACTCTACCCACCGAAAGAGAAAATGCATCAAGAAACCTATCATCTTTTAATGAAGGAAAATTACAAAACAGTCAAAATCTACTTCCTCCTCACATGGGTATCATCGCCTGGCCAGTCACTTGCAATCACTAAGATGACAGACCTCGGCAAGTCTTGATTAAATGCTTTATTCTGTCCGGGGTGCAAGATCTCGTCTCTTTTCCAACTGCAGTTTTTAAAAAAAATCTATTGTCAACCCGGTACCATTCTTGCACATAATTTCTAAAAAGCTAAGACTTATTTGTTTCGTATTGCATAAATCGTTCACAGTTTCTTAACTAGCAATGGTTTACATAATCATGCAGTGAATTATTTCCTATAATTTTCTCAACCCAAACGTTTTCATGAAAACAACACAGGATTTCATTTTCCTATATATGATGTCCTCGTTGCTCTATTTTTATTATCAATATTACGACTATCCTTGTTAATGGGAGTTTGATAAAAAGTACATTGAGAAGTGAAAAACTAGTTCAGAGTATTGACAACCATCTTTAACTTGCTTGAGAAAGAGAAAAAAAATGCAGTTATTTAATTCTGTGATATTACTTCAGTGCACCGTTTACAGTTGCCTTGAACGGGTTCATCTACTTCCTATTTTGGCAACAGCTTCCTTTTTATTTCACATTGCTTATTTAAAGAGATGGATCTTTTAAAAAAATCAAAACAAAGAAAAGCCTTTTATAATGGAAAATGTTAATCGACAATAGAAAACATTTACATAAGTTTAGAGTCATCTCTCATCGAACGTTAAAAAATATTAAAGACAGCTGTCACAATCTTGAATTTAAACTGTTTAAAAATACGTAGACCACTGACAGTAAAGCTTATTTCTAAGAATTATCGATAGAGTGAAAGTCATAAGATTTACAAGACACTTCTCCATTTATCTTTGGCTATGGACTTTCACTAGCAATGAACAAAAGCCAGCTTTCCAACTCCCTACGGGGCTTAGAGTACGCTGATTGTAATATCTGTTGAACGGTGAGACCTCCCCTGACCCCCAAAATTGA
Source organism: Sepioteuthis lessoniana (assembly GCA_963585895.1). Classification (NCBI taxonomy): domain Eukaryota; kingdom Metazoa; phylum Mollusca; class Cephalopoda; order Myopsida; family Loliginidae; genus Sepioteuthis; species Sepioteuthis lessoniana. The sequence continues at coordinate 72,262,403 of OY757907.1, forward strand.
CTTTCTGGGTATGGTACTAAACTATCTGGTAGAAAGGCTCCAAATCTCAGTAGATCCTGTTCAATGCAATCTCAGGTCCTCACTAACCTAGTTATAATACCTGCTAGAGTCCCATGTATGGGTCAAATATATTTGAAAACTTAATATTCGATAGGATTACTTGATACGAAATAACTGTCAAAATTCTATTAAGAATACTTTAAGCTACAATTGTCTTCTAAGAATCAATGTGTTACTCGAGACTACTTAAGTGTGTGCAAACAAATTAAATTTAATTACTTTAAACCATACAATTATGAATAAATTATCATAAAATACCAACTTGAAATCATACAACTGTGTACAAATTATTTGTATTAGATAGGAATACTTGATACAATACATAGCTGCATACAACTTAGTATTATTTGTATTGTTTCAAGAATTCCTGTGGAAATAAACTCATAAAAATTTATGTATAAACGTACAATGAACGCGATCCTCTAACCTCTTGGTATAAAATAACTCCAAACTGACATGATTTTAAAATCCATCAATCGACCAGAGCAATACTCACAATGAACTATTTGAATAAAATTATCATACAAATACATCAACTAGAATTTATAATCGACTGATATTAGATACATTTTTTAACTCAAGGTATCCTTCGAGGATTATTTAATGCAAAAGCTATCTTAGCAGAAGAACAGAGATACTCTTAAACCCACAGTTGGAAGGGTAAGGGGGTTCATACCTTTCCTATGAGTACTAGTCTAAAAGTAAACGTAGTTGCAAGACTGGAGTTTGAACTCGCTTACTTCGAGGTCACAGTCCAACATTTTTAGGCGACGGAAACTTCTCCGAAGCATTGTTCAAATTTGCCTTTTGAAACAATTTCCTGAGCCACGCCTGGTGAGTGTAACAATGCTCCACACACAATTCTTTTTTCACAAAAAAAAATGCTGTTTAATAAATATTTTTAATTAAAGTTTCATTATAAGAGATGTTCAGGTGTGCATTCATCTTTATTCAAGTTTTTAAATAAAAAATATTCAGTCTAAATGCCCTTTGATTACACCAAATTAGGCTTATTTTTTTCTCAGATACACGGGATGTCTCGAAATAGATGCGACCCATGATTTATTACAGAAAAAAGCGCAATGGCAGTCTTTTGAAACACGTCCAGTAAAAAATGCATATTTTGAGCCAGAGACATCCAGTCAATTTTTTTTTCTTATTGTTTTATATCAACTTCCAGAACATAATTGTTTGAGTTTCTTGTCTTCGTAATAAATCATTATATTAATGGGTTGCATCAATTGAGTTTTAAATGATTTTGTCACCAAATAAGTCGTAATGCAAAATATTTTTCCTTTCTTGTCCAAGGCATTGTGATCAAGGATTAATAGTACGATATACTATTTTCAAATTTGTGACAAAAAAAAACAACTTAGTTGTAGAGTTATCAGTCGCATGGGTCCCATGTATATTGAGACATCCTGTATTACAAAACCACCCTCCAAGCCAATCAACTACATGAAATGTGGGTTTGTAAGAAAAAGGATTCATACCTCACACAACCTAAGCTTATTTAGGTTGAATTTTATGGCATCTCAACCATTGTAGTTTATTCAATGCCAAATCCTTTTTATACATCTATATTAAATATACATGATTTGTAAACACGTTTTGTAGATAATATTTTTAAACAAGCCAGAGCTCTTTTTTGCAAACTGTTAAGTAGTTTTGAGTATTGCTATGTAACAATAACAATTTTACAGTGATTTGTTTATAAAATCGTATTCTACTGATTCTACACCGTTAAAAGGTTTCAATTATTGTAATCTGACAATTCTATTCAATATCAATTATTTGTTTGCTGATAGTGAAGTGTTTACAAGTATTGCTATTTAACACTAATTGTCAACATCATTCATTTACACATAGTCAAATGGTTCCAGATATTACTATATAATACCAATAATTCAATTTAAGCACACTAAAAGAGTTTCAAGTATTACTAATAAACACTAATCATTCTATTCAACTATACTAATTCGTTTGCACACAGTTTAATTGTTCAACATTTTGCTATGCATCACAAACTTTTCAATTAGATATATCATTTGAGTAAATGAACCCAGTTAAACGATAAAACAGTTTTATTTCAAACAATTCAAACGAAGTCATTTGTTTGGTTTTATGACATCAACATTTGCCGGTTATTTCCTGAAAAATCCTCCTTGTACATATATACTTGATATGATTTGTATACTCATTTTATTGATAACATTTTTAAACGAGCCGGCGCATATTTCTGCTTATAGTTAAATGGTTCCAAGAATTGCTCTGTATCTCTCATAATTCAATTAAACATCAGTTATTTGTTTACACGTTTAAATGATTAAACAGTTCTATTTCTAACAATAAAATATAGGTCATTTGTTTGTACCCTGTTTATATGTCCGATAGTTCTACTTGGCCCATAGAGGGGACCCTATCAAGTTCTACGACTCCGGGTCAGGGTGGACCTCGGAGCAATGGCAATGAAGAGGTACTCCAACTTCCTTAAAGCTCTAGGACTGGAACTTCACTATCAGATTGTTTAGTGTTATATAGGACAATCGTTGGTGGGTCGGTATATTCTACAGTCCCAGCCGACTTGGCTGCTAAATTTAATTGTAGAGGTAGGTGGGTATATCTCTATATTAACGGTTAGTTTTTTGGTTCCATTACAAGTTACCTAGAAGAGCGTGAATCTAAAGCGGGAGCGATTTTAATTTACTTGACTATTTCCTAATTGAAACATTCTTATTTGGCTATGTATTTTTGGTATAGTATTGAAACTTTTTAGCTCGGTGAATCTGTTGAGGTGGAAGGCTTGTTGAGACAGTCGTGTTTAGTTCTTGTTACGGTCAGTCCCATCTGATTGGGTGAGGGATGAATTTCAGTATGATCGTCCAAAGGATATGAAAGGTTTTTTGAATCCTATTAGATAGCTGCAGACCGTATGGTTACTTTTACAGGAAAGAATATTAATCTTGTAAGTAACGTGTGGCATTTTTTATGGCAACTTTTCAAACCATTGTCATGACAGCAGTTCAAATCTACTGCCCCGCCAACCTTCAAGTTTAAATGCTACAATAGAATACACTGTTTAAATACTACAATAGAACACACTGTTTTTAGCGGTAAATTTCATTATACAAGTTGATTGTATATTTTTAGCTTAATATTTATCAGAAAGATTATAGCTGATACGAGTCTTTATTTTGATAAATTTTCCAAATGATCTCAGGAATATAAAGTCAAAATTAAAAACATACTATAATGGAAAAAATTCTCTAAACGTTAAAAACTATAGTCGAGTATTTCCTTAAGCGGAGCGAAAAAAAAAAAAAAAAGGAAAAACCATGTCAATAGAAAAAGACAAACTAACTTGTCATGAAAAACGAATTGACACTTGAAAAATAAAAAGGGATAATCACAAATTAGACTAGTCAGACTTAAGAAAAATAACACCAAATGAAAAAAAGGGAAAAGAAATGTAAACAGAAAAATTTGTAAATTACATATTTTTTTTTAATATATCGCCTAGTCGGAATGGACTAAGAACACGATGGCTGCATTACTTGCAGTGGAGGTAAGAGCTCCCTATAAAAAAAGATTGCAACTTGTAATGAGATTTATTACTTCAAGGTCTACTTTGACCCTGAGCGGTAGTATCTGTTAGGGTTCTATCTTTAAAAATTATTTGTATGTGATAGGCTTGAGTCAAAAAGATTTAATTACGCAAAAAATGGGAATATAAACATCTTTCCATAACAATTAGACAGGAAATAACCCTCGAGAGATTGACACGACAGTAAGATTTATTAAATCCTAAGATAGAATTTAAATAAAATGATTTCACGATAAATTGTTAAAATATCTTTCAATTCTTTATAAAGCAAAATCTTATTCGTTAGGAAAAACCGTTGATTTTTAAAGCTTCTAAATACATTTTCTCTTGATTGGTTAATTAGGTAATCAGATCCTAATTATTATGCATCTTCATTTTAAGTTCATGTCATTAACATGCATCAGCTGTCATCCGATTGTTATGTTAGTATCAAAGTAGCACATTGTAACGAAATAGTGTTAGTTGTATTTAAATGCAGTAATTTCAAGAATAAAGCAAAATTTCAGTCTGCAAGGTAGAGTTCTATGTCCAAGCTTTCATTGATCTGGCGCATACACGAAATCTTACTGTAATGCTTCTTATAGGTATTATCGTCACAACACAAACCAAGAATGTATAAGAAATAACAAAAACCTTTCTCTAGAAAAAGAAAATAATCTAAACGGTGGCTGCAATGATTTTCAACATGGAAAATTGAATCTGTGACTATAGAATTGTTGCTTAGGTAGTTCATGTTCACTTAGCACAAATAGACTTGTTATAATCCTGGCACTAAGTCTTAATCACCAAACACCTTGATAAAAAGAATTTTCTGATTTAGTTGATACAAGTTGGTGATACGACTTTGCTTCTGCCATTGCAGCCTTTAAAACACCAAGTGTGTGAGAATATAACACAGCACAATACACATATCTATGTATTTATATATCCCACACGCACATTATTAGTGTTAAAAATGTTTATATTTGGAGGTATATAAACATAGTCAGCATTGTAATATATATATATATATATATATATATATATACATCCATATAAAAGAAAAATCTTAAAAATCTCATTTTGTAATATTTCAGCAGAACCTATATTTTTTTAAAAGATGGATTTTCATCTTAAAAGAAATGAGAACCGAGAAACTACCGACCACCATCTTTTCCGAACCCAAATTATGATTTTTTTTTACATAAATACCAGACCATTTGTTTTTCCTATCTAGTTGACAAATGACATAATTTCTCTATCAAGATGTATCAACTGTATCAACTCCTTTCCTTTTCACCTCATTTTTATATGACAAACTTTTAAATCCAAGTTAAAGAAATAAATAAATGAATTCGGAAGAGAAAATTATCAAATATAAATTTATATGGGTATTAATAACTTCTTAAAATCATAGGATATATTGTATATCCGTACTATTTAATCAAAAAATTAAAAAAATTGTCAGGCCAAAATTCTTATATTCAATACATTATGTAAAAATTATTCCTGTGACAGTTAAAACTTTATATAAAATTATAAAAATGCATCATATATCCTCATGGTTATGATTATCTAACAAATTTTCATATATTACTAAAACTCAATCCCTTATAATTATTTATCACTTACAATAAATTACAACTTCTTATTCATAATATAACTTTATTATTCTTAAAATCATACCAAGTATTATAGATAATACCGTATTCAGTTTTATCACAATATTACTATTAATGCTACTAACCAAACCTATTAATATCATTAAACTAATTAACTCATTACTATTATAAAACATTAATGCCAACAAAACCAATGATATCAATCCCTACCACAATATTCTATTACTTCTACAACATAAAATATCCTTCATAATATACATTAATCAATACCAAAACTATACCCTATATCTCTTATTACATAATTTTAAAACCAGGTTGAATATAAGAATCAATTTAGATCATATCTTAAAACATACTCAAATCCAAAGTACAGTAAATTTAATTAAATTTTAAAAAATGCATAAACGAATTTTAAATAAATTACTAAAGAATTATTTTTTAACGAGCCTAAAGTCATTTTACACAAGCTTAAACCATTTTATAGTGAAATTTATATATCAATTCATTTCTTTAAGTGATTTACTGGTATTTCTTTTTTATAATACTCCTTTTTTTCATCAAGAAAGATTGCATCTACTTCTGAAATTACTAGGGTTGGTTGACTTTTTGATAAAGTTTTAAACTAATTGTGAAAGGCAAACTATCCTTTAATCTCCAGAACCATTTAGAAAAGGCTGTTTGGTTTCTTAAAGGGTTAGAAAAAGAATGCCTACGAATAAAGCCTCCGCTTCCAATTTCCAGCAGAAATTCCAAAGTATATTTTTATGTCCTGTTTTCTATTGGGAAAATGGTTGCCTTGTACACTACATTTTCGAAATTACATTTACCGCTAACAGGACAATCTTCTCTAACCATACAGTTGCATAATGGTTTATTCAAAACTTCTCTATCAACATGAATTTTCGATTAAATTTTTATTATGGTTTCTATTGAATAACTGATTTCTATAATTTTCATGTTAAAGATTTTTCAATTGGTTATTTTCATTGAAATGTCTATAAATAAGTCTTAAGAAGTACTTACCGATATTAATAGTTGATAATTAATAAAAAGCGGGATTTTAACCAAGTTTTTTTCCTGTGTTGAGTTTTATTTCTACAGCTGCTATCATTGTTATTCCTGTCACTAATGTTATTCAACCTATCATTTGTCTCACCATTCACAGTCCTATTATTGATAGGATCATAATTTTTTATTGTTACTTGTCTCAATAATATTTAAGAATTTCTAGGTATTCTAATCTTTAAGTCCACTATTTTCTAGGGCCTCACCCTATCTTATTTTCAGATCTATTTGAAGATAATCAATTAATTCTTATCCTCACATTCATCAAATTATTGATCTTGGGTCGTTAGAATTAACATTAATGTAAGAATGGGTTTATTTATGTTTATGGAATGATTGAAAGCAATTTTCTGATAGATTAATAGTAATATTGGAAATTCACTTTTAAATTAGACATTATCAGTTTTAATACTCAGTAATTTAAACGCCCGTACAATTTTCTTTTAAAGTCAATGCTTTTGTGTCATTACATTGAGATAAGAATGACACCATCATCCCTATATAGACCTATTGGCTTAGGGTCAATCCTACTCAGTATCTAATATACAGTAACGGCCATAAGTTAAGGAACGGAACAAATATGTAAGTAATTTTTTTCTAGAAAGAATGTGCATGTACGTTTACGAAATTTTTCAAAATATTCTGGGAACATATGTATTTATTACATATAAAGTTGTTTTTTTTTTACAGTAAATAGTGCACTAGAATTAAAATATACATTTTGCCATGGTCAAAAGTTAAGGAAAGCTGTTAAAATGTTTAGGCAATTTTTAAACAACTCGATTGTTAATTCTGATTTACAGTCAACTGTCATACATCGTTTGAACTATTCTTAAGCAAGATTGAGTCGAAAGCACGTAATTGTTTAACTCAAGAAAAAAAAAAGCTCATTTTAGCAAATCATGAAGGCAAATCGTATTCTGAAATTGCTGATATTGTACCAAGGTTAAAAAGCGTTGTTTATTGTCTAATCAGTAGGATTAAGGCTGACAAGAGACTTGAACCAAAACCGAGAACTATCAGGCCTCCTATGTCTACGAAACGGGAAAATCGAATTATTGTTAAAATGTCTTTAAAAGACTGTTTCGATATAGCAACGTTTATTTCTCGTGAATTTTGTGAGCTAACAGGAAGGTCATTCTCTAGAAAAATTTTCTCGGAGGTTAAATAAGGAAAAATTAGTGGCTCGGATTCCATGTTGCAAACCTTTGATTTCAAAGAAAATTCAAAAGGTTCATCTTGACTACACTATAGAGCATATCGTGTTGACAGAGGAACAATGGAATATGTTTGGATCTGATGGTAAGAGGTTTGTAAGACGTAAAAATGGGGAACGCTTATTTCCTCAATACGTTAAAAAAGCTGAAGTTTAGAGGAGGAGTGTCATGGTGTGGGGGATGATTTCTTCAGCGGGAGTAGGACCCATTGTGCGTTTTCACGGTAATATTAATGCCAGTGTTTATAAAGAGCTTCTTTGCCAGCATGCTCTTCCTCATTTATACAAAGGAGCAGTTGAAACGCCAATATTTATGCAAGACAATGTAACTTGCCACAAAGCTAAAACTTAAGTTTTCTTGAAGAGGAAAGAATAGCTGTTATAAAGTTACAAAACTTAGATATGGATCCTATAGGGAACGTTTGGAAAATCATAGAAAAAGCTCAGAACAGAAATCTTCAAAATATTGATTTATGAGGTTTTCTGAAAAAATGGGTAAAGTATGACTACCATCTTTTGTAAGAAGTTAATTGGCTCATGTGGTCGAAGATGCAATGAGGTATTCCGATGCAAAGGAAAATTCACTAAATATTGAATTTTCCTTAAGTTTATATATTGATCTAACAAGAATTTATGATGCGTTCCTTAACTTTTGATCAGGGCAAAATGTATATTTTTGTTTTTTCAGTTGACTTTTGTTCCACGTACATATTTTTGAAAATTTCATTAACGTAAATACAATCATTTAAATATTTGCTGTTGTTTTGTTCCTTAACTTATGGCCGCTACTGTATATACCCACATCAAGTCAGCAATTTGCGCTGAGTCATATGCACCCATTAGGACATCGAAGTTGCCAGGAGTACTTTTAATCCAAGTGTAATTTTTATTATGAATAGGGGATATTTTACGATATCATTTCTAATTGTTCATTTGTTATATCAATGAAGTCCCTTGCATAATTTATTCTATTTAACAATAACTATAGAGATAGATGGATAAAAATCGATAATATAAAATGGAATGAAATTATTTTTTTAGTTAATACTCTTAAACCCTTTTATAGTGCTGTAAGTCTTCTTCTAAAGGTTATAGTTAGAGATTTTGAATATTCGATACATCATTTCTCTTAATTTTTAAAAAAATCATACCTAGTTCAGTTTTTGAAGGGTTAATTAACCTACACTGTTATAAAAGTTGGGCTTATGATCCTTAACGAGAATGTAATCATTTTTTCAATCATTTTTCCCATTCTATCTTCTATATTTAGATTACTAGCAAATTTAGTGGTGTCATTAATTTATGATATAGTGTTACATCTATCAAGTTTTTAGGTGTCAGTAATTTTGTTCTTTATGATTTTATTATAGCTTGAAGGCTCAATTTTATAAAAGTTATGTTTTGTCAGCTCTAACCCAAATCTTTTTAGAGATTTTAATCTTTTTAATATACGTAGTTAATTTTAGCCAGGAAACGTTAATTGCTTTCTAAATTTAATTTTTCTAATTTAACTAAGTCTTTTTCAAAAGGATCCAGCAGTATGTTATTTTGTTGAGGCTTCTTGGTTTTAATGTTTGTTTTTACTGTATATTAACCTCCCCGGTGAATTAATGCCAAATCAAGTTTAAAAAAAAAAGGTGGGGAAACGAAAAGGTTTTATGTTGGAATTTATTGGTAGGGAAGTGGTTTGTAGAAAGGAGATGGTTTTATTGAATGTTTATTTGCAGAGAATCGTATTGTAAAGTTTTGTTTTTTTTTTTTTGGTGGGGGGGGGGGAACAGCCTGTGAAAAGAAGATTGTGTTTCAGTAGTTCTTGTAGAGGAACAGTTTGTAGGAGAAATTTGGTCTTGTTGAAATTTCTTAAAAATTTTTCTAAATACGTCTATCACTTTAAGGAATAACATTAGGTTTTTTTATTTCACTATTTTGGAGCAGCTCCATGTCACTTGCACTATAAAACGTTTCTTAAAGGTGCCAGGTCGATACATTTAATGAAAATGTGTTTCACAGTGCATTTGGTCTGGCATGCATGACACGTTGGTTGCGGCTTTGTGTTGTCCTTGTATGACTTATACAAAGTCTGAACGATATGACTTACTCTTGTCGCTTTTTTTCTGCTTTTTTATGAGTCATATCAAGGAAACTTGTTGAGGAGGGTCTTACTCCCCCTCTGCAGTCGGTGTATTCTACCGCCCCAGCTGACTGGGCTATTTACTTATTTCATATTAGATCAAAATTATTAAATCAGTGTTACATATTTTGAAGGGTCAATTTCTAATATAAAGAAATTCAAATGCTTCTTGATATTATGTACATTCCTTGTTTGTTTTACTTGTATGGCATAACAACCATTGCAAGTTATTTTATACCAAATCCTCTACGCGTATTGATTTGTTAACAGCTTGCAGGTAATCTTATTTTAAATGAGTCAGAGCTGATTTACTGTTGTTTGCACACAGTTAGATGGTTCAAAATATTCTAGCCCGATTATTTCTATTCAGTATTAGTATTTGCTCTCATTGCTTTAGTTTCACACAGTTAAATAGTTTCAACCATCACTGTAACATTAATCAAATTTATGTGCATAGTTTAAGCGTTTCAAGTATTGCTGATAAACACTATTAATTCCTTTCAACATTACTCCTTTTTAGCACAGTTAAATGGTTTCAAGTGTTGCTATACATCGCTAACAATTCAATTAGACATCCGTCATTTCTTTACACACCGTTAAATGATCAAAAAGTCTATTTCAAGCAATTCAATTTAACATAATTCATTTGTTTGCACTCAATTCAAATGTCAAAGTTCCATTTGACTCATAAATAGGACGCTATCAATTGCTACCACTCCGGGGTAGAGTGGACCTGAGAGCAATGGAAATAGAGTACTCCACATAACCTAGAAATCTACTCTCACCATCAGATGCAGTTTAGTTTCATACCGAGGATACCTTTTTTGATTGGGTGGGGGTCTTACTCTCTCTCTCTCTCTCTCTCTCTCTCTCTCTCTGCAGAGATACAATCAGTGAGTGTTAGCTTTGTTGGAAATGCAGTTTCACATTTAATATATTACCCATAAAAGTGAAAACCAAATCTTCAATTTACCATACAGTTTTTACGTTATTCTGTACTTTTCTTAAATATAAGGTATTAACATTTTCAAGTAGAAATCGACGATTTACCTCAACTTGATTTTAGACTAATTTAATTCAGGAAATTATTACGGATAAATCCCGTTGAATTTCCACAGATCTCAACATACATAGCACTAATGAATCACTTGCAGTCTGACACGCTATTAACTGAATTCTAATTTGAAATAAGACCTATAAACCCGTGGAGTTCAAGTTGTCACAGCAGGCCATGATAATACTTCTTAGGAAAGAGCAAAGGTTTCTAATTAGCATTTTATACATCCCTGTTATATCGATAATTTCTGTGATTAAAATAATGTTCAGTACAAATGCAAACCCTCAAATTATTTAGTCATAAATGGTATTGCAAACGCCATTTTCCAAGAGCAATAATCCAGTAAGTGTCAGCATGATGCGGTAAGGAAATGAAACTGACGAGCTGTGTTCAAATTTTGGACAAGCTTGTTAGCGTTTCAATTTGCACTTAGGAAAAGCATTAATCGAACTCCTCATAACCTTCGAGGCAAAATAGTTGGGCATACCGACATTGCTAGCCTTGGCAGAGTGACCGGTCTAGGAGGAAAACCGATTTCAAGATCTGAGGGTTGTTCGGGAGATTCTGAGATATTGATTCACCGTTGTTGTTTTATCGGTTCATTCAAAATATGTGGCTGGTTCTACACAACGTTTCACCTCTACACAAAAGTCATATCTGTTTTTGTATGAATGGTCATAGCTTTGACCTAACAGTTAGTGGATTATAACAGCATGTCAACCAGTCTAGATTGATTTTTTGCCTAGAAGTATGGAATTTCGTTCATTGTACGTTTATATTTACATTTGTATTTCTGAAGAGTATTTTGCAAAGTTATATAACATTCCCATCGAATACACTTTATGCACAGTTATGTTTTAAGTAACTAATATTATTCATCCTAATTAAGCTTCAAGTAGTTATTTCCGGATACTTGTAATTTGCACACTGTAATATGGTAACAGGTATTCATTTTAAATCAGATTATTTCAAAACCGATCATTTTCCACCATAGATGGGACCCTAACAGGTACTAACACACCGGATAAGAGTGAACTTAGGAGAAATGGCGATAAAAGGAAACCCCTTAATCCTCATATCCAGAAAACTGGAGCCTCGCCATCAGATGCAGTTCAGTAACAAAAACTGGACACTCACTTTTGAGGAAAGTCACTCTACAGGGGATACAGTTAGTGGATTCTAAGCCTCACCGTCAGGGTAGTATTATCCAATAATTAAGTGCCTTGACACTTAATAAATTCTCTTTTGTAATGAGGCAATGATCTCGATGTACCTGAAAAAGATCTTTTGTCTTTGTGTACGAATATTTTCACGGATGACGTCCTGAAAAGACATCCATCTTCAGCCATGTATAAACGATAAGACTAGCGAGATTATTCTAAACTGCTTGATTTGTCTAGAACATATGAAGCGGTGAACAAAAAGACGGTGGGAGGAGGAGGAGTTCAATATTTGCTTTAGATGATCAAATACCTGATCAACCGGGCAAATAAATCTCGCGGAATTCTTGCTTCCGAGAAAACGTTTCATTAGCAAAATTCATAGAAGAAAAGAAGATTCGTCACTTGAAAAACGTTATTTACCTAGACAAATACCCGAGTGAATATCGGTTAGAAATATCATCGATGCCTTTTCAAGATGTAAATTTCAATAGGAGAATGTTTCAATTATTTTAAATTAACAAGCTCAAAAATGAATTCCAAAATGGAACTAATCGATAAATCTAAATTATTAATCGTGAAAGTCCAATTTGGGAATTAATCAATTTCAACTGCACTTTAAAACATACTGGGTTATTTTATGCCTAGAAGTCAATAAATTTGGATCTTTGTACGTTTATATTTAACCGGCTCATTGACCAAGCGGGTAGAGGTTCGCCAATGGTCCGGGAGACCTAGGTTCAATCCCAGGTCGCGTCATACCAAAGACTTTTAAAATGGTACTTGATACATCCTTGCTTAACACTCGGCAATATAAGGTACGTATCAAGGGTAAATTGGAGCAATCCAGGGAAAGAAGTAGCGCCCTCCCTACACCTCGGTGTAGTAGCTATTGAAAAAGGAGCCTTCTGGTAGCCCTCGACTACGGTCGCCAACTTTAACTTACTTTATTGTCCTAATGAGTAGAGTATTCGCCAATGGTCCTATGTCGAGTAATCATCATGTCGTGCCACCAGCACGGATATCCCTGACCCTCTCTTGCCACTCTTCCCTATCATTCATCGCTTCTGGCAGGTCCTCTGGGCTACATCCCGTATCCTCACAGAGCTGCTGTATGTAGATTCGAGCTGGTCGTCCTGCTTTTGATCGGCTATATGACGGGGTCCATTGGAGAACTCCAGCAATGTCCTGCATGACTGGTTCGTCTAACTTTGATAGTTTTCGTAATGGGAGGTAGGTGGCCGCACAGTCGGGGCTTAGTAGGGTGTTGCCTCCAGGACTTGTTCAAAATTGCTCGCAGCATTCTTGTGAAGTTGCCCTCAAGCTTTTTCTCCATCCGTTTAGTTAGGAGGTCGAGTCATACCAAAGACTTAAAATATTGTACTTGATACATCCTTGCTTAACACTCATCAACATAAGGTACGTATCAAGGGAAAAGTGGAGCAATCAAGGGAAGGGAGTAGTATATATATATATATATATATATATTCAATCAAGTATTCCTATAAATGCTAATAACTACAAGGTTTCCAGAAACATCATTTGTTGAGCGAATGAAAGGAGATCTCGGTGGCTTGGGTCTCTTCAACGCAGTCGAGAAAAAGCGAGACGGGAACTACATAATCTAGCGTGCAGTTTTGAACAAATCCTAGAAGTAGCACTGCAAAACAGCTGTTTGGCTACTTGCCTTCAATCTCAGACCATTCAACTAAAATGAACAATACATTCTGGACACTGCTGAGGAAGAAGAGATGAATTCATTAGCCACATTCTCTTGTGGACTCCTACAGACAGACATTAGTGTGAGCCATCCAAGAAAGATGGCTGATAGGGACAAATGGCGAGAAGGAGCCGAGGGAATCCATGCAATCTGCGAGACTCAAATGATTTATTTCTACGGTCATCTGGTTTCAAGAAATTATTTCTATGCAATAACAGTTATTTGTTTGCACTCACTCATATGGTTTCAACTAATAACAATTATTTCGAAACAGTTATAGCTTCAACGAACTATTCTTTGAATTTACAAGTCTTTGTTATAGGTGTATCTCATACAAAAGGTTCCAAACAAATCTTACTTGCCCTATAGATGGGTCCCTAAAAGGTACTTCCACTCCTGGTCAGATTAAGCCTCCCATTAATGACATTGAACTGGTTCTCCACTCCAAAATTGAAACCTTACAATCAGATGTACTTGAGTATCATGCTCAGAATATCATTTTGGTGGGGATCTTACTCATAGGGGGCATCTGATATATTCTTAGCCTCACCCAGTTTCAATAATCGACTGATTCATACATTTAAATAATATACACTGAATTAGGTTTGGTTTTATGATACATAAACCATTGCAGGTCACTAATGCTAAATCAATTTTTATACATAAACAGTTCTATTTTAAACAATTCAGTTTAGCCTAAGTACCACAATTTAAATTTCAAAATCTCAGTTCAAACAATTCAGTTTAGCAGAGTTCTATTTCAAACAATTCAGTTGACATATGTACGCAGATTAAATGTCAAAACAGTTCTATTTCAAGCAATTCAGTTTAGCAGAAGTACTGCTCTTTTTGACCCATTGATAGGACCCTATCAGCTGCTACCACTCCAGGACAGAGTGGATCTAAGAGCTATGGCAAAGAAGGTTGGTTGATTGTTTGGGTTTTATGGCATATCAACCTTTGTTTATTTTAAAACAAATTATCAGTTCTATTTCAAACAATTCAGTTTAGCATGAGTACAGTTTGTCAAAAACATTTCTATTTCAAGCTGTTCAGTTTAGTATAGATTCTCTTTACAGTTAAATATCAAAACAGTTCTCTATTAAACAATTGAATGTAGGGTAAGTACAGTCAAAAAGTCCCATTTCAAACAATTCAGTTTAGCATAAGTACAAATTAAGTGTAAGTATACAGTTTGTCAAAAATATTTCTATTTCAAGCTATTCAGTTTAGTCAAACAGTTCTAATTAAAACGATTCAGTTTAGCATAAGTATGCAGTTAAGTTCTATTTAACTCATAGATAGGGCCCTATGTTTTGTAAACGTTCTGGTAAAAACATTTTTCAACAAGCTCGAGCTTATTTTTCTTCACAGCCAAACAGTTTTGAACACTGCTATGCACCAGCAACAATTCAACATCAGTCATTTTTTGCACATATATAAACATACAAGATATTTGAGAGATTAGTTTGGCAGTAATTTCGTTTTTACTTTTAGAGTGGATGGGTTGTAAGAAACATTTTAAAAAAGAGACTGAGCTCATTTGTTTGCACAGTTAAATGGTTTCAAGTCTTGTAGTTATTTGTAATACTTTCCAGATCGAGGTTGGCTACTATGCGGTCTGTGTCTCTGTCCATGCTTTCTAGACTATATGATCTTTGTTGGGAATTTGTTGATCTGAGCATTGGGCTGTTTATTTATTCCCATAGGTGATTTAGTTCTTGATGGTGAAGGGACTGCATCGAATTTCGCTGGGGGCAGTTTAAATATGCCTCCTGACCTTTCACTGATCACTTCTATGGTCGTATGTACTCTTCCAGCCGGGCCAATGGGAGCCTGTGCTTTTTGTTTAAGTTGCCCTGGCTTTGATTGTGGGCGTTGAGTCCATTTCAATTTTAAATTTGTTTTTAGTTTCTCTAGGAGGTTTGGAGTTTTTTTAATTTTTTCCTTTGATGTTGAAGTTGATCTATGTCTACTTTGTGTAGCTTTCGTTTCATTTTTTTTTTTTTTTTTTTGGTAGGATTTGTTGTTTCACTTTCTCTTGGGTTGTCTTTGGTATTTTTTTTTATTAAGTCTCTTTTGGAGTTTTATGGTGTTTTGTTTTGATGTGAGTAGTTGTTTCAAAAGGATCTATGTGCATTGGTCTAAATCTGTTGGATAATTAGATTGGTTCATTTATTTTTTTTATTTAATTTGGATTTTTTTTTCAGTAACTGTTCCTATGGTTTTCATTTCTTGAATTAGGATTCTCTTCTTGTTTATAAGTTGGGTAATTACAACAGATTTTATTCCGGTTTGATTGTTTTCATACGTTTGGCATCCTTGTTGGTTTGTGCTTAGAATGTTTCTTTTTAACATTTCTGAATACTTCACTGCTTCTATCATTTTTCTTGAATGTAATGTTTTTTGTGTATTTTATTTTGATATCTTTTTCCTTTTTCAGATTTCAATCTCTGGAATTTGCAGGGTGATTTTTTTCTGCAGTTTTGACAGTCCATATGTCTTGCGTTATTTTGGTCACATCTTCCGCATACTGGGAGGTCTAGTACATCTGTCTTGATGATGACCGAACCTCTGGCACTTGAAACATCTAAGTGGGTTCTGTATTTGTTTCAATTTTTTTTTCATATATCCGACGTTAATTTCCGTAGGCGGGTTTGGGGTATTAAAATTCAATATATAGGTGTTCGTATTTCTAGTTTCTCCATGTTTTAAACATAGTGATTCTTAATATCTGTAACACAGATTTTTAAATTAGTTTTTATTTCATCAAGTGTACACAGTGAGAGTTTAGAACACTTCAGTACACCCTTGGATGAATATAAATATTAGAGGAGGGAGGTTTTAATTTTGATGTTGTAAAAAGTTTCCCATTTTAGGATTTTTCCACTTATTTTTTTAACTTCAATTAGTATGGTTCCATTTGTTAACTTTTTGATTATGGTTGGTTTTATTTCTTTTGAAAGGATTTGTTCAATTTTAAATGGTAGTATTTTAGTTACCGGCGTTTCTTCTATGGATTTTATTATCTTATAATTTGGTGCATTTTGGTAAATGATTTCAGAATCACAATCAGCTTTCAATGTGTGGTTGCTTCGTGGATATACTTGTAGCCATTAATAGTAAGGTGATGAGTTTCATTGATTATGCTCCCAACCACCACAGAACCCCACATGGGGATGTCCCTAGGGGAAAACCCATTCGCCTAGGGACATCAGGGCTACATACATCATGCTGATGATTGACTAATAAAATATGTCCCTGGGTTTTCATTCCCAATATTATTACTCACCTAGGGACTGGAAGGAATATGGGTCTTTCCTCAGCATGATTGATCATACAGCCATCTTCACTAATTGAGATTTTTATAAAATCAGAAAGCCGGCCGATATGACCATATTATGAAATTTGACGAAAACCATTAACAGTGGATTTAATATTAGGTTTTTGAAGATTTTAAAATTATGTTGATTCTAATTATTTTTTGGAATATTGGGTTTTCGTGGTATAGGAAATATTTTTTTTTTTTAGGTTTCTGTTTTTGAGCAAATCGTGGGCTGACTCGAGATTAGGACAAAGATTCATCCAAGTTGTGTTACAGATTGTTTTAGACATACGGTAAGTAATTCTATAGAGGAATTCACCGTCCCATGGCTTTGTTGAAGGCTTGTGGAGGCCACTATTTTCAGACTGGAGTTCCAAGTTGATGGAATAAAGGAAAGAAAGGCGTGGCATGCTCCAATATTATGTGGACGATGTCTGAATCTTTCAGTCCAGATGATGTTTTGGATTCGTGCGTAGTTTGGCGAAGTGAAATGAATCAAGGAAAGGGTAAGTGCCGATATCTTAGTAGCCCCTAGGGTCCCAAATTAAATTTAAAAGCAACCCAGCGAAGGTATGATCAGGTGAAGCATGTTCCCCAAGGGTTTACAGACCAAATGGGCACGGTAACAGAATCTTAATGAAAAAAAAATGAGTCACACATTGCTAATAAATATTTTTGCGTGGTATATTTTAGGTGGTTTACTGCATGCGTGTCAGATTGTGATACATTTTGATGTATTGTTATTTTATGGAATTGTGATGCATTGTTTTGGGGTCGTGATTTTTATGGATTTATGAGGAATATTTTCGGCCTTAATGATATTGTTTTTTAGTTGGTGGAATTCTCCAGTTACTCCAGTTACACCTGTTGAGCGAAGGACTGGAGTGTGGTCATAAGGAATCCAGGCAAAATGTATTGCTGGAATGACCAGGGACACTAGGTTTGTGACCAGGATCTGGGACCAGAGTATGGTCCTTTTATGGTTTTGAGATTCTTCAAGGAATTGTAGAGGGCTCTATTGTGTTTGGGAGGAGGAAAGATGCATCTGTACTGTACTGTGATGCACGCATGTCAGGATAGCCACCCGTGCAAAGGATAGTATGAAATAAATTTAGATGATAATTAGCCTGGGCAAGTGTTACATAGTGAGAAGGTCGCCTTCTAATTAAGATTTTGTTTTTTGCTGTGGTTCAAGTAATTTCTTTTTGTATTTTTACTGTTGTTGTCCTTGAGCATTATTTGTAAAATGTGTGTGTGAGGGGGATGGAGATGGACGTGAAGAAAAATTCCACATGTGGAATTTTGAAAAATAAGTATTGGGGTGATTGTTATATATTGACACTCGACCGAGCCGTCAATCAAGAGATGTACCTGTGTAAATAAGCGGAGGAACAGCGGAAGCAGCTGGACGTAAGACAATCAAGCACGAGGACCCAGTTTAGGAAGGTAGAAAATTTCTGCGAACACATCACCCCTAACATATGGCCGCCTCAACAGATAGCAATCTCTTTGATTCATATCAGTGGTCAATATCTAATAAAGAGTGATGTCAGTAACTTTCACTTTTGCGTAATTTTGATGACAGTTTACCATCACAACTTATAAATGTTTATATCAATCTCATCAGTTTGTATTTAAAAAACGACTGCAATACAAAAGTTAACCAAGTGATTATCTTTTAAGTGCGAAAATAGAAAATTTTCCTATAAAATTAAAATAAGATTTCTATCATCAAATCGATTTCTGTTGAAATTGTGAGGTTTAATTTTTAGTTTTCAAATTAAAACAACTTCAAATGACTACATTTCACTCAAGTTAACGAAAATCAAGGTTATTTGCATTTTTGCCCGTATAATTGACGATGGTAAATATTTGTGATCTTTTCAGAAAATCAAACTGAAATAGAATATAATTCTGAGCACAATGCAGAAATGACTATTTAAAACCAATTACACCATGGCATTCTTTCAAGCAGCGATCGTGTTGATACTGCTATATGGATACACTACATGGATGCTAACTAAACGGATGGAGAAAAAGCTTGACGGCAACTACACAAGAATGCTGCGAACAATACTGAACAAGTCCTGCGGACAACACCCCACAAAGCAACAGCAGTATGGCCACCTAACACCCATCACGAAAACTATCCAAGTTAGACGAACCAGACATGCAGGACACTGCTGGACAAGTAGAGACAAGCTCATGAGTGATGTACTCCTATGGTCCCCTTCACATGGCCGTGCAAATCAGGGCGGCCAGCTCGAACCTACATACAGCAGCCCTGTGAGAATATGGGGTGTAGCCCTGGGGACCTACTGGAAGCGATGAACGATAGTGGGGTGGCGAGAGAGGGTCAGGGATATCCGTGCTGATGGCACGACAAGATGATGACAATCAGACATCAGCATATATATATATATATATATATATATATATATATATATATATACGCACTTTCGCGCACGTCTATACAGGTACAGTGTTACACAGGCACGTACACGTGAATATACATAACCCACATGAATTTACTTTTATCCACAAACACATGTACACAGTATAGTTGCTGTTATTTGCATGTTGCACCCACGAGGAAATTGAAAATGTATTCTCTCAGTTTTCACTTGGAGTAAATCTGCTATCAAAAGGAACGTTGGATATTCTATCCCGACCCCTGCCATCTATAATACACTACTTCTCACGTCA
Source organism: Sepioteuthis lessoniana (assembly GCA_963585895.1). NCBI lineage: Eukaryota > Metazoa > Mollusca > Cephalopoda > Myopsida > Loliginidae > Sepioteuthis > Sepioteuthis lessoniana. The sequence goes on from OY757907.1 coordinate 72,282,048, forward strand.
TTTGTAGATTCGAATTTTACATGCTATGCTAAAGAATGGAAAAGAATACAGTTGAATATTTTCGGTATATTTTCGTAGTAATCAATGAATAAATATAGTTTTAATCCATTTCTTAGATTAATTGAATTTATATGTTCTAAATGTATATTTGCCTGAGAATTTTTATCTTTACTCCTTAACAACTGTGCAACTAGTTAACTGTAGACGTAAACGACAGTCTAGAAGAAAAGACTTTAAAACAATTTTGTAGAGTGTTTATTACGTATGCACGTTTCGCCTGTAAGAGCTTCTACAGAAGATAATGAATTGGAACATTTTAGAAAAATATTCGGAAACATTACAGCTGTCTGAGGTTGTCATGGTTACACGATTAGGTAACGACGATCGTTATGAAACTTTAAAAGTTGGCGACGAAAAAATATTTGGAATTTTGCTTATGGCTGTTCTTTAAGATTGGAATTAAAGGTATTGAAAATATGACTAGTTAAGTGAAATATAGTTAATACTGAATAGTGTATTAATACTTGGGGTCGGTTAAGTTAATTTAGACAGTTTGTTTAAATTGGTACGTACATGAGAAAGAGGCTTTTCAAAATTAAAACTGATTAAAACATACCTACAGTCAACAATTTCACAAGATCATATACTTTGTATTTTCTATAGTAACAACACCAATCACAAGAGTGACAGACAGTAATTTTGTTAGAATCTCCACTAACTATTTTCGAATTTCGCCCAGCGCTTCTATTTTCTAAGCCCGTGGACACCCATAATTTCCTACTTGTACCCCACTGTTGATAATCTAGTCTATCTGTGCAATGATATGGTTTTGTATTCCTGCTAGACGTTGAGTTTAACTGGATTGTTGATTAAATTGTCTTTATTGGTTTTTGCCTTTTTGAGGGGGTGGTTAATGAACGTTGTACCGATGTGATGCGTCCTGCTATTGTTTTAGTGTTCCTTAATGAATTGAAGGAGTCAAAATTTATCAGGTTATGTGATTTGACCAACGCTTCTCAACTGTGCTATTACTCATTTGACATTCAGTTAGTGAAATTATGGCATTTCATGACAGAATTCAAGTGGAAAAGCTTTATGGTAAAAAGAACACTCACTGTTGACTAAAATCTTCCCATGTATATTTTTTGGATTCAATGTGACAAACATGGATCTAATATCAAAACTGTACGATAAGGAAATAAGATAATCTTCCTTTTCATACAACTCACATCTCTTAGCAACAGCATCGATAGCAGCCCCATTTATATATTTATAGGATACCCAATTTTTTAGCATAACAAGACGAATTTCCAATCCTAATAAGAGCCATTAAGCTTCGCCAATTGTGTCGTCATGTAATACCATAATTTCACAAAATGTTAAAAAATGTCAAATGAGCAAGAATTTATAGGCATTGGTCTGGACCCATAACCTGTTCAGTCTTGAGATTTTGAATTCAGCAAGAAAAAGTAACCAAAACAATAACAGCAGACATCATAACAGCACAAAATCCATTACTAAAATGAGAAAAAAATGCTGATTAAGACAATTTAATCAATCCACAATTTAAGATAAATACAAAACAATTCCATTACACAAATGGAGACTAGTCCTTAAAAGCGGGGTTCTTATTGGAACACTGTGCTACATCTGATGGTGAGGCTTCAAGGACTAACAAGAATTATTACCGAGTCAGAGTGGATATGATATTGAAGGAATACTTCACACTCCCCCAGAGGTCCAGAACTTGAGCCTTTGCACCTGATGTCGTTTAGTTTAATACCCAGGACCCCCACCTTTTACGTGGGGGATGTCTAACCTCTCGGCAGAGGATGAAGTTAACGATTGATCGTTTGAGTATTCTCATTTTTATATCTTTATATAGTGCATGTCAAGTAATTTTTCAGTCATTTCCCAATTAAACAGTTATATTTTAAATATTTCAAAAAATCTGTAACTATCAGCGATAATGTACAAAAAAGTTATAAGAACGTAATACTTTCAGTAGTTTGTTATCCTCATTCTACGTTTAAAAAAATCTTGAACTCTACAACTAACCCATCCACTATTCCTTTAATGCGGCGACTTTTCCGGACATACTTTTGGAGTGCAAATTATACTGTTCAGTAAAGAAAAAAATAATCTCATGTCATCGTTCACATGGAAATCTCATCAAATACTGTATGACAGCATCGCATGTAACGAAATGCTTGCATGAAAAATAAATGGGAACTACACAATAAATGGCGTGCGTTTGGAACAAAACCTGAAAGCAGCACTCTTCAAAACAACAGTTGTACAGCCACTTACTTCCAATCACACAAACTACTCAAGACATGCTGGGCATTGATGGAGAAGTAAGAACTCGGGTGTCAAGTTCTCCTATTGAGTCCAACACATCAACAACAGTTTGAGCCGACCAACAAAATCTTACATTCAAACCAATGAACACACTACATGTCATAGTTCTGTACTTGAGTGAAGTTCATGTGTTGAGATACGCGTGAGTGATAATAATCTTTATTTCCTTGATGCACAATGCCTTGAAGTTTTATGGGGGATGGGGAAGGGAGCGGTCATGCAAGTTCTATATGTTCTAAGGGAGTGTCTAGCTAGCCACATTCAACATGTACGATATATAAACAGTCATCCATCACCATGCGTGCTGCAGCCATCAAAATACTACATTTGCTCTATGAAAAAAGACCTACTTAAAACTCCCAATGGAATGTGTGGTTTTATTTACAATTGATGATTTATTTACAATAGATGTTATATGATGGGGATGGGAGAAAACCCCGAAATGTACAAAAAAAAAAAAAAACAATACGAAAGCCAAGGAAAAATTCCCTGTTTGGCTGTCCTCCCATTCCCCCGTCAACGAAATGGAGGTCGACTGTTTTCCGGTGTCCGAAAACACTGAAAAGAAGCCACTTTTTATAACTACGTAGGAGAGGGATCCTATCCTAGTAGGGCAAAAAATACAGGGTTGGGCTCGTTATGAGCAGTTGAAAGCAGATAATGATTTTTATACACGTGAACTTCCAAGGTCTTCAATAAAAGCAGGCTGGAGTGAGGGTTCAGGTTCTAAAAATAATGGGGATGGGGAAGATCTTGAAGACTAACAACTAGGTGACGGGGACGATGACTCACCACATGCTAACTAGGTTTCTAGGTTTCAAGGGGGAAAATCAATATCTATTTCCCGGGACGGGGTCCCGAAGGACCAGTAACTGAGACGTCATGGGCAGGAAGAGGAGGAAAGGATAACTCCAACATTGCTCCTTTTTTATGACCAGGCTTGCTGCATTCACCCACCTTTTGCTAAATGTTATGCGACCCACCTTTTCTCGAATTTTATGCGATCCAAGCGTTTTCTATAGCATCTGATTTTGATCCTAAGTTGATGCCTAAAATACAAAGCCAGATCACGATGAGAAAATTTTGCATCGTCATACAATCCCTTCTTTTGCATCGTCCAAATCCCCATTCGAGCTACAGCAAGGATTGTGAAAAACATCATACACTTCTCCCTCCGAAACGGAGGAAGAACGTTGTCGACGACGTAACCAACGTCCAGCAGCACGAACTGCATCGGTTCGATGCAAGCCATCCACTCCCTGACGTGATCCCAGAACGGGCGAACTCGCTTGCAGTAGTAGAAGGCGTGCTCTGCCGTTTCTTCTAAACCACTGGCACAGCAAGCACAATCGGGTATGTCTGCCAAGCCCGTTCTGAAGTTCATTCCAAGAAGGGGTAACGCATTCCGTGCAAGTCACCAGGTGAGCGAGAATTCGGAGTTGTTCAAGAAGTTCGATCCTGGCGCCCAATTCCAGTAGGGGCGGATCACCTCCGCCGTCCAGCCGCACCACTCTCTAAGAGAGCCCAAAGCAGAACTAGCTCCCGATTTAGTTCCTTCCCATGCCGTGAAAGGTCACTAGACCCAAGAAGGTTTCGAAGGGCCGTTCGGCACTCGCGGACAAGTGCACACACTTGCTTGAAAACCTCAGTCCCCTCACATTCAAAGTGGCAAGGTTTAAAGTCAGCAGACCCACTTACCTTACTCAGTGTCGACTACGGGCCGGAAATCCTCCGGGATGAGGATACCGACGGCCTGACGCAGGGAGCCAGAACCGAGTTCAGTAGTAACTCGGCCTTCCCAGGAAATTTCACCGACTTCCAAGGGATACCGCAACTTTAAGGACCTATAAAAACATGGATGAACATAACTCGGGACCCTGGCCGTGCATTTAGTTGACATGATATTAATAGAGGGGTGCTCCATTTCCGCCAGCCTTATGTCCGTCTGACTGGCTTCTTCTATAAAGTGCCAAAGCTCTTTAGTTCGGTTGCCAGCCGAACGAAGGTGGTCACCATGGGTGCACCCCTAAATAAATATGGGTTTGTAACGTCTTTATGGTCAATTGTTTTGAGTCCTGATAATGGATGTAAATACTGTTTTACATGTCGTTCCAATGTTAGTGATTCAAGCGTGTCTTCACCAAAGTAGAAGGCGTTGAGAGCTCGTCGGACCTCATTAGAGAATGACTTAGCTCGTTGTTTAGTGTACAATGATGATGATTGTGGTGTTGAACTCCTCGTTGCCGAATGGGACCGGAAGAGTAGCTTGGGGGTTTGGTTGTTTGAGTTTCACGGCACAACAACCACTATGGGTTATTCAATGCCAAATCCGGTTTACATATATGAATTATATATGATTTGTAACCATTTTTTGTATGAACTCACTTTTTCTTCGTAAATTCACTTTTCTTTTAAATTCACGTTTTGATCCATTCGACCCACATGTAGGACTCCAACGGGCAACATCACTCCGGGTCAGAGTGGACCTACTACAAGTCGTAATTGTTGATATTTAAATCCCCTGTGGCGCTCGCTAGTCTCACGCTCAAGGTCTCTCAAAGCTAGCTTTACAGTTAGGGTGTCCCACCCAGCCACCGCCTGAGTAAGTCTATCTTCTATAAATTTCGCCTATATCGGTCCTATATCGGTTGAGCTGACGACCGTACTTGGTGGCGAAATCTCTAATCCTATGTTTAAGAGAAATCAACCACCTATTCCTGGTAAATGCCCCCACTAACGCCCGCTTAATTAGGGATTCTATCCAGTAAGGAGGTATTGAACTTCCAGTCGCCGGTCAGAATAGGCCAATTAGCTAACTGCAGACTGACCCTAACAAGTTTAGGGTCAGTCCACACAATCAAGTGGAACGTAGGACAACTAAGGAAATCGCTATTAGCTCTTTTAATTTACACTCTGTCCAAGTAGAAACCTACTTTGGCAGAGGGTGAGCTATCTAGCCACGTACACATCTCCCGCCATGGGTGATCCAAACTAAACTTGTCGACCAAGTCATGACCAGTCATAAGGCCGACAAGGCTGCTTTCACACCTTCCCAACCTACTAGCTACCCGCCCGACCTTATCTATCTAAGGATCAAGGATTACATTCAAATCACCCATTAAGACTAGCCGCCTCGAATCGTCCAGGCAATGCGCCAACCGCCGAAAAAGGAAACCCTCTCGATAGCGGTATTGGGTGCATAAACCACTATCAGCCGGAACTTGAAACTTAACGGCGACATCGGCCACAACCAGTCGGCCCCTGTCACCTGCAAAAACAACGTCAACATCAGCATCAAGGCTGCGTCCAACTAGCAAAGAGACCCCAGCGCTGGTGCGGCTGCCGTAAGCTGAAACGCGACAGTCCGCAGTGCAAATGCAGAGTCTCTTGCACTGCAGCAGCTTCTACTCTGTGGTTCGAGAGTTGACCGAGCAAGCGCGCACGCATTCAACGTGGCAACGTTTAGAGACATCAGACCGACCTACCTTACTCATTGCTGACTACGGGCCGGAAATTCTCGTGGGTGTGGATGCCAACGGCTCATTGCAGGGAGCCGGTACCGATTTTAATAGTAACTCGGCCGTCCCTGGGGATTTCCCGGACATCCAAGGGGTATCGCAACTTTCGGGACCTATAGAAGGAGGGAGTGAACATAAATCGGGACCCTGCCCGCGGAATTATTCATCATTTTTTTGAGTGATGGGTGTTCCAACTCCGCCAGCCTCATTTCCTCTTTAGTGGCTTCCGTAAGGAAGAGCCACAGCTTCCTTGTGCTATTGCCCCTCAAGCGAACAAAGGTGGTCACCATGGGGGCACCCTTGAAAAAGTATGACTTTTCTATATTTTTTTGGTCTATAGTCTTTAAATCTCTAAGGGGCTGTCGTAGAGCATAGTGCTAGTTTTGTGAGGCCTTGTCAGTCCTCCTGTATAATGGATTTCGCTCTGGGTCAAACTTTCGCCTCCGTGGTGATTTTGAACTTCTGGTCTCAGAATGGGACCGGGAGAATAGCCATGGAGGTGAGAGGGAGGAAAGGGAGAGTAATGTAAGGGAGAAAAGTGACTCAGGTGATTGATTTGGTGGGGGTGAAGTTTGTTTTGTTGAGGATGGTACTTGATTTTTTCTTTTTGTTGGAAAGGAATGTTTTTGGAAGGCGATGAAGGCTGTTTAACTGGTGTCAGAGTTTGAGTCTGGGGTTGGGACAGATTGTGACTGGTTTTGGGATTGGATGTCTTTACAGAGTTTTTTTTTCTTTTTCTTTTAAGTGGGGGCCATCCCCGATATCTCTCCTTTTTAGATTTATGCAGGTTTCCAATGCCTCTAGCTGCTCTTCCGGTGGATGATGTTTTTTTCCTCCTTTTTTTCTTTGTTTTTGTCTGGTGATAATATTGTTTGTTTATTTTCCGCTGTTACTTCTATTGTTGTAGATAGTTTAACTGCTGTTATTATTGTATCTGTGGTTGTTGTTACTGCTGCTTCTACTTGGTTTACAGCCGATGTTTTGTTTGGGAAATTGGGGTTTCTTCCCCTTTCGAACTACCCGGGTCCACCCCTCTTTGTTGGGGTGGTCCCCAAGTTTTGTTTTTTTCTGTTGTTATTGCTATTGTAGCTGCTGGTGTTGTTGATGTGGTTGCTATTGCTGTTGTGTTTGGCATTTTGATTGTTTGAAGGCAGGATCTGGAGAAGTGCCCGAACTGCTTGCATGACCAGCAGAGAGGCCTCCTGCCCTCGACTATTGCCATCATATTCTGGTCTTTGAATTTAATGATGTGGGGTATGGCCTGGAAGCCCACCTGGTTGACGCACATATTGATGATGTAATCATCGTGTGCCGTCTCGGTGGGCGACCTCGCAAGTGTGACATCATCGACTACTCCATATTTACTTAGGTATGCGGCGAAGACGTCCCATTTAACTGAATCGGGACGCCACACACGGTGACCCTAATGTGCCTCTGGCCCCGGTATTCCGGCTGGTGCTTATAGTGTCTAGTAGAGATGTTGCCTACTGCCAGCCTTTTAGCGAGGTCCTCCGAAGGAAGCAGTGCATCCTATGTGGCCAAGCTTCACCGACAGAAATACCGACATGGTATGCCTGCAGATCTTAAAACCTCTTCGAAGGCCTCTTTTTTAAATCCCAGCCAGCCTCCTAGTCTTCAAATCTGTCACAACAAAGAACAGGGTTTTGGGTTCCACAGCCGCTATTGACTCAGCAATTGGCAGGATCTCATTATCTTTGAAATATGGGGCGTATTTGCCCACCCTGTCCCTTTTGTACTCTTGGGGCGATTTTTTTCTCAATAGATCAGGAGCTAGGTATTATTTCTGGCAGTTGGGTTTTTTGTCTCGGTTGGATAGTGGATGTTTCCAGGGCCAGCCATTGCATACTGGCTCCTCTAGAGGAAGGACTTCCATGTCGGATGAGAAGAGGTCTTTTGGTGAGGGTAACTCCTCCATAGTTGCTTGAAGTAACTAAGAGGAGGGGCCAAAATGATATTAAAATAAGGAGCTGAGTGGCTTGTGAAAACGGAGTTGAATGGTGTTAAAATAGAAGTCGATTAATTAACGCGAGTCGGCAAGAAAAAACAAAAGCTTATCCCACCTCAAAAACAAAAAATATTTGAGTGGGGCACTATAACAATACCAAAAAAGTGTCAAAGAATGTTAACAAAGACTTATTTCAAAAGCACAGAATTACTGAACACAGGAGTCTAGCTTTCGCGATTCTGTAGCGAAGTAACCAACCGTGAAAGTGAATATATATTTATTGTTAAAACATTAACAAATGCGGCACATGGCCAAAATGTGGGGGAGAGGAAGGTTGGTCAACACTATTCTAAACTTTAACTTAACTAGACACATTTACTGACCAATGCATATCTCCAAAATTAAAAAAACACTACAATACCTCAATTGAAAACTTCATTCTCACGCGACATTCACCAGCATTCACCAAAACAACTCTAGTGTTCCAAAACCTATATTTACAAAATGGGGGGAGGGGAATAATCTAAAATCAAAAGTAAGCTGACTACATATATATACACAATTCCCCAAGACAAAAATGAAAAATATTAACCAATAAAACATGATAGTTAGTATGAGGTCCCCCCCGCAAACTAAGCAATGGCAGAAAGAGGAGTTAACCAGTCGAAAATAGTGCAGAAGGAGAATAAGTATGCAAATGATAATTAAACAAATAAACAATGAATAAATAAATAAATAAATAAATATACACTCCATCGCATTCCTGGAGAACTCCAATTCCTGTCACCAAAACAGGGATGGGAAGGGGAAGCAAAACAAAAGAAGGGGACTAAAAAACCAACAAAAAGGGCCAATGTCCTAACATACTCTAGCTAAGTTAAAATAATTGGACAAACAGAACAAAAGTGGTCCAAAATCTAACTTACCTGGGCTGGGTGGTCATGCACTTCCGGTAACCCAAGATCCTTACGTCACTGTAATGTCGAAGTTTAAGATAAGGATGGCTCCTACCACGCGACACAAGCGCGAAACAGCCACCCACCTTTTGCCAAACTCCAGCGAAGAGAGTATCCTTCTCTCAAACCGGATTTTGACTTTAATTTGGTGTTTAAAGAAGGACACCAGTGTCTGAGAAGAAAAAGTCTCATTCCAGTAGAGTTCCTTCTTTCTCGTCGTCCAAATGACAACACGCATAATGCCGAGTAAGCAGAGAAACACAGTGTTCATGTCTGTTTAACTTCGGTACCACATTGCTGCACACAGAACTGGCTTCCAGGACAAAGAACTTTCCATTCAGGATGCGGACCATGAAACCTTCAAGAAGCTTGCACAGCAGCTGCACGACTGGTAGTGAAAGAAGGCGTGGTCCAAAGCACCACACCGGCTGCATTCTGGCGAAATGACCAATTGCACTGAAAACAATTTCTTGCCGACTCAGACCGCATTCCGGATGACCAGCCAGGTGAGGGAAGCCTTGTCGTTATTAAGGTAACTCATCCCGGGGGGCCCAAGGCCACAGCAAGCGACCCTCCCTCACCGTCACACCAAGCGCGCCGATCAGAACATCACTAGCGGTCCCCCTAACTAAACATCGATATAATGCCTTACTCAACAACGGCCAGCTGTCAGAGAGACCTGTCTGCAGCCGAGAGAGAACTTTCAGTGCATACCAACACTCGCGATAGAAGGGGCATTCGCTTCCGGGTAAACGGTGGGCCTCCCCATCAGCGGAATGCACACTTCTTAGCGACGGATTAGATCATTTAGCGTCTTCTTTTCAGAAGCTCCCCGCCGCCGGATCCTGTGAACACATGCGGTCTAGGAAAGTAAGACGCAAAGTATGGCGCCACGTCTCAACCTAGACCGCCTTCGGACGGGTGAAGGTAACAGATCTTCCGTCGCACCGAACTGGAAAAGTATCCTTTCCAATTTGAATAAGATGGTGCACGGGATTGGAAAAGGACCAGAGGGTAGATGTACAAACTGCACACCTCAGCCCGGCCCTTTAGGGAAAGCCGCCCACGTAGCCACAACTCCGTCGTAGCCACGACCTTTTCCAGTACTTCCGACCAATTTTTCTCAAATTGAAGATCAGGCTCGAACCAGGCACCGAGTATCTTGCACAGATCGTCCCTCCAAATGAAGGAGCCGAGAAGGGCACAGCCCTTCCACGAACCCAACCATAAACCGACGGACTTTTCGCGGTTAATCTTGGCCCCAGTCACAGCTTCCTACCTTCCGATTTCTTTGCTCACCTCCTCCACCTCAGCACTGTTCGTTACAAGCACGCTGACATCGTCAGTGTATGCAGTGTACCTGGCTACCTCACTGGAGCCAGGTAACGTGAGGCCGCGTAGGACCGCGTTCGCCTTTAGCTTGCGAAAAAAAGGGCTCTAATGCAAAAATGTAGTGCATAGACGATAGCGGGCAATCTTGAAAAATCGATCGAGTCAAAGTGAAAGGCTCCAACCTTACCCCATTCATTTCTAACATGATTCCGGGGGACGCATAAAGACAACGGATCTAGATGCGAAAGTGAAGCCCGAAACCGACCGCAGACAAGACAGCCTCCAGTAAACCGTGATCAACCCTATCAAAGCCTTGGACTTATCTAAATTGATCAGCGCGGCATTTCCGTCGATCGTGCGAACAAAATTAAGGCTATCCTGGATAGTCCTACCCTTCACAGCACAAGTCTGCTCGGGGCAAATCACACTATACAGGACAGTCTTGCAGACGGTCTGCTAGGATCTTCGCCAAAATCTTTAAGTCAGTGTTTAACATCGTTAATGGGCGAAAATTACTAATCCCATCCCCGCCATGTTTGTCCTTACGTAGCAACTTCACTATACCCCTGTTGAAGCGTCTCGGTATGGAACTTTGCCTCATCCAGTTGTTATAGATAGTGGCCAGTAAGGGGGCAAACATGTGCGACAACCTCAAGTACACTTCGTAGGGCAGACCATCGATTCCGGGAGACTTATCCGACCCGACAGAGTTCATCGCTTTCTGGATATCATCCTCTGTTATGCAACTCTCACACCCAGCCGCTTCAGCCACCAAAAGGCGAGGGAAGTCGGTGTGATAGGTGTCGAACAGAGCAGAGCTCAGTCCGGGCTCCCTGGTAAAAAGTTTTAGGGAAATACTACCGAAACGCCTTACAAATGGTTTCGTTTGTAGTTCGACGTTGCCCGTCCGGCGATATGAGACTGGCGATATATCGATCAGCAGCATGCCTGAGTTCCTCGGCCTGTAATTCTTGGGCCATATTCGTCGCTTCGCAAGACATTCTTTTTAACCTATCCCTAACTACAAGAGCTTGGTGCTCCTTAACTTGCAAGGAGGCTAGCTCGGACTTAGCTATTCTAACTTGCCCGCTATCTCCCGCTAAAACCGCCCTATCTAGCTAATCCTTAATCGATCTTTGCTCTGCTACCATATCTAACTTGAGTCTTCCACTATAGTCGGCAGCAAAGGATCAAATACTATCCTAAAGTTTACCCCACCGGCTATTCCCAATAATAGCTCCCGACAGTTCCCGCTTTATCATTAGTTCTAGCTGGTTCCGGAAGTCATCCTCAGCCAAAAGGGAAGAGTTGAACTTCCAGTAACCAGACATCCTACTTCTAGCCTTATCTAACCTAATCGACACATAAGAATTTGTGGTCGGAATCTTTATAGAGGTAAAAACTTGGACCACCTAAATAATCTAGGTCGACTCGCCTAACACTCAGTCGAAATGCCTGTAAAGCTGGGCCGAGGTGCCCCTACCGGTCCAAGTCCAAACTACCTTATTTGGATGCCTTCTGCAAAATTTGTCAACGAGATTCAACCGTTCGACAAACTCGCGAAAATATCTGGCATCCAAAGTATTAGTACCCACACTAATAGCCCCTCTGTCTAAATTGGGATCAAGGACGAAGTTCCAATCTCCCACTAAAATTACCCGCTTCGATGTAATCACGTGCGACTCGATGCGCCGGAAAAAGGCAGGAAGTTCACTAGTAGCATTGGGCCCATAAACCCCAATCGGCCGTAACGCCTTATCCTTTATGGTAACGCCCAGAACACAAAGTCTGCCCGCCGGATCTGAAAGAACAAGAGCACACGTAGCGACCAGACGTCTACTTACCAGCGATGTGACCCCTCTAGAAGGACTATCAAAATATGCTGAGGAGGAAAAATAGTCCCTCGACCGAATATCTTCATTGAAGTTGGGATCAACGAGTCTCTCCTGTAAACAACATATATCAATGCCGCGGCGCTGGAGGCATAAAAGTAAATGGGATCTTCAAGAATCCGACCTCAGGCCGCGGTCATTTAAACTAGAAGCCTTAAATCCATCATGAACATTTACAGGGGTTGAGTGCCCGAACTGAACATGGCTGGGATCAGGACGCTGACGGTCTTGCTCATGGAACTTGTGGCAATCTCATTTGTGATGGCTCCGTCATGAGTGAGACCCCCGATGTCCTGCGGGAAGGTTAGTTTGACAGCCCTATGAAGGAGGGGAGGCAACACAACAGGGATCCTCCCAACAAGGTCTTTACATGAATTAATATCGTCTTTACTGATTGATATTGTGTCGATGGCCTCGTTGGCTTCCCCCAACATTTTCATGGCTCCTTCCGACCCTCGGCCCTTGCAGATAACAGTCGTGACCTAAACGTTTGCAAAGTTTCGGAGGTCCTCCACATTTCGTTAAAACAGGTGGGAGGGTACCTGGGTTCTGGTCGATCTTTTTCGGGGCTTTCTTCCCCGGGCAAACAGCGGAAAGGTGACCAATCTCGCCGCTGTACCAGCAGGCAAGTTTTCGTCCGGAGACAATTACTGGAAGCCTGTGCCCTCCCACATCCAACCAGTTGGGAACGGAGTAGGTCTTAACGTCCAACATTATGTCGAACCTCCATTCCCCGCGCATTCCGTCATGTGTGTCTGAGACGATGTCTCCAAAATTTAGCATGTACACGGCTAAATTGGCGTCTCTGAGGAAGCTAAGAACCTCATACATTGATACCGTGGTCTGCCGTCGCCCCATGTATTCAGTTCAGAAGAAAAATTCTTTATTTTCATATGTTGTACGAGTAAGAGCGACGGCTTCATCTTCGGTCGGCAATAGTATATCCCAGTCTTTGGCGGGCTTAATCTTGCAGGACCGTTTATTCACGACTAAGACAGACACCGTTCTTTTCTTTTGGTCTAGTCTGACTTGCTCCAAATTGAACATAAGACCATGCTCCTGCACTTGGCTGGATATGGCCTTTGCCCACTGGAGCAAGTCGTCAACGTTGACCAAAATTTTGGGGAGGGCTTTCCAGATGTTTTCAGATTCAATGTTTTCATTATTTTCTTTTTTGTCATTGAGGGGCGTGGTATTATAATTTTGGGTGGGGATTTACTTTTTTGGTCAGAAATGGATGAAATATTTTGGTCCTTTTTGTGAGGGGAGGGGGATTTATTTCTTTTTTCAGAAAAAGGGGGGTACTTTGGTCAATAGGAGTGTCATTTTTCCTAGAGGGTGATTTATTTTTCTTTTTTGTTGGGGCGGGGTCGCCCTTACTCGGCGGAAATAGGGCCTTTTTGGCCGAGTCGTCTGACCGGCTGGCCATAAAAAATGGGGTGAGTGAGAAAAGCTAGAATAAAGATGTGTAGAAGAAGCAATGAAGAAAAAGGGGAAAAGAAAAAGAATTAACTTATGATCCTACAAGGTCAGAATCTTCAATCCAGTTGGGAGAAGCCGACACGATATGAAGAAATGAGTCCTATGTTGTTGAATATTAAGTAAAATTCTTCTTTCTTTGGTTGGTTGAAATGATCTGAAAAAGAAACTATTGTGATAAATAAATAAACGGCACTAACGCGTGAAAGTGAATACTCACTTGAGCATCAAGAAGGGAAGATTATATTCGCATCGGGGCGTTCCACCATGCGCAGGAGATATCGTCCATTCCCAGTGTGTTATTTGGCTGTGAGCCCAGGAGTGGCTATGCTAGTGTGCATATATGCTGGCCCACTCATTGGCATTTATTTGTTAACCGACGCCAATCGGGCTGCCTAGCCGGTAAGTATTGTTTATTTTCTCCAATGCGTTAAGGTAGTAGCTTCTTCAATGGAGAAGTAAGAACTCGGGAGTCAAGTTCTACAATGGAATCCTACACATCGATAACAGTTTGAGCCGACCAGCAAAATCTTACATTCATCAAACCAATGAACACACTAGATACCGTCAGAGAAACTTGAGTGATGTTCGATTGGGACGGTTGACGAGAGAAAGTCAAAAGAATTCGGCACATTTTGATTTATTTCATTTTGTATATAACCCGTGTAGAAGCACTCCTGACGTAACGGTTACCGTCGCTGGAAGTGAATCTGGCTACTCGAGTTCAAATTCCTGAACGGGGCTGTTTGCATTTTTCATAACGCTTATACCCCCTAGGAAAGGAATGAATCCAACTATTTTCCACTCAGCAATGTGCGAATAATTAGGTAAATTAGGCTTAACTTTAATAGGCAACCGACCTTAGAAAAGGAAAATAATTTAAAACAGAACTAGATTTGGAAAGAGATGGGATCCACTAAATGAATAGCACCTCACCCCACGAATAAAACGGGTTTTAGAATCAGTGATATTACCGTATACATTTCCCCAGCAGTATATTCTTGATAAGTACTCCAATTGCAAATTCTTTAATCCGGTTGGGTTTTATGATATATTGACTTCTGTAGGTTATTTAATGTCGAATCCTTTTATGTTATATTTGGTGGATTTATGAACTGATAATTTGCTGATGACTTTTTAAACAAGCCAGAGCTTATTTGTTTACATGTAGTTAAATGATTTCAAGTATTGCTAATATTAATCATTTGTTTGCGTACAGTTAAATGGTTTCAAATATATTTATTAAACTGTTCGATTTGACCCATTGACGAGACCCTAACAAATACCACCATTCCGGGTCAGAGTGGGCTTGAGGGTAATAAATAAATTCTTGAAATATCCAGGGCAAGAGCCCCACCATCACATAGTTTAGTCACATTCGACGTGGAGGGTATTATTCCTCTGCAGAGATGCAGTCGGCTTATTCTACAGCCACAGCCGACAGGGATATCTCTAATTATTATCTTAAAATATAGCATATAAACACCAGACAATTTGTTAGCTTCAGTTTTACGTAAAATTCTATCGGAGTTGAACAACTTTTTATACGTATAAGGCTCCACTCCTTTGAGGAGTGGAAAGAGGGAGGTGGTGAATATAAATTCATCTTTTAAATTACTCTTAAGACCAATTGACATTTTGCTTGATTTTGATGACTGTTTAAAACTTAAAATATTTCAGAGCAATTGAATTTCATTCGTGTTAATTTATTTTACTCAATTTCTTTTTTTCGTTTGAATCTTTTTATATTGATTGTTTTAAGATCTAAAGAAATACGTTTTCTTGTGAAAACGTGATTTTCTATAGAAGAGATGCTGTGGTAAAATAATGCGATTATTTTTTCAGTCGCAGAGCGCTGATCAAAACCTATTGTTGAGCTTTAAGGATTCTACCTGTAACTGTCATTTATTAGCAAAAACATGAAAATTTTTAAAGTAAAAACAATCTCATCGATCTTGTCCGTTTCGAAACTAAAAATAAGATAAATCCAGTTAGTAAATACTCAAAGAGTTGACACATATTTCACACAAAAACAAAACGAAGTTTTACACAAAGGACGTCCGATGGTTTGGTATCTTTGTTAAATCTCCAAAATTACACCTGTAAGAGGGTTTTTCATCTTCTGAAAGTTTTCAACTTAACCTGCTATTATCCATAGTAAGCTAAGAGTATACGAACTACTCACCCCTGAAATCATGCCCATACAGGGCGGTTATTTTCTTGAATATGTCACGAAGTCTATTGATTGCAAGTGCAATACCAAACAATCTCATTCTTACCGCATAAAACGTCTTTTTAAGAATTATAGTTAAAGAACGGAAGCTAGGCTAATCAAAAAATCATAGTGGGGAAGGCAACACTTAATGACTTAATGGTCATTGTTACTTTCCCATTTTAAAATGACCGCCACTAGCAACGCTTACATTCTACCAGAAGAAACAAGTTTGAAAATCATTTTCAAAATATTCATGACAAAGGTTTTTTTTTCAAAGTACTAATAATACTATGAAGGCGTGAAAAAGTTATCGGCCCAACCAAAATTCAATGTTTGAAGTCACGGAGCCCATAAAATCCAAAACAATATTAGGCATTTTTTTTTTCAACTCTAAAGACAGCGTTGAAAGTGTTGAACTGTATAATGAACATATTGGATAGTAGTAGGTTTGATGGCCATAGATAATCCTCTTGGTCGGGACGGGAACTTTCCAGCAGCTTTTCTTAACCAATGTGCATATGACTAGTATTATGTTGCTAGCGTTGTTATACTTATTTCGATGAATTACTGATTAGAGCCGGGGGAAGATAATGTGCTGATGAGAGATTTTTTCTTTGCGGGGAAAGAGGTAAGATTTGATGATGCGAATTTACAAAAAAAATCTAATATATCTAATTCTCATTTAAAGTCTGCAGCAAAAAAAAAAACACACACAAAAAAATCTTTTAAATAAAATATCAATTCATTTCTGTAAGAATCATCTTGAAATGCGAAAAAACCTGCCAAACAATCCGAAAAAGCGGCCAAAATAAGCTGTAGCGACTCAAAGGCGAATAATATATAAAAGTTTATATTTTTTGATAAGCACCAGAAAGGGACGTACATCTTACAGAACATTAACATAGCGATTTGAACACCAGCACTAAGTTCGCCAAAATCATTTTTGATCGTATTATTTGATACTTAATCGTTTAAAGAATTTTAGATTTTAAAAAAATAACTTTAAAGGCAGTACACGCCATGAGGTCCCCTCAATTTTCCTTTACCGGAAAAACAACTCAAGTCACCATTATTCAACATAGCATTATTGTTCAAATGATCATATTATCCAAAACGTACAAACAGACATTTCGAAAAATATTGTTAAATTTATCGATACTGAGAATAGTTCAACTTACCAAAATTACTTCGGACAACGAAACATCATCGTATTATTTCTTCTGGTAACATTTTTCAAGTGTATAATCCGTGATTTAACAAAAGTTATTTCTTCTAAAAGCTTTGGAGAATGAAGAGTACGCCTTGATTGTCATTACTCCCAGGTCCACTCTGACCGAGAGTGGTAGTAACTGTATCACTTCTTCCCATTTATATGTCTGATAGAACTATTCAATCATTTACAAAGGATTATCATTAGTTATTTGAAAGCGTACAGCTGTATAAGAATTTTTTTTGTAGAGGTAATATTTGATAGAATTACTAATTTTAAATACCAATAGATTTAACAGTGAGAAAACAAATGAGTTCAAACAACTTCGTTTGAAAATAAAACCATTTACAAACTATTCTCTAAAAGAAAATTATACAAAAGGATTCGGCATTTAAAAACCCACAAGGGTTAATATGTCAACAACCAACGTTTCCATGCTTTTAAAACTTGACTGTTCTGACTTGAGCTTTTTCGAAAAATATTTTTATTCAATGCAAAAATGAGAATTTCTGATTTCGAAGATTTTTCGATATCTAAAATCATAATTAATAAATATATTAATCTTTTTTGACTTTTTGATTTTCCCAAATCGACGGATTCCGTTAATCAGAACCAAGTTCAAGTGTTAAGTATTAGGACATATACGATGAACACCTCGGGGGTGTAATGGTTAACTAGCTAGACTAACAAACCTATACGAGTGAGTCTCATTAGGTGCCCCATTCATATTGCTTTGTGCCACATCCAAGCAAAGAGCTTAATAAATTAATATTAGGACACATAGCGTGGGCACCTCGGGTGGTGTAATGGTTAACAAGCTAGACTACCAAACCTGTACGAGGGAGTCTCATTGAGTGACCCATTCATACTGCCTTTTGCCACATCCGAACGAAGAGCCTAATAAATTAATATTAGGACGCATAGCATAAAGATTACCTTCTAAGTGACAATCATCCAGAAGTTGAGGGTTTAATCCTGATTGCCGGCGAGTAACTATTCAAGAATACTTAACAGTTATACCCTGTTATAGTTAACAGAATCAGAGCAAGTGACCCACGTGGATTAAATAAAGGATGTTGTTCAAAGTTCCGTATAGGCTCGCAAGTTCAACACGAAATCGGCCGGAGGACACATCGGTCGAAACGTGAATATAACATTTATATATATCTGTGCCTGGGGTATAACGCTGATTTATATTCATTGTTGAGGTTCATGTTTCTGGAGACTGTTATTCCTTCATTGTCATGACTACAGGAGGTGTACTAAATGTTTTGTTTGGTCCAGCCGACTGGGGCTACAGAATACACCGATTGAACCTTTGCAGAGGGATAAGATTCCTCCAACGAGTATCCTGGATATGACATTAAACCGTCACGTCCACTCTGGCCGGGAGGTTTGAATCTATGAGGGAAATAAACAAAACAGTGTACTGATGCTAAATTGAATTGTTTAAAATAGAAATGTTTTGACATTCAAAATGTATACTTCTGTTAAACTGAATTGTTTGAAATAGAACTGTTTTTTACATTTTAAACTGTGCACTTATGCTTAAATGAATTGTTTGAAATAGAACTCTTTATATGTATAAAAATGGATTTGACTTTGAATAACCTACAATGTTTGATGTGCCATAAAATCAAACCAAACGAAAAACCTGTTTTGTTCCCATCTGTAGGTTAAACAGCTCTGTTTAAAAATGTTGTGGATTTTTGTTAAACGCTGGCTGTTAAAACTTTGATATTCTAAATAGGTGTAAAAAATCTGACACTTTTTCCTTCTTTTTGCTTGAAAATTTTATAAATTTGCATCCGTGATGGAGAGCGTTTTGCTTAGTAATATTTTTCTACCCTTTTAGAACGAGGAAAAAGATTTTTTCACTGTCGAGTTAGCCTAATGTTAGCAAATAAGATAGATTACAGCAAGAAAAACCTCTGAAAGAATCATTACATATGCGGGGATTTGCGCTATTAGCCCTCAGTGTGATTTGGCAATCAGTTGTACTCACATGCTTTTTAGCCTCTGTTTAGAGGAATCATTATTCTATTTTCAGAGAAGATTTTTGGACGGAATGAAATAATTTTGTTTTTTGTAGTGAAGATATTTTTCCTTGGTTGAAAGATTTTAATTCAAGACATGTTAATTCTGAATTTTGCTTTGTTGTAATCTACCCCCTTTGAAAGAAAATTTCTTTTCAGATATTTATTCCAAAAGTAATATCAAATATGGTTCATTAAAAGATTGGTTTTAATTCAGAATCAGTTAATTCAGAATTTGTAATATCTATCTTGTTATCAACAAAGAACAATCGGAATTAGTAAAATTCTGAAATTTTGTAAAGATATTCCTTCTATATATTTTATCAATGGAAAATGTATACCTTTTCGTTTTGATAAAATGCTTTAAGTTAAACTTCTGATTTAAATTCTATGACAACCAATTACCAAGGAGTAGCGCCCTCCCCAACACCTCGGTGTAGTAGCAATTGAAAAGGGAGCCTTCTGGTCGCCCTCAATTATGGTCGCCAACTTTACTTACTTTATTTCATATTTATGCGACTAATCCTTTTCCTTTTTTTTCTTTTGGCGACAGATTTCTAAGGGAACACATTTTTTTGTATGGCGTTTTTTTTATTAATAACTTGAACACGAATAATTGTGCAGTGTCTTTTCTTACATTGTAAATAAAAAATCCTTTTAATTTCAAAAGACCTTTCTCTTTATATTCTTGCATTTACTCGAAAATTGATTCCAAAATTTCCTAAGTACCCATTTGTTCCGTAACGTCGACTTTTTAACGGCACATAGTGAAAATCTTTTGACATATGACACATTTACTGGTTTTGATTTTGACAATGCATTTTAACAAGCGATCAAATCCATCAATCTATCAATAATGGTTGGAAAAAAGTAACTGTCTACCACACCAAGCATCCTTACTTGTCTTTCCGGGGGTCGAAGCACGGATTGACCGAAAATCCAATTTCTAGTGGCCGTCATTCTAAATTGGACCTCTTCATCCCACTTGTCGAAGCGGGATCAGTATCTTTGCTGCGCTTCAAAATGGAAAATGTTGTTCATCAAACTAAAAAGGTGATCTTGTGTTGAGTTTTTCTTTAGATGAAGTGGATGAATAACGATCAAACAGTTCTATTTCTAACAATTAAATTTACCATGAGTCATTTGTTTGCACACAGTTTAAATGTCAAACAGTTTTATTTGACCCATAGATAGAACCTTATCAGATGATACCACTCCAGGTCAAAGGGGATCTGAGAGCAATAGTAATGAAGGGATAGTCCACATTCCTTAAATTTCCAAGGTTGGAGCCTCGCCATCGGATGGTTTAATGTCATATCCGGAACAATCGTCATGAGGGGATCTTATCCTTCTACAGCCGACTGGGCTGTGATGTCAATAAATAAACAGTAATGTATATATCTTGCGTCAGTCTTTGTTCGGAATAAGTCAGAGTAGATGGCATGAGAGAAATTTCAAGGAAATAAACAAAAAATTATCCTTAAAATCGTCTTAAAAGTAACATTTGAATATTATATTTTAATATCAAGCGACTTATAATCTTCATATTCCACTTTTCTAAAGTATTACTCGATTGACCATGCTTGAGTTAATTTTAAAGAATTTCAAGCATGAAATCACTGCTAATCTGAAAAGAAAAAAACCAACGAAAAATTTGAATGAATAAAACGCTGATATAAGTTGATAAAAAAAGAGTGTGTAGCGTGAACAACAAAATGAGTATCAACCTATATCTCCACTGTCGATTGCAATGTTTTCTGTTTCATTGGATCTAAGGCGAGCTTCTCAGCGCGAAAATAATTTCGAACAGTTTATCTTGAGTGGGCGAATCGCAAGTTTGAGACCGAATTAAAGTCAGTTTTTGTTTTCATGCGCACAATCAAGAAGTGAATACCAAGTAAACATTTGTAACGATATTTAAAACGAACATAAAAACTCATAGTTTTTCTGAATAAAAAAAATAACACGAATACAAGAGTGGGCTGAAAAATTCATTGACTGAAATGTATATATCGTAACGTCATATCTCCTGTTGATAATTATTTTGACCAATGGAATCCAAGCACTGCAATACCGATGGAAGAAGTGTGTGGACCGCAAGTAGGATTATGTTGAAAAAATGAACCTCATTTGATTACATTCCATGGGAGTATCTTGGTCAAACTCCGAAAAAACTAATTTTTATTCGCTTTGTATACAAATGAGTTATTTTTTTATTAATTTTCTTTCAGAAATGTACCTGTCTATCACATTCAAGAAGATCTTTCCACCCGCCGATATCTTTAAAATTCATGTTCCGATTAGCCAAGGAGTCTGTAGATAGAATATGTCTTTCTAATTAATTTTTCTCGCTAAAGTTCTTAGTCACACCATGATAAGACACTCCAGTGGATGCCAATTTTATTTGCTTTCCTGGTGAATTAGGCTTTCCCGATGAGTTCTAAAACGTTTCACATACCTTCGGGGAGCGGGAGGAAGTTGTAGATGCATTTAGAATACTCTTTGGGATTAAAGGAGTTCACTAATACAGTTTTAAGAAGTAAGCTAAGAAGTCTATAAGCAACAAGCAAAAAAAAATAAAACGATTAAAATATTCAAGGTCAATATCGATAAGAGTTGATAACCTGAAACAAAAATAAGTCTCATTACTTTCTAATTTGATTTCGTTGTTTAGATTCTCTAGATACAGAAACAAAATTGTGACATGAATACAAAATATTTTTAAAACAGAAAGAAACATTCTGATTGATTTCTAAGATCCTTTTTGCATATGAAATTTCTTGTTTTTTTTCAGCTTTTGTAAAATGCTTTTTTATCAAAGACATTCATGTGTTGTATAATCACGGTGATCTCAATAACAACAGTGATACAATTACAGGCCGACTTTTCGAACGGGTTGATTAATTTCTAGCTTCGGTCCATGGAGACACGAGGAGAGAGATAAAATTCTTAAAAGTCTATGCTACCCATACTATGCTGACCCCACCCCAACGCGAGGCACATCTTGTGATGTTTAAGATCTTAATTCATCTTTGCCAGTCGAGATCCGAAAAACTCAATCGCACGACTCAATGGTAGAAAACTCAACTGCATGTCTCAACGGTCGAATATCAACTACTGTCTTTTCAAAATCCTAAAATTCTCAGAAACATCTCTTCTGGGCACGATGTCATCCACACTCCAGACCCATTTCCTGTATGGGGGTTTATTGTGACAAATGGTGATTGTCATTTCCTTTCCGCACGGGCGTAAGACTGCACCAATGACTATGCACCTGGACTAAGAGACCCGAGTGGCTCAAAGCCTTACCAAACTGAATGATAAAATATAATTAACGAAGAATGATTAATATAAGAAATAATTTCTTAATTATATAACATATGAACATCCAATATATAGCTGACTATGTGAAAACAGATTTTATTACGTCTATTTCATCGAGTAAAATGCATAAATCAAGTTCCTGCTTGCAGATATAAGTGGTGAATAGCTGCTAGGATATGATTCAGAGTTTGATTAGCTCTGGTTAAGTTATTTGGGTAAAGGGGTATGATGTTGAGAGGACTGAACCCCTGATTAACTCAGGAAAGCAACATCACAGCTCATGCACACTACAGTACATCTCTTCATTTATTTATTGAAATAATTACTCCATTTTTAAATATTGCTTGACGTTACTAGAGTTACCGGAATTGGAATGATCCAGAGCAGGGGTCTCAGACTCAAGGACTCAAAATGACCATTACGTCCTGAGGGAGAGAGTGGAGTAAAAAGAGATGGGGACGTGATTCCCACCAGTTAAAATGCTAGTCTGCAAAACAGCTTCAAAATGAATGCACATGATTGTTTTATTTAGCTTGTTCTTTTATCTAATGGCATATCAACCTTCAAAGGTTATTTAATGCCAAAGCCATCCTTGTAGAACAGGTTGTGGTACTATCTGATCTATAGCTAGGTTGTTAAGAGGATTCATACGCACATATGACAGTGAGGGGGACATGTGAATTAGTAGAAAATATAACTGGTGGTTGGTTGTGCTTTATGGCATATCAACAATTGCAGATTATTTAATGCTAAACCCCGTTATATCTATTGTTACGGCCACTGGCAACGGTAGGATTATAATGCAAGGACTACTATGAGAATCGGAAGTGGGGCAGGCGATTGGTGAGTCTTCGAGCCCAAGCAACAGTGGAAGAAGCAGCCGAGAAGGGGCAAAGGTCTTGACCCAGATAGAGAAAAGACATGCCATTGGTCGATGCAGGGAGGGCGTTTTACCGCCAAAAAGAAACTAAACCAAAAAAGTCAGTTTCGAGCTTCGCCAAGGAAGAGAAAGGTCGCCTTTTCACAGGGTCCGGTGAAAGGGGAAATTCGGCCTATAGAAGTCGGCTCCGGTGAGTAAGAACTTGAGTCTCAACGTAAAAGAAAAGGAAAACAAAAACTGGTGCCTTGAAACTCGTTAATAGGAGATTAACGAATATAAGAAAAAAAGAAAAAAATTAACAAAAGAAAGGAAAGATAAAAAAAAAGGTTAGTCAAAATTTTTATCAAGAATAATATACGTAACCTAAATAAAGGTCCGTATCAAGACTATTCCAAAGAAACATTTTTGAGGCTGTTCATCAGCAGCTAGTTTCGGCGGAAAACCTATTTGTTTAAAATTTGTATATCCATATTAAAAACAGAGAGGAGAGACTTTTGTTCTTCGGTAAAAGAAAAAAGAAAAAAAAGAAAGAAAACGAGGAAGTTCCCTCCCTTTAATTGTAAAGGGAAAAGTAGGATGTGGATATAATTTTAAAACAAGTTGAAAAAAAAAAAGAACTTGGTCTTATTGGAAGGACCTAGGCAGATACTATTGGGAGCGACTCGTCCTCCATATATCTGTACATTTTTTGTTGTTGTATTCGTTTTGCTCATTGTTTGTCTGTTGTTACAGTTGTGCTTTCTTTAAAATAAAAAAATGTAAGAATGATACATATATAAAGAAAAGGAGAAAACCAACTGTGCGTCATATTGTTTGTCCGGTTCAGAATACCCCACGTATTCATTCATATCACGTCGACCTCTTTAATATTGAAACACCCTCATTCGTCCGTGGTCTTAGTAACCCACACATAGGACTTCGTCCATATCTCGAAAAATTAAAAATACGGGTGGAAACTCGTTACAATATATATATATATATATATATGTGTGTGTGTGTGTATGTGTGTGTATATTTTGTAAATGAATAGTTTATCGGTAATATTATTTTTAAATCAGCTAGAGTTTATTTGTTTACACACAGTTAAATGGTTTCAAGTATGCCTGTTGAATACAAATGATTCTATTCAACATTATTCATTCGTTTACACAAATTTAAATAGTTTCAAGCATTAGTCTAAGATTAATTATTTGTTTAAAATATAGTAAAGGTTTTGTTTTAAAATATAGTAACTGTTTGATTTTATCCATAGATTGGACCTTAACAGGGACTACCACTTTGAGTCCGAGTAGACCTGGGAGCAATGGTAATCAATGATAACTCCACATTCCTCAAAACCCTAGGGCTAGAACCTCACAATTTGATAGTTTAGACTTATATAGAGGATCTTTGTTAGGGGTTCTTGCTCCCTTGCAGCGATACAGTCGGTGTATTTTACATCTCCAGCCGACTGAGCTCTCTTTTAGTGGGAAAGTGACTGAAATATGAAAACAAATTCTACCCTTCTTCGGGGAGAAACATGGTCAGGGAGGAGACCAAATTATCAAATTTTAGGAAAATATCTCACGAAAATTTTTCTACCATGTGCTATAGGAGAGTAGTTTACGGGCAGCATACAGCCCATGGGTCGAATAACCGAAACCCTGAACTAGAGGCATAAAATATACTTGCTATACTATAATATTCATATCATTATAAACTATAATATTCATACGAATCGTTTTTAAATTTATTTCATTCTTTAGAAAAATAAGCATTTTCATGTAACCAGTTAATCGTGATAATCGGATGTTAAAGTGAAAAAAATGTCAAAGGATTTTAGAATATTTTAGGATGTAGTTTGTTTTTATCTGGATCTAGTAATTTTTTTTCCGTGAAAGAAAGAATTAACTTAAATTTGTTTTGAAAACTTGCACCAAGAAGTTCTTAGAGTTTTTTGTTTGTTTATTTATCTTTTTTTATTTTTTTGTTTAAAAAAAACTTCGAATCTAACGCTTTTCCATTTTTAGGAATGTGCCTAAGTAAAAGGTCTAAATGGAGAGAAATCGTGACATTTTATAAACTTCGAAAATATCGAAGTATTCCGAGTTTATTTGCCTTTGGAAATAGGAATGATATAGTCTGCACATAAAATGTTTGAATAAGCAATTCGCTTAAAGAAAACGTGGCAAAATTTTGTTTTCTAAGTTTAGCATCGTATAATGACACAAGTGGGACTAAAACTCTTTCCGTTACGTATTCTCTTCCTTTATATATATATATATATATATGTATTTTCAATTTTTCTCTTCAAACGTTTTTCTTTTTCCTGAATTGGTTTCATCAAGTAACTCATGTATAAGTCTATCTCGTGTATAGCAGACCCAGGATTTATGATCACAAAATCATTAATATAGGTAAGTAATTTTTGAAATCAAGGTTTACTCCTCGTCTTTACCCTGTAGTTAGAATTTTACCCTTTCAAAATCATTACTCGTGTATAAGTCGACAAAAACTTTTTAGCCTAAACACATCGTATATACAAATACATTCAGGATCTACATCAATTTAATTAAAATATTACATTGATATAATTAATAAACATATGAATATCATTATAACTACCTATCTACATTTGTTCTCAGGATTTGGTTTTCGTTATGTCAACGGATTGAGAGATACACTAAACCAAGTGAAACCGAATTCATCCATAAACTCCCATGGGTCAGCTTGTGTACCAGGTTTATTTCTTAGCATACCAGATTTCTCCGTGATGATTTTGCAACGACGAATGTCCCAGCCAACTGAAGAAAACAACTTTTTACTGCATTTTTAAGTGCTGGAGTTCACCACAATGTTAAAATAAAAGTTGTTCAATCCACCACTGAAAACATCGAAGGAACCAGAAGAAGAAGAAAAATAGTTTCGAGAAAAATATTATAAATCACTGTTTTTAATGAAAAAAACTTATTTTTTGTTGTTTAGTTAAGAGTTTTTGCCAATGGACCAGGAGACCGAGGTTCGATCCCAGGTCAAGTCATACCAAAGACGCAAAAAGTGGTACTTGACACCTCCTTCCTTAACACGCAGGATTATAAGGTACAGATCATGGGTTAATGGAGCAATCAAGGGGAATTAGTAGTGCCCTCTCCTACACCATGGTGTATTAGCTATTAAAAGGGAAGCTTCGGGTCGCCCTTGACTATGGTCGGTCAATTACTTATTTATATAAATGTGTGCATATGTGTATGTGTGCATATGTATAGATATACATATATATGTGAATATATATATATGTGCGCGTTTGTATATGTATATGTCTATATTGATAATATAATTTGCTATATTTATAAATAAAGAGTACTTAATAGCATTGACTAACTTTATATATATATATATATATATATATATATATATATATATATATAAACAAACATAAATGAAATAGACGTTTTAGATGCAACATTTAACGGAAACAGGAAAAGTAACAATTATTTAGAAAACAAAATGACAGCCCTACTTGACAAACACACCTCTTCCTACCATCCTTAAAAAACACGCAATCCATCAGTCATAAACTGATAACTCCCTAAACGAAACCATCTTCAAGAAACCCAAGAAAGACAACAAAACAGCGCCAAAACAGTGGTTTTATAAACTGACATACATTCTTAACCAGAACAAAAAATAATAACAAAGTAGAAAGAGAAACATAACTTGGTTCAACCTACCATACAATAAAGACGTAAGAACATATGCAGAAAAAATATTCATTAAACTGACTAACAAACACTCGCCACGTAAAACAAACTGCGCAAAACATTCAATAGTATTATAGTACAGTAAAACTTAGTAGCAATTGTACCGGAAACGTACGACAAATAAAAAAAAGTATAACAAGAAAACTTACTATACACCAAAAACAACAACAACAATAAAAAAAAAAAAAACAAACCCTGCAATTGCAAAATAAAACATGAATGTTCCCTCAGTAGAAATTGCCTGCAAACAAAAGTCGTATACCAAGCCACCATAAGATCTAAAGAAAACTGAGAAAAATATTGAGAGATGTAACAGAAGGCCCCTGGAAACAAACACAAAACATCGTTTAACATTTAAAAAAATACGAATCCATCACTACACTTTCTAGACAAATTTCAGAACTGAAAAAATCAAACCAAAGTATAACAGAATTAACCTGAAAAATATGAAAATATCTGTAGTTTACAATAACAGCTCAAAATATTGCAAATTTTCTTTGGAGAATAAATAGACATAATCACCAGACCGGAAAATATAGACATAACTACCAGACGAGAAGAAATAGAAGTAATCACTAAACCAGAAAAAATGGACACAATCACCAAACCAGAAAAAATAGCCATAATCACTAAACCAGAAAAAATAGACATAATCACCAAACCAGAAAAAATAGCCATAATCACTAAACCAGAAAAATTAGACATAATCACAAAACCAGACAAAATAGACATTATCACTAAACCAGAAAAAATGGACACAATCACCAAACTAGAAAAAATAGACATAATCACCTTACTAGAAAAAATAGATATAAGCACCAGACTGGAAAAAAAAAGACATAACAACCAGACCAGAAGAAATAGAAGTAATCACTAAACCAGAAAAAAATAGACATCATCACTAAACCAGAAAAAATAGACATAATCACTAAACCAGACAAAATAGACATAATCACAAAACCAGACAAAATAGATACAATCACAAAACCAGAAAAAATAGACATAATCACTAAACCAGACAAAATAGACATAATCAAAAAACAAGACAAAATAGATACAATCACAAAACCAGACAAAATAGACACAATAGCCTGACCAGAAAAAGTAGATATAATCACCAGACCAGAAAAAGTAGATATAGTCACTAAACCAGAAAAAATAGATATAATCACCAGACAAGAAAAAATAGACATACTCACTAAACCAAAGAAAAAAGACATAATCAACAAACTGGAAAAAATAGATTATCAGTAATGATATTTATCACTTATACGTCCTCATACAATAATATGCAAATATAACCAACACAAACACACACACGAACACATGAAGAGTTGTACACAAATCTAACGTTCTTCTGACATTATTTTTTCGATTTTTTTCCATTTCGACATTATCTTTCGTTCTCTGCCTGACGATTGTCGTTTAAAAAAACGTCATGAAACCTGAGGACACAGACAAGCTTCCATGCTATCAAATTTAAACAAAAAAAAATAATATATATTTACTTTATATATATATATATATATATATATATATATATATGAAAATATATATATACATATATATGCATATTCTTAAATATAAATATATATAAATATGTATATATAATATGAACATATAAATATGTGCGGATATATGTATATATAAATATATATATGAGGATCATTAAATAAGTTTCCAGACTTCTTTTCGTATAAGTACTTTTATTGATAGTACATACATGAAACTCTTGTCTTCTGCGAAGTAATCTCCTCCGGTTGCAATGAATTGTTGTATAGTTCCAACAACTTCTGGAAGGCCCCATGGAAGTCCTCTTGTGTGTGCATGTCAATGACCTTCGTCACAGCCTCTTTCATCTCCTCAATTGTCTCATAACGACAGCCTGTGAGCTTAGGGAGTAACCAAAAGTCACAGAGGACAAGGTCTGAACTATAGGAAGGCTGAGGAACTGTCTTGATGCTCATTTTGGTCAGTCTGTGACAAGAATGGAGTTATAGACTGGCGGATTATCCTGGTGGAAATGCCACTGACCCGATTTGAAAAGTGCTGGCCTCTTCCGACGGAATCTCTTTCTGAATTCCCTTAAAACCTCAACATAGTAACCTTAACCTTAAGCTTTCGGCCAATCAACTCTGGTGTATTGACTTCCTTACTCCTTCCACACCTCTCATCATCCCTCACAGATCCCCTGCCTTCCTTGGATCTCTTATGCCACTCAAAAACTGATGCTGGATTCATGCAAGATGGTCAAAAAGCAGTCTGAAGCATTTTTATACGTTTCTGTGGATTTTTTTCCAAATTTAAAACAGAATTTTATTGCATATCGTTCTTCTAAATTATCGTCACGTCCAGATTGCATTTTTGAAATTCCCCAGCTTTGACAATTAGGCTTTAGTTGGGTGCATTCCAATTGCTGCTGTAGCTGTTCATTTAAACCTGAAATCATAAAAATATACTTATATATATAAATGTATATATATATATATATATAAATATATATATAAAAATATATACTAATATATTCATACATGTATATATATATATATATCTGTATATGCATATATATACACATATATATATACTTACATATATATATATATACGCATGTATATATTTTTTATAAATATAAATATATATTTATATATGCATGTTTACACATATAGATAAATAGTCGATTGGAATAATCCGATAAAATGTGAAAAACAAATGGGCAGGTGGATAAACCTAAACACAGAAAACAGATTCAAATTAACATTTCGTCTTTATTTCATCGATAACTTCTCCAGAATGTTATTTTTTTATAGCGTTTAAGTAATAAGAATAAATTGATAAAAAAGAGAGGGCAGAACCGAAAAAAGGAGAGACAGAGCAGGAAAAGTAAAGAAAAGAGAATGGGAAAGATAGAAATACAAATCTGAGTATCGAAGCAGTGGGTGGAGAACATGGAATATTGGCTACGACTATGATACATTTTTGAATCATATGGGCACTGAGCAAGCAAGAAGGGAAAGACTATTGCTAGTTTCAAGCATACGTGTATCTCATTTCATCAAAACATGACCATCAGAACAAAATATCTAAATGTAAAATCATTCAGATTTTTGGAAGTGTGGTTGGGAAATAAATTTTTAGGATAAAAATTATTCTTATTTATTGTCAATTTCGATATTGTTCACCCGGAATATGATATCTGCCAAGTAGGGTGAAATATGTAAAAATTCAGGCCTTTGTTTAATAGTGTAATTGGAATAAGAGATGATTGCAGATTTCGGTTTATCCACTTTCCCATTTATTTTACCCGTATGCAAATATATATTTATACATATTTAACTATATACATGTGTGCATACACACACAACCACATACACACAAATATATACATATGTATTTATATGTATATATTTATATATGGATATATATATATATATATATATATATATATATATATATATATATATAATTCAATATATATGAGTACATAAATTTATGCTGATAGATAGATAGATAGTTATCTTTATATCAAAATCAAAATGTGTATATATATATATATATATATATTTATGAACATTTATGTTGTAGTTTGTTATATATGTAAATAAAGAGTGCTTAATATTAATGATAGAGCATGTAGATCTAATTTATCATAGCGAACACATGGGGGGGCCTGTCTGTCTCGGTCTGTCTCTCTGTCTCTTTCTCTGTCTCTCTCTCTCTCTCTCTCTCTATATATATATATATATATATATAGGACAGTGCCCATGCAAATGCGCTCGACTGCGACATTGTATCTATCAAGTTCGAATTCCAATCTTGCTATAACATTTACTTCCGGTGTATAACTTTTGGAAGAGGCATGATCCTCTTGATTCCTCCTAGAAACAAAGATATCTTTGGTAATGAATAAACCGTGCAATTTGAAATACCATTAAACAAAGTAATCGAAATTATATATACATATATAGTTAGATAAACTGGTGAATCGATCACCATCAGATGCTGTTTTGATGGGAGGGGGTGAAGAGGATGCAGTCTGCGCATTCCGAGCCTCCCTGACAGGGCTGATTGGGAATCGCCAAGTAAGAAACGAACCTATGGACAGCATACCAAAGACTCGCCAAAAGCTGCTATTTTATAATTGAGGCTCTTATTAAATATAAGTACGTTTTTTTTCGCTTACACGCAGTTAAATGTCAAAACAATCCTCAGTTCTATTTCAAACAATTCAGTTTAGCATAAATACACAATTTAGATGTCAAAACACTTCTATTTCAAACAATTCAGTCCAGCATAATTACCTAGTTAAAATGTCAAAAACAGTTCTATTTCAAAAATTTCAGTTTAACATAAGTACACAGTTTAAGCACACAGTTAAATGTAAAAACAGCTAATTTCAAACAATTCAATTTAGCATAAATACAGAGTTTAGCTCCATTTGACTCATAGATAGGACTCTGTCAGGTGCTTCCACTTCGGACTAGAGTGGACATGGGAGAGTGATGGCAATGAGGGAATATTCCGCATTCCCCAAAGCTCCAGCATTACTTGAACCTCACCATCAGATTGTTTAATATTATATTGAGGACACTCGTTAGGGGAGTCCTACTCCTCTGTAGAGATGCAGTCAGTGTATTCTGTAGAATTCAGCAGACTGGTCCAAAGGCCATCCTTGAGCCTGAAAGTAGTTTCTTGGGCTGTTTTTGTTTTTTTTCTAAAGTGAATATGAGTTCATTTTTTTTAAATATACATATTTCTTTTTCATTGATTATCTTTGTTTTTCTTTATAAGAAAATTTGTTCTCAACTCCCTGTCATATATTTTACTTATGTCTTGAGAAACAAAATCCTGTTTGATGTAGAAAATGGTGTAATTGCTTCTTTTGAGAAACGTCAAATCAGTACAATCTTAAGAAATGCGTGAGTAATTTGACAGTCAGATCAATACAAACATTATGAGAATTTTAGGTTGGTTGGTAGAGTTTTATAGTCTATCAACCATTTTAGGTTATGTAATGCCAAATCCTGATTATATATATATATATATATATATATTATAATTGTGTGGTAGTTTCTATTTCACTGGGTGGATTTGTGGTGGAGTAAATGCGGTATAAATTTGGAGAGTGTTCAAATATCTGTGATACAGATATTATATAATATAATGATAAATGAATATATATTAGTTTTTATATATCTTTCATAGCACGGATGCTTATCTGCGACTTTTGGTTTCATGGCGTCTTTATGCGACAATTATTAGGCATAAAAAAAGCTTTTCTTCTTGATGACTGTCGTATAAAGATGGCATGAACCCCTGGGTCGCAGATAAGCAACCATGCTATTAAATATATATAAAAACTAATATATATATATATATATATATATATATATATTTATTATTAAATTATATATATATATATATATATATATATATATATATATATATATATATTAATATATATATTAAACATATGACCAGTAAACGAATATGCTGTAGGTAACAATTTCAGAACAAGTCGGAGCTTATTTGTTTGCACACAGTTAAATGGTTTCATGCGTTGTTATCTAACAATTACAGTTGTATTTGCATACAGTTAGATGGTTTAAGGTTTTGTTTGACGATACAAATAACACAATGTAACAGTCATTGATTTGTACACAGTAAAATTGTTTCAATTATAGAAAACGATTACATATTTCTATTCGACCCTTACACGTGATCCTAGCAGTTACTACTGCTCTGGCTGGACCTAAGAGTAATGGTAATGAAAGGGTATTACACATTTCCCAAAACTCAAGGACTGGAGCCTCACCAATAAATAGTTTAGAATTATAACCTGGACACACGTTGGAGGCTGGTCTTACACTTCTATACATAAGCAGTCGGCGTATCTGCAGCTCTAGCCAACTGGGCTTAATCTTAAGGATTGACAGATAGATAGATAGATAAATAGATAGATTCTTCATTTCGTTTTGACTCGAAGTTCTGGCCAACTGGGCTGGGACACACTTCGGCCGGCCGTGTTGCCTGATACACGTATTTTGGTCAGGTGTGTCTTGGTTTGGTGGCAGTCGGTCGAGGTTGCCTGACTCAGGCGCCGGCGAGACTCTGCATTCGCGTCTCGTAGCTGAGACCGGCGCTCCTTGAGCATCAGCAGGCTGTCCCCCCAGGCTTTAACTCTCCCCGGAGGATCTATTTTTTAGTGGAATGCCGACGAGACTCAAAGCATTGAATTAAATTAAGAGCTCCAGAAATTAGTAGACTAGTTCATATACCTCAGTAACAATATCTCATCTACTGAAGATAGTATCAACATTCGCATAGTAAAAAATGAACTGCTTTGACTGTTATTGACCATATGGAAATCTGATATCATAAAATAAAACGGGAATTCTTCCCAACAGTAGCCGTGTCAGTACTATTTATGGTTGCATTACCTAAACTTTAACGAACCGTTTGGAGAAAAAGCTCGATTTCTCGTGTATTTTTTTCACAAATCTGGGAAGCAGCACCCAAAGGCAGCAATTGTATAGCCACTTACCTTCGATCAGATAAATCAACGAGTCGAACAATACTTACTGGACATTGTAGGGGAAATAAAGACGAATTAAAAAAGCTACGCCTTTCCATGGAAGAATACTTATGGACACACCAGTTCTGGTCGATGAGTAGAGGTCTACAGGACTTTCCTCGAGCGATAGCCGATGGGGCCGTATAGTGAGAAAGTGTAAAAGGGATCCATGCCGCCAGGATACTTTAATGTTGATGATGATCGTTCCTGTTCATTGATAAAACTATCGTCAAAATACAATTATGTTTGTTATTCTGACTCAAGCTTAAATCAGCGTTTTTATAGTAAAAAAATAAGAAAAATCGATTATAAATGCTAATGAAGAGTTTATTGCTTAGATATTTCTACATTATTTTTCGAGTCTAATGTTATCAGACACAGCGGGACGCTGATAAGACAATGTTATTCAAGTGATAAGGACCCTTAGGATTATTGAATTAATAAGTATTGCTGAAAATGCTGGGAGTTATGTGTGAGCACACTGGAGCGTATATGTTTGTGTGTATCCGAATACATATGTTCAATGTCTGTATTTGTATTACAAGAATTAGTCAAAAGTTTTGCAATATTTTGGTATGTGCAGCACGTGTATCACGTGACCAAAGCAATTTAAGCCGTGAAAATCACCACTGTCGTTGGTAGTAATGCGATATTTGATGCGCTGGCACGTTATACAATTGTGACGGCAAATTGACTAAAATCCCAAAACGGGACTTTTATTTTCGCACGTGTGAAGACGGGGGAGGTTGGCACTTGATCCCCTATAGAATAAGTCCTCGTTCAGAGTTTTTCTCTCAGGCATATAAGAACTGGCATATTACGTGAGGGATTAATTTAGGACCAGACTGACCGCCGCTGGCAAGGGGTTCCAAATTTCACACTATCACACACCCACCAGGCCGCTTTCTTCCTTCCCCGAGACAATGGAAGAATATGGACCTATAGGTTTTAGTCGTAATAATTATATTGTAGTAGTCGGCAACTCCGGTTTCCCGTGTGATATTTTAAAGGAATTAATAGGACAATTCTAAGCAAGATAACATAAGGCGAATAGAAGCTGAAAGGAAGCATGAAATAATAACATAGACCACATGGTAACATAAAAATACATGAATTCCTTTACTACAGTTATATACACTTTCAAAGTGTCAAAACATATCATAATTGGACAGTCCACGAATATAAATGTCTTTTCTTGACTTTTGTCTTTCTTCAAGTTGAGAGAGAGAGAGAGAGAGAGTGGTATACAAAATTTGGGTATAAAGGAAAATAGCCCCAAAGTTACTTATCTTATTTTTCGACGGGGTTCCACTAGAGAATCTTTCTTCTTTCACGGGCTACTAGACTTTGTTCTGTTTTTAATACTGGCTTGAAGAACTCGGGTCCCTCATATCTCAGTATTCTTTTGTCTTCAACCCGGAGTAGAATGGCTATGGTTCGTCTGCCCGCTACGAACCCTGCTCAAAAACTGCCTTTCTTCCTATTTACTTCCGCTGAGGGGAAGGGGTCCCCACTTCCGTTTTGAGGTCCCAGCCAATCATTTGGCTTCTCTCTTCTCCCCCTTGGTGTCCGGGGACCTGAGGTTACTAAGTACCAACACCTGTTGATACCCCTCTGTGACCTACATTCCTCCTTAACTGTCACTTTTTTGACCGCTTGATACTGTCAATTCAAATACGAGGAGTAGTAATTTTATCTCCCTCCTCCCAGTGGGATATCACGTGACACAATGCTTCACTACATCTGTGATTTCAAAGCCACACAGATGAACGTAAAACGGAGTCTTATTCGAAATTTCTCTCAGGTTGCAAAAACGTCGACAGACAAGGTTAGGTCAGCCAAAAACTGTTGACCCCGAGGCCGAGCTCCAAGCCAGAGAGAGTATTAGGTGAGCTCAGCATCTTACAGTCCAACGTGGTCTGTCATATTTACGACCCCGGCTAAAGAATCCAGAGAAGCCGAATAGTACTTTACGTTACCAAAATATTACCAAACTTTTGAGCCTCCTAAGTTGAATAATCCGGCTTTTGTATGTCCCCTTAACACAGTAAAATGCCACATTATAGCGAGATTTTTGTTAGCGCGGCAAATACTACCGGAAAATAGCGCAATATCCAATCCAATTGGAATGATAACAAAAAAAAAAGAATCCCTTACTCAAACCGTTAAAATCTACAGTCAAGAGGTAAAAGGAGAATTTAGAATTCAAAAATGTCTCATACGTAGAATTAAAAAGAAAAGAAAAAAGTAAAAGAATGGAAAGAATAGAATGGCCCAATCAGAAAAGCATCTTGATACTGGGAAAAAGGATAAATACTGAGGAATTTTTGAATTGGACACCATCAAGCAAATGGAGATGAAAGAAAAAAAATAAGAAAGGCGTACTCTAGAAAAACAGGAAAACTTCTCAGCAGCAAACATTTCATCAAAGGAATATATCCTATTGAGGCAAAAATTATGGAGTTCGTTGAAAGAGAAAATAAAAGTTTGCAAAAATTCTCTTTTAACAGTAGTCCGATTTGCATATCTTGGCTTCGGATGGTACTAGTCTTACGAATACAAATTAAAAGCTCGTTTTATAATTTTTTCAACATTAGCTTATTCCATATTTCTTCTGCATGGCTGGAAAATAAATCATACCATTAATTTAAATAATTCAATCTTGTATGTGCACATTCTATAAGTGTGCAAATTCCATAATTTTTTACCTGGGTGAGCAATACAGCCCAGTCAGAAGGGACTATAGAATACATCGATATCATCTCGGCAGAGGGGTAAGACTGCTTCTACCTTAATGAGTGGATATGACACTAAATTATCCGATAGTGAGGCTCCAGTCTTGGAGATTTTAAAAATGTGGAGTATCCTGTTATTGTCATTACTTCCAGGACCACTCTGACCCAGAGTGATAGTGTCGGTGGTTATCGTTGCATTTATGGGTCAAATAGAATTATTTGACCATTTAACTATGTGCAAACCTGATGTTTAAATAAAATTATTTAAATAGTTGAAACAATTTAACTATAGGTGTTAGATAGCAATACTGGTAAATAAAACTATTAGTTTGAGCACTACTTGAAACCACTTTACAAATGATTAATATAACCATTTAACTGTGTGCAAACAAATGAGCTTCGGCTCGTTTAAAATGTTAAATACAACGTATGTGTTTACAAATAATATATATATATATATATATATATATATATACATATATATATATATGACAGAATTGGGCATTAGATAACCAATGATTGGTTGATATACCATAAAATTCAACCAACCTCCTACAGGTACAACCACTCGGAGTCCGAGTGAACCTGGAAGTAATGGCAATGAATAGGTACTCAACATTTTCGAAATCCCCTGGACTGGAGCCTTACAATCAAATACAGTTTAGTCTCATATCTAGGATACCTAATTTTTGGTATAAAATGCTAAAAGGATGCTCCAAAACAATGCCTGTTATTTACTAACAAGCCAACAGCAACAAACTCAGGAAATCAACAAATCCTTTTGGACAAAGCTACAGTTCAACAATAAACTCTAATATTTCAACATAGTCACTTCCATTGACTAATCTTATGTTTCTTTAAACAATGGAATTCTTAAGTTTTATGTTGTATACCGATGAAGGAACATAACACTATTGTTTATGAAAATCTCTCTCTCTCTCTCTCTCTCTCTCTCTCTCTCTCTCTTCTTTATTGTCACTAAAGACTCGAAATGGCTGCACGTGTGAGAGAAAGTGACAGACAAACAGACAGACAGAGACGAAGGACGCGGACTGCTTTGGCTGACAACACACGGGACACATTCAGAATCTTCCTTCTTCTTTGACGATAGGTCTGACAGAGAAGCGTTTCTCAGCCGGGTGCTGTTCCCACCCCGCATGACCGGCGTCTACTCGCTGGTTGCTCTCAGAACCTAACTGAATCTATCGGTTGACAGCGAATCTCTTGTCATTATATAATATTCTTAACGCCCACACACTTTTTTCCGGTTACCAATTCACGTGATTCATTTACGCGGCCCCCTTATTTAGACAGGTGCATATCCTGTTTAAAAATCCAAAACTACATGCTGTTGAAGATCAATGCACAACATTTATTTAAGATTCAGAGAAGAAGCAATGAAGCTACCGTCTCCAAGTTATATCTTTCTTAAGATCACCAGGAGAGACAAGATAGAAAGAAAGCAAGTTAATATCTCCTTTTTTTATCAGAACAATACGCCTAACCATGCAGTGAGGGTAAATTTCTAAATACCCTTTTCTTCATCCTTAAAATACAGAAGCTTTCCTCTTTAAGATAAAGGCCATAAAATGTTTGATATTGATCCAACCTCCTACCAGACCGTATTTGACACAAGATCATTTTATTGTAGAGGGTCACTCTCGAATCAGAACTCATACACGGCTGTCACAAAAAATACTTGATCCCGTCGGCATTTCCCATTTTTGGGGCATCTTTGGCTAAAAAGTGAACTCAATTTATCTAAGCAAACATTACTTGTTGGGAAAGCCCCCTGGGACTAAGACGCCATAAAATGTTTGACATGGTCAGTGCGTCAATGAAAACTTTCATGGCCTTCCAAATATTGAGGAATGTAGGTGTTTTTAAAGATATATGATAGATTTCCTTCATCTTGGAATTGAGAGATTGTCGTCGATTAAACATGGTCACCCTTGCGGGTTATTTCTTTTTGTCTGGAATCTCAAAATAAAACGATTATTTTGATCATTTCAAATTACGGCGCCAATTCGCCTGCCTCCGTCCAGAGAATTAGGTTGTTAAAGTTGTATTTCAGACCAAACTATGATTACGTCACCACACTACTGACTTAGACCAAATCAGCCGTTGTTCTTGTTAATTCACAGCAATTATCATCACTTTATCACTCATAGCTAAGACCCTATTAGGTGCTACCACGCCGGTAGAGAGTGGACCTGGGAGCGATGGCAATGAAGAGGTACTCCACATTCTCCAAAAGCATTACAACAGCCTCAC
Organism: Sepioteuthis lessoniana; assembly: GCA_963585895.1. NCBI lineage: Eukaryota > Metazoa > Mollusca > Cephalopoda > Myopsida > Loliginidae > Sepioteuthis > Sepioteuthis lessoniana. Next base: position 72,320,537 of record OY757907.1, read on the forward strand.
CATCAGATTGTTTAATGTTATTTCCAGGAAACTCGTTTTTTGGGGGTGGGGTCATTTCCCCCAGCAGAAAAGCAGTCGGTGTATTCTACAGCCCCAGCCGACTGAGCCAATCATCTTTGAGTTCGCTGTTATAGTATTAATCGACAATTTAGTTCAAAAGCACACAGGGTCACAGACCAAGAAAATCGATTGAAGGAGGATCAAAGACACAAGGGGTCAAGAAGGCAACAGAGTTTGATTGATTGGTTGATCGATCGATTGATTTTTATGGAATATCAATTTTTTTTGCTGTTTCTTATGAGTTTTTCCCCGTACAATATACGTACATGATATCAGGCATTTCTATCTAATACAAATAATTTTAAAACAGATCAATTTGAATCATAAATGAGACCCAAACAGATACTACCGTTTGGAATCCGAATAGACTTTGGAGTAATGGTAATAATGGTGTATTTCACACCCCTCAGAACTTTAGAACGCGAGCCTCACCACAAGATGAAGTTTAGTGTTCTACTCAGGACACTTCTTTATGGAGGGACTTACTCTTGTGCAGGGGATACGGTCAGCATATTCTAATGCCCACTAACAGAGAATTAACTCAGAAAAAAAAAAAGAGGGGCATTACGATTGAAATAATTATTTTACCCTTGTAGTTACCATAGACTCTAACATTGCCCAGTCGGCTTAGGTTGTAGAATAAACTGACTGTTTCTCTGCAAAGGGGTTAGACAACTCCAACGAGTGTCCTGTTTATGACGCTTATCTATCTGATGGTGAGGTTCCAGTAATGCTAGAGCTTTGGGGAATGCGGAGTACCCAATCATTGCCATCGCTTCCAGGTCCACTCTGATCTGGAGTGGTAGCACCAGACAGGGTCCTATCTATGGTCAAATCAAAGTAATCTGTGTGCTTATGCTAAACTGAATTATTTGAAATTGAACTGTTTTTGTATGCTAAACTGAATTGTTTGAAATAGAATTTTTTTGACATTGAAGCTGTATACTTATGCTGAACTGAATTGTTTGAAATAGAACTGTTTATATGTATACAAACGGATTTTGCATAAATAATCTAAAATGGTTGATATGCCATAAAACCAAACCAACCAAACCAAAATCCCTAACAAGAGCTTCTCATTTATAGACTTCTACTGTATTAAGTTAATCTTGGTAAAATGAGTTTGACAAATGAATACGATTGAAAAGATTATTTGGTACTCTGTTTATGACCTTTAAAATTTGCAAAGGACTATAAAAAGAGATATACCGATAGACAGACAGAGAGACAGACAAATGCTGAGACATAAAAGAAAAGATGGCTAAAAAAGTCAGTGTATATACGTTTGATGATCAATGGGCTCATTCTCATATAAATATCTGCTTAGTTCAAAGATTTCCATTTTTGTCTTATTTTAATGGCATAAAAAACCTTATGAGGTATTTAATGCCAAAGCCCTCCTAATTGAATAACTGTAATGTCACTATTTAATCCATAGCTGGTATAGGAATAAAAATGTTTATGCCTTTCCAAAGGATATTCGTCCCAAATTGAACATAATTGCGCGATTGAAGTTCAAACTTATCTCCTTCGACATCGCAAGTCCAGCATGTTAGCCTCTACACTACAGAGACTCCACTCAAAACTTCGCTTTGTTAAAAAAATTATTGATTGTGGGAACAAACCCCGAGAGGTTGAATGGCCGTTCGAAAGAGTCTCTCTTGCTATTGTTAGGGGTGACGATTTTTTAATTCTTTTACCGAGAATCAAAAATCACTGCTACCCAATTTTAAAAGAATATCATTATTTTGTAATAAGGCTTCAGCAATTAAATTATTGTGTTGACGGGGCTAAGAATAAGTTGGCTGGATTTTCTGTAGATTGGGGAAATACCCCTTTAAAGAAAAAAATTAACTAAACAAAATAAATAAATGAATAAATATGAATGTACAATGAGTGTATTTCGCTAAAATCTAGGTACAAAATAACCTTAGAAAGGTTGACATGCCGTTAAATGCAAATAATGAACAACAACAAAAAATACAAATCAAGCAATGTCAACTTCATATTACAATGGGGTGCCAATAAAATTGCAGTCGTTCTTCCTAAAATTAAACGTTTTTAAAAAAGTGCAAGGACATCAGCCGTTGTACTCTTCTATCGCTATGATAGAAAATGTTAATTAGTTTAATGGCATATCAACCTACTTCGGTTATTTAATGCCAAATCCATCCTTCCAGAAGAACAGTAGTGGTACTATTTAACCCATAGCTGGGAGGATAAGGAAGTTCATACCTTTCCCAAGGGTATTGAGCCGAAAGTGAACGTAATAGCGCGACTGGAGCTCGAACTGGCTTAGGATGACTCCGCAGGCCATCGCTTTAACCATTACACCACGAGAACCTTCCCAATCGAAAATTATTGTCATTATAATCAAGGCACACTAACAGCATCAGTTCCTTCTCTCTCTCTCTCTCTCTCTCTCTCACTCTCTCTCTCTCTCTCTCTCTCTCTCACCATTCGTCCCTATCAACCATAGCTCTTTTTAGACTGCGTCTAGAGTCTGCACAGAGCTGATGAATGTAAGTTTTTGTTTATCGGCCAACACTGGTGTATCCATGTGTATGAGTCCACTGAAGAACGTTGCTTATCAGTTGGTCCTTACTTCCCGAGCTGTGCCCAGCAAATATTGATCATCTTACTTGGATGGTTTGAGATGGGAGGTAAGTGGATTTGGGGGGGGGTCCTGCTTCAGTGATTTGTCCAAAACTGCACGCAGCATACTTGCTTACTTGTCATCTAATCTTGTCTTGAGGCGGTTTGTTTGTATCCAAGTGGTGCTGACGTGGCAACAGAATTCCCGTTTTCTCACAGGTTCACTCTTTCCTGGAGTGGTAGAACCTGACAGGTTCCTATCTATAGGTCAAATAGGAGTGTTTGACATTTAAACTCTACTTATACTAAACTGAATGGTTTGAAATAGAACTGTTTTTACATTTAAACTGTGTACTTATGCTAAACTGATTTGTAAGAAATTGAAATATTTTTACATTTAGCTGTGTAAACAAAAACTATACATATGCTAAACTGAATTGATTGAAATAGAACCGTTTGTATGAATAAAATGAATTTGGCATTAAATAACCTACAATAGTTGATATGCGATAAAACCAAATGAAACCAAATTCTGAACTGTTGACATTTAAACAGTACTCATGCTTAATTGAATTGTTTGAAATAGAACAATTTTTACATTTAACTATGTAAACTAAAAACTTTATTTAAAAATGACTAAGTGTGTATAAATAAATTACTGTGACTTATGCAAAACTAAATTATTTGAAATAAACTGAAACCATTTAACAATCTGCAAAAAATATAAATAAACTTAGGCTTGTTTTAAAATGTTATCGACAAAATGTGTTTTGAAATCACATATAAAAAGGATTAGGCATTAAATGACCTACAATGTTTGATATGCCATAAAACTAAACCAAACCAAACCAAAACCTATTTTTTTTATCAAAATGAGATTTTCATATGATCGTTAATCTATCAATTGTACTCTATTGTCACGTGATGGCTCACGGAGACGAGAAGGTGGGAATGATACCCCCCCCCCGTTGAACTAACATTATCTAGGAGTCAAAAAGTGACCGTTAGGAGAGAATATGGGTCACGCAGATGTTCGCACTTAAGTGACCTTGGGTCGCCGGACATCGGAAGGGGAAAGAAAAATGAAGCCAAATGATTGGCGGGGACCCCAAACGGAAGTGGGGTTCCCTTCCCCTCAGCGGAAGTAAATACAAAAAAGAGTTTTTGAGCAAGTCTGGTGGCCGACAGACGATAGCCATTTTACTCCGGGCTAAAGACAAAAGACTGAGACACGAAGAACTCCAAAATCCTTCAAGCCAGCATTAAAAACAGTACAAAGTCTATTAGCCCGTGAAAGAAGAGAAATTCTCCAGTGGAACCCACCTCAAAAAAATAAGATAAGTAACTTTGAGACATTTTTCCGTTACACCCAAATTTTGTTACCACTCTCTCTCTCTCAATTTGAAAAAGGATAAAAGCCAAGAAAAGACATTTATATTCATGGACTATCCTATTATATATTTTTGACACTTTGAACATATATATGTATATAACCGTAGTAAAGAACCTATGTATTTTCATTTTTACCATGTGGTCTATGTTATTATTCCATGCTTTCCTTTCAGCTTCTATTCGCCTTATATTATCTTGCTTAGAACTGTCCTATTAATTCCTAAAGTATCACACGGGAAACCGGAGTTGCCGACTACTACAACAACATTAATATTATTACAACTAAGACCTATAGGCCCGTATTGTTCTATTATCTAAGGGGAAGAAGTTTAGCGGCCTGGTGGGTGTGTGATAGTGTGAAATTTTGGACCCCTTTGCCAGCGGTGGCCAGTCTGGCCCTAAATTATTCCCTCACGTAATATGCCAGTTCTTATCTGCCTGAGAAAAGAACTCTGAACAGGACTTATTTCTGTAGGGGATCAAGTGCCAACCTGCCCCGTCTTCACACGTGCGAAAATAAAGTCCCGTTTAGGGATTTTAGTCAATTTCCCCGTCACACTATTCTTTACCTTTCCGGATGATGACATCGCTTTCAGAAGATGAGATATTGCTGACAAGGTATATGAACTACTTTATTAATTTCAGAGGCTTGCCTTTTAATGACGAGATGGCACCACCTTGATTAAAACGTGTGAAGTCTTTGCAGACTGAAATATTTTGTTAACTTCAGTGAACTATCAACAAATTATATACACATAAACAGATCCGGTTTCATGCCTTCTTATTTTAATGTGCCTGCAAATCCACGTCTATCTTCTAATTAATTCATCATAAACTGACAAAATAATCTTGAACTCAACTTGAAACAGGTATTTTTTCCGATTCGGTGCGTTGTTTTGACTGAGATTTCTACTTAAATTAAAACTAACGTAATGTTTAAATTGAACTCTCTAAAGTTTTTTACTATTAGACAGACTAATCTTTGCCCAAACCGTAACTGAATTTGATACAAGGCAACTAATAGTAGAATACATGTAAAAGTCACTAAAATAGGAATTGGTCTGCGAGTCAAAGTAAAATTTCTCTCACCGGATGGAGACACAGACTGCTTCGATATTGTAGCAGGTGTGCAGCAAGAAGATACATTAGCTCAATACCTGTTTATCATCTGTCTAGATTACGTGTTTAGAACGTCTATAGATTTAATGAAAGATAACGGTTTTAAGCTGACAAAAGAAAGAAGCAGAAGATAACCCATACAAACTATTACAGACGCGGACTACACTGATGACATAATGCTTCTCGCAAATTCACCGGCCCAAGCCGAATCCCTGCTACATAGCCTGGGATGACCATCAGGTGACATCAGCCTTCATGTCACCGCAGACAAAGCAGAATACATGCGCTTTAATCAAAGAGGTGACGTCTCCTCACTAAAGGGTGGCCCTCTGAAACTAGTTGACAAGTTCACCTACCTAGGAATCAGTGTCTCATCAACCGGTAATAACATCAACACGTGACTAGTAAAGGCATGAACAGCTATCGACAGACTATCAGTCATATGGAATTCAGACCTGACCTATAAAAAGCAGGGTTTTTTTTCCAAACAACAGTCATATCGATACTGCTATATAGAATCACCACATTGACGCTAACAAAACGTATGGAAAAAAACTTACACAAGAATGTTGCGAGCCATATTGAAAAACACCTGGAGGCAACACCCGACAAAACAGCAGCTGTACGGTTACTTACCACCCATCACGAAAACTATCCAAGTGAGGCATAGCAGCCATGCGGGGCATTGCCGGAGTAGTAAGGACGAACTCATAAGCGATGTATTCGCATGGACCACTTCAGATGGACAAGCAAAGGAAGGGCAACCAAGAAGAACCTATCGACAACACCTCTTTGCCGATACAGAGTGTAGCCTCAAGGACCTGCCGGAAACGATAGATGATAGAGACGGATAACAAGAGAGAGTCAGGGAAACTCATACTAGCAGCGCAATATGATGAGGATATGTATATAATTGAATTTAACGGTAAAAGTATTTTAATGAATAAAATCTTAGTAGAGTTCTTTACACAACAATGGAAAGAATATCTCAATATAATCAAGACTGATTTTTACGTTGCTGATTCTCAGGATTGACTAGTGGTGTATATATATATATATATATGTGTGTGTGTGTGTGTGTGTGGAGAGAGAGAGAGAGAGAGAGAGAGAGAGTGTGTGTGTGTTCACCGATGTTCCCGAAGACCTGGATTCAATCCCTGGTCGAGTCATACAAAAGACTCAAAAATGGTACTTGATGCTTCCTCGCTTAACAGTCAGAATATAAGATACAGATGAAGGGTAAGTAGAGCAATCCAGGGAAAGGAATAGTGCCCTCATCTACACCTCGGTGTATTAGCTATCGAAAAGGAAGCTTCCGCGTCCTCCTTGTCTTCCGTCGGCCAAATGACATACATATATATACATATATAGTGGGGTAAAATAAATATTCGTACATATGAAAATCTCTATTTTTTATATTTCATAGCCAGTACAAAATTTTTACATACATTTATTTTATAAGGAGATATTCTACGAATATGTGTATATAAACTTAGGTTACAATTAATTTTACTGAAAGTAATGCTATTTGTTCATTTTCATATATACGAATATATAACATTAATTTCATATCTACCAATATTTATTTCACTCCGCTGTATATATATATGTGTGCGTGTGCGTATGTATGTGCAATCGTGAAAAAGGGAGAATGACAGATCATAACGCAATTTTTATTAAAGTAATTTACAATCAGATGTGTAATTGAAGAATAAACTTTTTGAATCTTCACAAATTATCAATATTATGGATATAACTATGGAATGTAAATTAGAATCCTTCATTCTTGAAAGAATATTTTATTATTTAACGTATACTAACGTAGCTATTAACACTTAAACTTTAGCTCTTTTTTACAGATTAAAATTGGTTTCGTTTGCTTTATTTGTTTAGGGGCATGTCAATTCTTTATGGGTTATTCAATTCTTTATGTTAAAGAATTGCATAAATCGTACTTTCATATTAAATTTTTGTTTGGTTTGGCATGGTTTTATGGCATATCAACCATTATAGGTTATTTAATGCCAAATCCACTTTATACATATATATTAAATATATATAAGTTAGTTTGGTTGGGTTTTATGGCATATCAACCATTGTAAGTTATTTAAAGCCAAATCCTCTTTATACATTTATATTAGATACATATGATTTGTAAAAATAAGAGAAGTAAGTTAAATGGTTCCAAGTATTGCTATGCAGTCCAAACAGTTCAATTAAAGATAAATCATTTGTTTACACACAGTTAAATGATCAAACAGTTCCATTTCTAACAATTCAATTTAGTAAGAGTCATTTATTTGTACACAGTTTAAATGTCAAACAGTTCTGTTTGACCCAAAGATAGGACCCAGTCAAGGGCTATCACCCCTTGGCAAGAGTGGACCCGAGAGCAATGCAAAGAGGGAGTACTCTGCATTACCCAAAGCTCCCGTATCACTAGAGCCTCGCCATTAGATTTTTTAGAGTTATATCAGAATTTTCGTTGGGTGGGGGTCTTATCTATCTGCAGAGAAGTAGTCGGTATATTCAGCAGACCCTGCGGTCGATAGGGCTGGCATTTTTGTGCAGTTTCGAAGGTTTTTGCACACGGCTATAGGGTTGGCTGATTCGTTGGTTGGTTGGTTGGTATTTTTTATGACATATCAACCCTTGTGGATTATTTAATACTAAATTTTTTCTTATTATCTACATGATTTGCAAGGAAATAATTTCATTTTACACGGGTTTTTAGAGCTCATTTGCATGCACATAATTAAATGGTTACAAGTATTGTTATTTAATATTTATAATTATATTCATCAAGTATTCCGATATAATATAAGTAATTTTCACGCGGCTGAAAGATTTCAAATAACTCATGATCGTAATAATTCTTTGTAAATGATTGAACAGTCCTGTTTGACTTATACAGTTGGACTGACACAACCATAGCAAAAAAAAACGTTGCATTTTGTTGAAGAGATCAGAGTTTCACATGATCAGTAACCTTTTAGTAGTATTCCACCCCTTCACTAGGTGTTTTTTAACATGATAACTACACAAAAATGATACGTGCTGTTTTGAACTATCACTGGAAGCAGCACCCCAGGAGCTGTACCGCCAATTACATCCTAATCTCAAAAACCATCCCAGTTAGACGATCAAGACATGCCAAGTGCTTCAGGAAGGACGAACTCATAAGCAACTACACAAATGATACGTGCTGTTTTAAACTATTACTGGAAGCAGCTCCCCACAAAACATAAGCGACGTTCTCCTATGGACTTCAACACATGGAAACACCAGTTTTGGTCGACCAGCAGCGACTTACGTCGATTCGGTGCTGCCACAGGATGTGGCCTTGAGTACATTCTTGCAACGGGTCATGATAGGGATGGATGGTGAAAGAGAGAATCATGGAACTCCGCACTGTTGGTGCGATTTGATGCTGATTTGACCCATAGATGGGCCCCTAATAGGTATCACAAATCCGGGAAAAGTTAACCTGGGATAAATGGAAATTTAGGGATACTCCACATTCAACAAATTTTTGGACAGAACCTTACTACCATATGCAATTCAGTGTCATACCCAGGATACAACCACCCAGTCCGCTGGGACTTTAGAATACATTGACGGTATCTCTGCAGAGGGGGAAGACCCCTCCACCAAGTGTCCGGGATATGACATTAAACCATATGATGGCGAGGCTCCAGCTTTGGAGATTTAAGGAATGCGTAGTACCCCTTCATTGCCAGGCCCACTCTTTCGCAACACTAGATAGGGTCCTATCTATGGGTCAAATAGAACAAACTGTGTCCAAACAAATGACTGATGTTAAATTGTGACTGTTTTATAGCAATAATTGAAACTATTTTACTGTGTACAAAAGCTCAGGTTTGTTTAAAAATGATATCTACAAAATGTGTTTAGAAATCGTATACCCATTTAATATTTGTCTACAAAGAGTATTTGGCATTAAATAAACTACAATGGTTGATATGCTGTGAGACCTAACCAAACCAAATCCTGTATATATATATATATATATATATATATATATATATATATATATATATATATATAAAGAGGATTTGGTATTAAATAACCTATAATGGTTGATATACCATATGGCCCAACCAAACAGGACACAAGGATATGATATCCAGTGTTGTTATCTAATAAAAAAACTATTCAACCCATTGATGGGACCCCAACTGGTACTACTACTACGGATCAGAGTGAACAGCACTGGGGCTTCACCATCAAATGCAGTTTAGTGTTATACACAGAACACTTATGTTGGTGTGGGGGAATCGTACTGTTTGTATGAACAAAATGGATTTGGCATTAAATAACCTACAATAGTTGATATGCGATAAAACCAAATGAAACCAAATTCTGAACTGTTGACATTTAAACAGTACTCATGCTTAATTGAATTGTTTGAAATAGAACAATTTTTACATTTAACTATGTAAACTAAAAACTTTATTTAAAAATGACTAAGTGTGTATAAATAAATTACTGTGACTTATGCAAAACTAAATTATTTAAAATAAACTGAAACCATTTAACAATCTGCAAAAAAAATAAATAAACTTAGGCTTGTTTTAAAATGTTATCGACAAAATGTGTTTTGAAATCACATATAAAAAGGATTAGGCATTAAATGACCTACAATGTTTGATATGCCATAAAACTAAACCAAACCAAACCAAAACCTGTTTTTTTTATCAAGATGAGATTTTCATATGATCGTTAATCTATCAATTGTACTCTATTCTTTACCTTTCCGGATGTTGACATCGCTTTCAGAAGATGAGATATTGCTGACAAGGTATATGAACTACTATATTAATTTCAGAGGCTTGCCATTTAATGACAAGATAGAATCGTACCCTTCAGTAATACTGAGTATTGTAATCCCCACAGACAGAGCTACTTACAGCTTCAAATAACTTAGTTGAAATAATATGCACACAGTTACGTATCAAGTATTTCTATCCAATACAAACATATTTAAAACGGGAAGGGGAATTCGCGTAGTGTATAGTCTAACATGCTAGACTGCGACATCAGAGTAAGTGAGTTCGAACTCCAGTCAACTTATTACGTTCTCTTTTGGACTAATACCCTTGGAAAAGGCGTGAACTCTCTTACCCCACCAGCTATCAATTAAATAGTTCAACTACTGTTTCGGTTTCTTTGTTTTATTGTATATCAAATTTCTTAGATTATTTAATGTCAAAGCCATCCTTCTGGAAGGATAGTAGTGTTGCTATAGCTGAAAGGATACCTTTCCCAAGAGTATTTGTTCGATCAAGAACGTAATAGCGCGACTGGAGTTCGAACTCGCTTACTACGATTCTGCAGTCCAGCCTTTAACTATTAAACCCCGAGGATACCCTAGTACCACAACTATTTTTCTGCAAGGATTGCTATGGCATTGAATAGCCTACAAACACAGTTTACCTGTTTGAACAAAGAAACACAACCAAACTTAATTTTCAAACAGATCAACATAATACTTTAATTTTTAATTATCATTTTACTACCGTTATGAGTCAGGGTGGAGCTGGGAATAATAACTACGAAGGATTGACTAAGCACTCATTAGATCACTAGCAGAGGCAGTTTAGTGTCTTACATTGTTCTTTTATCCTTATCAAGAAATTCAATAATTCAATAATAAAAACCTGCCGAGACAGAATATATGTGACAAGAAGAAAAAGAACCCGTCAACGTTGAGGAAATGTATGACGACGGCAATCCAGGGGTTCATAGGATATTAAAAATTAGAGAAAAAAAATCACAGCAGTCCATCAAAGCAAAACCAAAAAGAACATAACAGACGAGAAAACAGGAATAACTAAAACAAGAAAAGAATAAAATAGGGAAAAAAACTACCTTTTTGTTTTCTTAGTTGAGCCAAGAACTTTTAAGCTAATGATCATTAAAGATTCGTACGCTTTTTGTTTTTTCTCTTTTAATATTAACCAGTTGAAAATTGAACTTTAATAGAATCTGCATCATTTGTGTCGCTGAATTTTATCTTTCTATTTGTTATTCAAATCGCCAAATTGTGCAGAATTGTTTAATATTGACAAAGTGAAATCTACGTTCTGTTGAAAGTTTCTTGTAGAAATTCAGTCTCCTTTTGTTTCTTGATTTCTGTATCGCTTGTTTGTCTTCAAAATACGAGGAGGGAAAAAACCAAGTTCTGTAGGCTTCATTAATTCATCAGGGCCAAATTTAGAACTATCAATTTGGAAATTTTTGTACAGAAATTAACCCTTTTCATTGTAAATTTATTTCTAAATTTTACCGGTTTTGAAGGAACTATGATTTAAACTTCAAATGGATTGAAAATGAATTAAAAACACATTTGACAGCATCGTAAATGACATGTGAAAATGATGGGTTCACTTTGTAACAGCAGTCCATATTAATAATAATGCTTTTATCCAAGGTGTAAAAGGATTCTAATAAACATTTCATTGTTATTACAGCTATATTGAGAGTCTCGATGAATATCCAGTTAAATATTTTTGAGGGTGTTGGAATCACTTAATTTTCGATTATTATTATGATTTCTTCCGAGTTTTTCCTAAGAACTAATGGTCTTTCACTGGAGCCTGAGTGATAGCATCTGTCCACAAGTCTCCAGGACTATTCTGTTTTTTTGGCCGATCTCAATAATGCTGTAGTTTTGATGGTCACGGCTCGTCCTCTGATTTCCAACTCTTGCTGCCACCTTATCAAGCTTTTGGAGATCGTTCCTAACGCACTAATTAGGATTGTTATCACCGTCACGTTCATGTTCCACAGCTTTTTAAAGGTTCTCTAGCAATGTCTAAGTACTTATCTTTCTTTTCTTTTTCCTTGATTTTCACTCTTCGGTAGGTTCTCCCCACCTTCTTTTTTTTGTTAAATATGATTAGGTCTGGTTTTCTGGCCAGGATTAGGAGATCTGTTTGCATTTCAATATCCTAGAGAATTTTCTGCATCTCATTCTCCTGAATGGCTTCTGGTTTGTGTATATACCATTTATTAGAATGGTCAAATTTCAATTTCTGGCACAATTCCCAGTAGATCACCTTCCCCAATGTTGTGGCCTATTTGGGGTCAGAAAGAAGACACGGAAGAAGAGAAAGTAGGTTGGAAAAGTGTATTGAATAAACAGAATATATATACAAAATAAGAGTGTTAGTACAGCAGATAGAAGCGTCCGTTTGAACTGTCAGGTTTGATTGCAGGGAGAAAGTCGGTATTTGTCATTCGTCCCACCGACCAGACGAATGTGACACAAGGCTTTTTTAAGTAGGTCAAGACGCAAGGTCGTAGCCTAGACACACCCATTGACTCCAAAAATCCCTCCGACCTCGTCGACATTCCCCTAAAATTGAGTGTCTCAGACGCCAGGCGATAAACCCTGCCCCTTCAAGGAGGGGACGGCCCACCGAGGCTCGAGGATGTTGGTCTTGGCGCGCCCAACATGAATGACGGCCTACCGGAATTCATGTCAGACTGCCTTGACCGACTGCCAGCAGAACCAGGAAACACCCGGCCAGATCCGTGTATCGATCAATCCAGCCGACCGAGGCGAGTCCCAGCCCAGTGCTGGGATGAAGTCACAATAATTTACAAAGCTTTTTGCTTAAATGTTGCACAAGTTTGAATGAATGTGGCACCCAATGAGACTCGAACTCACTCCTGCATGTTTGCTAGTCAAGTTTGCTAACCATTACACTAAGTAAGGCGCCCCCGCTGGGAGATAAATCGGTATTTATCGTACGTCCCACTAACCGGACGAGAGTATCACCAGGCCTTTTTTTAGGTGGGTCAGGGGGCAGAGCCTTTACCCAGACACGCCCGGTGGCTCCAAAAATGCCTTGGGCTCCATTTACATTCCCTACAAAGAAGTGCTACAGGCTCTAGGCGGTAAACCGATCCCCTCCAAGGAGGGTTAGAGCATGTGGAGACGGGCCCTTGAGGCTCGAGGATGCCGATCAAGGGGCAATTCAACCGACTGCCACTGGAACCAGGACACACCCGACCAGATCCCTGTAACGACCAACTCGGCCAACTGAAGTGTGTCTCAGCCCAGCGACTCCCAGAGTGTAGTGCATACGCTCCACTCTGCTGGGAGAAAAGTGTCAGTGAGAGTAAAATGGGTTAATATTCATGAAGGAGGAAGAATTCATTATCGTGTAGTTAGGTCACCGTAACACCCACCCAGTCATGTCTAGACATATTCTTTTTGCGCTAATTTGCTGCATTCACTTAATATGTGATATATCGTTTCATTTATATCACTATATAACCTACACCTTCTATTCTGTAGCGTATTATCCATTTTTGCTTTAACATCTTTTGTTCTTATGGCGTTATTTTGTGCTGCTATTAGAAAGATTTAATTTCTCTATTAAGTTTTCTCGTGGGAGATTTCGTTAGTTTGTCGCTTGAAATATCCATACTGTTGTTTTTCTACTCATTTCCGTTTCTTTGTTATTGTTATCCTGTTGATCTTTATATTGCCTGTGCTGTTTCTAGTTATTGTAATTTGTCATTTTTAAATCTTTTAAAGGCAATCTTCGAGCAGTCGTACTGATGTATCCACGTTATCTTATATGCTGGCGATTAATTTTCTTCCTTTTTTTCTTGACACATATAATCTGTGAAGTCCTTTAACTGCTCGCCACCGGCCCTGTTTCTCTGTCTCTTTCTCTCACTTGCCCACAGTTCACCACCAGCCCCGTATCTATACTTCTTTCTCTCACTCACAACGTCAATACACTGGTTTGCGCGATTCTGTAGCGAAGTAACCAACAAAATGCCCCTCCCCACAATGCTTCTTTCAAACCGGTTCTTGGCTGACCGAAATTTGCATATGAGACGAGATAGCTTCGTTGTCACATTTCATCTCTTGTTCACTCGGTTCACCACCTGTTTTATTTTTATCCAGCCGTGTACAATTGCTGAATTCACGTAAATGACAGCACCCCACTCGTGGTCTCTTTGAACGAAGAATCCCAGTTGGCTCGTCAAAGACACCAGAGTGCAGGTTCTGCCTTTCAGTTTCACTACAATCTGTCTATGAAATCTCTAGGAGGTAAGGTCTTATGTGTCGTCCTTAACTTTCTTGTCCTCTTGTGCTTTTGTTGAAGTTCTTCCCTCGTAAATTTCAAGAATGGTCTCAAGTATCTCACTATGGGGACAGTCCAGGTATTTATCCCTTTTATGATATTTTTGCAGCGGAGCTTCTTTACCAGGTGTCTCGGTGGTCTGTGATTATTATTATTATCATTATTATTATTGTTGTTGTTATTATTATTATTATTTTAATCTTTTGAAATTTTTTATACCAGCGTTAGCTGATGGTATTTCACTGGAGTTTGAGAGACAGCAAGTTTCCTCAAGTCTTCTGTTCTATTTTCTGTATTCTCGCAGATTTTAGTAATACTGTAACCATGATGGTTTCCACTCATCCTCTTATCTCCAAGTCCTCCAGTCCCTTTATCAATCCTTTGGTGACTGTACTGAGCGCCCCAGTCACAGTTGGTATCACCGTTACTTTCACGTTCCATAGTTTTTTTTTTTTTTCATTTCTCTAGCAAGGTCTAGTTACTTTTCTCTCTTATCGCTTTTTTTTTTCAGTTTTACACTGAGGTCAGCAGGAACGGCAAAGTATCCTATTCAGCAGGTTCTCTTTTTTTTCTGAATATCGCTCGGTCTGGTTGTCTAGCCGAGATTAGGTGATCTATTTGTATCTCAAAATCTCAGAAGTTTGTGCGTCTCATTTTTCAGGTTCGATTCTGGATTGTACACATATTATTTTTCGTATGGTAAAATTTAAACTTCTTGTACAATTCCTAGTGGATCATCTTCAACCAATCGTATCTAGTCTTATACTTTTTTTGCGCTAGCTTACTTCATTTGCTTACAATGTGATTGATTGTTTCGTCTCAATCACCAAATAACCTATATTTACTATTTTGCTGTATCTTGTCGATTTTTGCGTTGACATAGTCCTTATAGCGTTGTTCTGTGCTGTTATCAAAAGAGAATCAGTTTCTCTCTTAAGGTTTCCCTTTTTCTACCATGTCTAAATTTTTTTTTTTTTTTTTTTTTTGTGCGAGATTTTCGTGGTGGTTGCTTGAAATATTCATTGTCGTTCTCTCTCTTTTTTTTTCTGGTTATGTTTGTTCTGTTGATGCTTTTGTAGTCTGAATTATTTCTGATCACTGTAAATAGTATTCTGCATTTTTTAACATAATTTTCGAGTATCGTTAATCAACGCTCTCTTGAATGTTTGCGCGTTCTTTTCATCTTCCTTTTCTTGACACATACTGTCTGTCTACGTCATCTCTGGGATGTAAGGCTTCATGTATCATCATGAATTTTCTTGTTCTCTGGTCGATTTGCTATGTTCCTCCCTCGTCCACTTCAAAAATATCCCGAGTTTCTGATAAGAGGGATAGACCAGGTGTTTATCTTTTTGATGAGATTTCTGCGATATGTTGGTTTCGAGTAGTTTCTTTGTTCTTATTATCTCTCCTATGACAGCTTTTCACACCAGCATTAGCTTGTGGTTTATCACTGGACAGCAAGTCTCTTTGAGTCTCCTGGACTCTTCTCAGTATTTTGGCTGATCTTAATAATACAGTAATCTATGCAGACTTCTTATTTCCAAGTCCCCCAGTCCCTTCACCAAGCCTTTGGGGATTATTCCAAGTGCACCAACTACAATTGTTATCAGTGTCACCTTCAAATTCCATAGTTTTTTAATTATCTAACAAGGTCTAAGAATTTATTTTTTGTTTTCTTTTAATTTTACTCTGTGGTGTACTGGGACGGTAAAGTCTACTATTCGGCAGATTCCTTTTTTTTTTGTATACTATCAATAGGTCTTGCTGTCTTGCTGAAATTAGGTGATCCGTTTGTATCTCGAAATCTCTGAGAACTTTGTGTGTCACAGTCTCCAGAACGAATTCTGGGTTGTGCATATACCACTTCGTATGCCCAGATTTAAACTACTACGATTTCCTGTGGATCATCAAGTCGTGTCTAATCTTATACTCATCTTACGCTAATTTGCCGCATTCGCTTATTAAGGGATTAATCGTTTCGTCTCTATCACCACATAACCTACATTCGCTAAGTTTTTGCGTCTTATCAGTTTTTGCTTTAACATCTATTATTATTATTTTGCCAAGTAAATTCTTGTTTCCCGTCGGTAGTTTTGATATCTCCCATTTGTATGCTTCACTTTGTAGCGTGACTATATATTTATCCAATTCCTTCATAGGTAATTTAAATACAACTACTGTCAAATATCACTACACCAGCCTGAAATGAGGCGGTTTTTTGTCCCTCGTGGATCTGGAACTTCGTTGTTTCGTTTTCTACGTCTCTTTGAAGGTCCCTCTCCTTTTCTAGATTGGAGATGTCTCTTTTGTATTTGTCAAATCTTGTTCTTCAAAACCATATTTGAACCCTCGAAACGCTCTTGTTCTTTGATTTCTTCTTCATTGATTTTCTTTTGTTGATTTATATGATCTCAGATGGAATTTCTTACTCTTAAATCATCTTTCATCTCTTCTTCGAATTCCACTCCGGATCTTATTTGGTCATCATTGGCTAAAGTATCATTCCCATTCTTTGATATTACTGCCATAAATTCAGTTCTTTCAGCAATGACCAACCTCACTTTGTATCTGATGTTCTTTAGAATAATCACTTCGATTTGATTAAATGTCAATTCTTCCAATCATCTTGAATAGGTCATTAAGAAATTTTTCGTAACTGCTTCACAATCGGCTGCAGACGAAAATAATTTGGTGATTTCATTTTCTTTTCCTTATTCTTTGTTGTCCCTAAGCTCATTAACACTGAAATAGATAACGAAACGTCTTGTTCAAGTTTCTATAAAGTCTGGTTTATCTACGTACAATTCCTTTCCACTTTGTCACGCCAGTCTTCACTGAGTGTGTTTAACTGAAGTCTGAGTGATATCAAGTCTTCCAAAGTCTCCAGGACTCTTCTAAGTACTCTAGTTGATTTTATCAGTGTTTGAACTCTCTTGATTCTTTTTCTGATCTCCTGTTCTCTCTGTCTGTTTTCCAGGATTTGGTGGACCTTTCCATGAACACAATTACAATTAGTATCACTGTCACCTTCATATTCCACAGCTTCTTCACCTTCCTCTGATTATTCTACCCGATCTCAATAATGCTGTAGTCTTGAGGGTCTCGATTCTTCCCCTGCATTTCGATTCCTCTGATAGTATCTCCAAACATTTGAGGACTGCTCCAAAGGCGTCAACCACAATTTATATCACTGTCAACCGCTTGATAAACAGCTTTTTTATTCTCTGGTATGGTCCATTATTTGCGTATATTTTTGCGCTCTTTTATTTTCATTCACCAAAACGGCAAAATCAACTAGACGGTAAACGTTTTGTTTTTTTGGGGTTTTTTTGTTTTTTTTTTTTTTGTTGATTAACACAAGTTCTGGCTTTTGTTTGTTTATTATAATCTTTTTATTATTAATTTTATTATTATCATTATTATTATTCCTTGCGAGCTTTTTGCACCAGTGATAGCAGATGGTCTTTCACTACAGTCTAAGGAGGAGCATGTCTCCTTAGGTTTCCAGGACTCTTCTCAGTATTCTTGCCAATCTCGATAATGCTGTAGTCTGGATGGTGTTCATTTGTCATCCCATTTTTAACTCTTCCACTTCAATTTCCAAGCTTTGACGACAGTACCAAACACACTAATTACAATTGTAATTTGGATGATCTCCACTCGTTCTCCAACCTCTAAGTCCCCCAGTCCTTTTAATAATCCTTTGGTAACGTTACCAAAAGCAATAATCACGATTGTTATAATTGTCACCTTCATATTCCATAGTTTTTCAAATCCCTAGCAAGGTCCAGGGACTTACACTCATGTTTCACAGCTTTCTTAGTTCTCTGGTAGAGTATATGTACTTATTAACTCTTTTGAGAGTTTTTCAAAACAGCAGGAGTTTGACTGATAGAAAGTCTTCTCAAGTCACCCGGATTTTTCTCAGTATTCTTGCCAATCTCAAGGATGCTGCAGTCTGGATGGTCTCCTCTTGTCTTCTTATTTCTCAATCTTCAAATACCTTTAGTGATTGTCCTAAGTGCACAAACCACAATTGGTATCACCGTCAATTTCATGTTTCATAGATTTTTTAGTTCTTTAGCAAGTTCTAGGTATTTAACGCTCAATATGCTTTCTTTTATTTTTGCTCTGTGGTCTACTGAGACGGCAAAGTCCACTATTCGGCAGGTTTTCTTTTTTTGTTGACTATCACAAGGTCTGGTCGTCGAGCCGAGATTAGGCGATCTGTTTGTATCTCAAAGTCCCAGAGAACTTTGTGTGTCTCATTCTCCAGGATGAATTCTGGTTTATACATATACCACTTGTTCGTATGGTCAAATTCAAATTTTTGCACAACTCTCAGTCGTGTCTAGTATTATACTCCTTTTTGCGGTAATATGCAGCATTGTTTATAACATGATTGATCGTTTCGTCTCTCTCACTACATAACCTATATTTGCTATTTTGTTGCGTCATATCTACTTTGGCTTTTATGTAGTTTGTTTTATGGCGTTGTTTTGTGCTGCGATTCCTTTTTTAGCAATGTCTAAATCTCCTTGTCTAAGATTTCGCTTATTTGTTGCTTGAAATGTCCATAACATTATTTTTCTTTCCAGTTTTGTTTTCTAGTTATTGCTGTTTTGTTTATCCTTGTGTTATTGGGGTTGTTTCTGGTGGCTCTAGTCAGTCTTTCTTTGTTCTTTTTTATGTAGTCATCGAGACGTATCGAGGCTATCTTCAATGCTGGCGATTTCTCTTCCTACTTCTTTTCTTCATACATATAATCAGTCCATATCATCTCTAAGATGTATTGCCCAGTCGGCCGGGGCTGTAGAATACACAGACTGCACCTTTGCATAGGGGCATAACCCCTGCCCCCAATGAGTGTCCAGGATAAACAATCTGATGGTGAGGTTCCGGTGATGCTGGAGCTTTGAGGAATGCAGAACACCTCTTCATTGCCGTTCCTCCCCGGTCCACTCTGATCCGGAATGGTAGCACCTGATTGGGCCCTATCTATGGGTTAAAGAGAACTAACTGCATACTTATTCTAAACTGAATTGTTTGAATTAGAACTGTTTGACAAAACCGAATAGCTTGAAATAGGAATAATTTTGACAATTAAACTGTACCTACATTTAATCTGCGTGCTTATGCTAAACTGAATTGTTTGAAACAAAACTGTTTTTGACATTGAAACTGTACTTACACTAAACTGAATTGTTTAATATAGAACTGTTTTGACATTTAACTGTGTGTAAACAAAATCTGTACTTATACTAAACTGAATTAGCTGAATTAGAATTGTTTGAATAAACTGAATAGCTTGAAATAGAAATGTTTTTGACCATTAAACTGTGTACTCATGCTAAACTGAATTGTTTGAAATAAAACTGATTGTATAAAAATGGATTTGGTATTAAATAATTTACAAAGATTGCTATGCCATAAAGACCAAAAAACCAATCAGCCTGGGATGTAAGGCTGCCATTATTATTATTTATTCCTTTAGAGTTTTTCACATCAGTGTTACCTGATGGTTTCTCACTGGATTTTGAGTGACAGCAAGTCTCCTCAAGTCTCCAGGACTCGTCTCAGGATTCTGGCCGTTCTTAACAATGCTGTCGTTTGGATAGTCTCTACCCGTCCGTCAACTTCCAAGTCTTCCAGGTTTTTTAATAATCCTTTAGTTATTGTGCCTAAGGCACCAATCACAATTGGCACAATCGTTACTTTCATGTTCCACAGCTTTTTCAATTCTCTAGCAAGGTCGAGGTACTTATCTTTCTTTTCACTTTCCTTCAGATTTATTCTGTGGTCCACCGGGACAGCAAAGTCGACAATTTTGCAGATTCTTTTTTTTTTTTTTTTTTTTTTGATATTTATGAGGTCTGGTCTTCTGGCCGGGATTAGGTGATCCGTTTGTATATTCAAGTCCCATAGGAGTTTCTGCGAGTCATTTTCTAGGACAGGTGCTGGGTTGTGCATATACCATTTGTTTGTATGGTCAAATTGAAATTTCCTGCACATTTCCCAGTGGACCACCTTGCCGACCCAGTCGTGTCTCGCCTTATACTCCCTCTGTGCTAATTTGCTGCATTCGCTTATTATGTGATTGATAGTTTCGTCTCTGTTACCGCGTAACCCACATTTACTGTTTTGTTGCGTCTTATCTATCCTTCCTTTGATATGATTGGTTCTTATGGCGTTGTCTTGTGCTGCAATTAGAAGGGATTCCGTTTCTCTCTTAAAGTTTCCTTTTCTTAGCCAGGTCCAGGTTTTCTGGTATGAGATGTTGTTTATTAGACGTTAAAAGCGGCCATAGAGTTGTTTTCCTTCCCATTTTTGTTTCCTAGTTGTTGTCACTCTTTAGTCTATCGTGTTGTCGGTATTGTTTCTGATGGTTGTAATTAGTCCTCGTTTGTGTTTTTCTATGTAGTCTTCGAGCCGTTGTATGGATGCGTCAACGGTGTCTTCGATGCTGGCAAGTCATCTTCCTCCCTGTTTTCTAGATACATATAATCTGTCAACGTCGTCTCTGGGGTGTAATGCCTTATGCATGGTCATTAGTTTTCTTGTTCTTTGGTCCATTTGTTTAAGTTCCTCTCTGGTCCACTTGAGAAAGGGTCCCGAATATCTGACTAGGGGCACAGCCCAAGTATTTATTCCTTTGATGAGGTTTCTGCAGGAGAGTTTTGTCTCGAGTAGTTTTCGCGTTCTCCTGAGATATTCTTTTCGGATCGTGTCTTTCATTTGCACTTGTTTGATGGTGTCAGCCTCCAAGATTTGTAGGTTTTCTTTTCTTCGAGCGTTCTAATTCTGTCTTGATTTGGTAGTTCGATCCCGTCTGTCATATGTCGTTTGCCACTTTTCATGACGAGCATGGCACATTTTCCTATGCCAAATTCCATTCCTATGTCCTGGCTGTATATTCTAACGGCGTGTATGAGAGTTTCCAATTCTTTGTCATTTTTTGCAAATAATTTAATGTCATCCATGTATATTAGGTGGTTGATCTTCTCTTGTGATCTGCTGAGAGTGTATCCGGCTGCGCATTTTCTGAGAATGTGGTTCAGTGGCATCATGGCTATTATGAATAGTAAGGGTGATAGAGTATCTCCTTGGAAAATGCCTCTTTGGATCTTTGTTTTAGCTATACTTCTTCCTCCTGCTGTCAGGTCCACTCTCCAGGTTTTCATGGTTTGTTCGATGAAGTTTATGACTACATGTGATATTTTGTACATTTTGAGACAATGTAGTATTCAGCTTTGAATATCATATCATATGCCTTTTTGTAGTCAATCCAGGCCATAGCTAAATTTTTCCATCTTGTCTTGCTCTCATTTAGGATGTGTTGATCTATGAAGAGTAATTCCGCTGTGTCTCTGGATCCTTTGCGGCATCCTTTCTGTTCGTCAGGGAACAATCCGCAGCTTGTTAGCGAGTAGTAGATTGCTGTTAATATTTTCCACATCATTGGTAGGCAGGTTATGGGTCTGTAATTGTTTGGAGCAGTTCTTTTGCTAGGGTCCTTTTCGATTAATGTAGTCTTTCCTTTGGTCGTCCATTCTAGTACTTGCGCGTCTTGTAAGCATCTGTTCATTTCTAGTGCTAGTCTGTCGTGAATGGTGGTGAATTTCTTGAACCAGAATCCATGTATTCCATCATGGCCTGGCGCTTTCCAGTTTGATATTCTTTTTAGTGTTGTTCTGAGTAAGTCAACATGTATTTCCATTTTGGGGCCTTCTTCAAGTCCCTCTAGTTCTCTTGTGATATTGTTTATCCATTCAGCGTTTTCGTTATGTTTCTTTGGTTGCCATATTTTAGTCCAAAATCGTTCGGTTTCTCTTGCATCCGATTGTTGGTATGTTTTCGTGTCACTCCCTCCCAATTGTTGGTAGAATTTTCTTTCGTTGTTTTCGAATGTCCTGTTTTGTCTGTATTGTTTTACCCTTTGTCGATATCTGTTTAGTCTTCCTTCTTTGGCCAGTACTTTCTGGTTTATTTCCTCAAGTTGTACTGTTATTTTTCCCCATGTTGCCTGTTCATTCTTTCCGCTTATTTCAGTTCCTCTCATTTCTATCAGTCGGGTTTGTTTTCGTAGTTTTTTATTTGCGTTTCCAGTCGAATTTCCCATCCTGGTTTTGACTGTTTCTTCGTGCTTTTTGAGGCGATCCCAATATTCTCACAAACTAATTTTGCTCCTGCATAGATTAGTTTGTTATATTATTCGTCGGTATGTAAGGTAGTATGTGATTTATTTTATTCGTTTCTGTCTTAAGTGTTTTCCATTCTATATTTCTTATGAAGGTAGAATAGTCTTTTCACTATTCATGATTCTCTTTACATTTTCTAGGTTTGCCTTTTGTTCTTGTGATAGTGTTTCTTGGTTGTTTGGTAGTGTATCGTTTGGGAGTGTGGTGTTTTCATTTGCCGAGGTTTGCGGTTCTTTTTCGTTGGGTTGTTTTTGTTTGACCCCACTTGGTGTGTCTGGCACCGTGTTATTGTTTTGTTTCAGTGTTTTTTTTTATGGATTTCTAGTAATTCTAGGTCAGAAAACCAACCCTTCTTCATTATCGTCCTAACTTGATCGGCTAACCTTTGGCTAGTTGTCTGAAATGTCGAACGTTCTTGCCAGATCTCCATCATTCTTTTCCTGTATCCTCTTTGTGAAGGGTTGCTCCTCAAGTAACATTCTAGCACAAGTTGATTCTCTTCCTTGTCCATGTTCTGCGTTTAGGTCTCTGTTCGTAGTGGTTTGTGACGTCGTCGTTTATATATCTGAAAAAAGAACAGCCAACATTCGTAGGATGACGATGGGTCTCCCATGTTGGCTATCAGGTGAGCACCTGCCGAGCATGACACCCAAGCCAGCTGCCTGGGTCCCACATTGTGTAATTTGGTGATTTGAAATTTTTATCATGGGTGGTATAATGTGGCTATACCAGACCCAGGGATTGTTTATGATCTGCGTACCTGACACAGATGTGGCCCGGGACTGTTCCAAGAGCACTAACTACAATATCCACTCAGTTTTTTAACTCAAAATAAATTGGTGCGTAATTGTCTTCTTTTCTTTGAGCAATCATTCTCTAACTTACATATTATCATTTCTTTTATTTCATCAAAGTTTTATTGAAAGAATACAAATATAGTTTCAAATAATATATCTTAATCACCATTATTTTCCAATAATCGTTACGTTTTTAACAAACTTTTGAAATCTCGTGACATGTGAAGATATACTGTGAAAATCTGACCACATGAAATAAATCAATTTTAGATCTTATTGGTCTGAAATGTACCAATTTCTTCTCTTTTTAAAAACAGTACATAAAGAGCTAAAGCATTTTTCTTCTGTGGCATTTTTCTATTTTGTTCAAATTTCTTGCTGATTTTGGTTTGGTTGTTTCATAGCATATCAACCTTTGTGTGTTTTTTAATGCAAAATCCATCCTTCTAGAATAACAGTACTCATTATTTAACCCATCGCTAGTGAGGTATAGTTACATATCTTTCCCAAGATTATTAAACTGAAGGTGAACCTTATAGCGTAACTGGAGTTCGAACTCACTCTGATGTTGCTGACCGTCACATAAGCCACGGCGTCACGGAGACTTACCCTTTCTTGTTGACTTTCAGTAAGTCATAAACATACATAAGCGCAAATTATTCTGTTTAATTATATTGGCTATCAAGCTTGAAATACCTGTATTTTGCTGGGTGCCATTAGTCATACTATAATTAATTGCTATTAAGAGGGGAAGAAGTTATCTGAGTCACAGATATTATGAAGGTCACTTTAGTACACAGCACACGGGTAGTTAGTGTGAGACCTGAGAATGCGTTTATTCATACACTCCCACGTGACTGACGCTAACATTTGAATATTATCAATTTTACAAGTTGTTAATAAAAGATTAGGCTTCTTTCTCTTCTTTGTTTTATCATTATTCAAATATTTTATAGTTTCACGTCGAGTAAAATGCTTTTTATTTTGATCATTTTGATCATTTTTTTTTTACTATGAAGTATTTCAAACCAAATAAACACTTCAGAAACAGTATATGTAAACCCTATCATGTCATCATTATTTGTATCGATTGTTGACGACTGATAATCTTATATTTACTGATTATCAATGTATATATATATATATATATATATATATATATATATATATATACATAATACCAATACATTGAAAATTATAAAAACAATCGGCTATATATATATATATATATATATACATATAAGGAGCACGCAATAAGTTTCTAGACTTTTTTTCGTATGGGCACTTTTATTGATAGTACACACACGAAAATCTAGTCTCCTTCGAAGTAATCTCCTCCGGCGGCAATGCACTTGTTGCACCGTTCCAACAACTTCTGGGAGGCTCCAGGGAAGTCCTCTTGTGTGAGCGTGTCAATGACCTTCGTCACAGCCTCTTTCATCTCCTCAGTTGTCTCATAACGACAGCCTGTGAGCTTAGGGAATAATTAAAAGTCTTTCCTTGAGCTTAGGGAATAAGCAAAAGTCACAGGGAGCAAGGTCTGGACTATAGGGAGGGTGAGGAACTGTCTTGATGCCCATCTTGGTCAAGTAGTCTGTGACAAGGATGGAGTTGTGGACTGGTGGAAATGCCACTGACCCGGTTTGAAGAGTGCTGGCCTCTTCTCTTTCTGAACTCCCTTAAAACCTAACATAGTTTTCCTTGTTGACTGTTTGTCCAGTGGGAACCCAGTGCATGTAGATCATGCCAGTGCTGTCATAGTATGTATATATATATATAACTAAATGAATATATTGAAAATTACAAAGAAAAGGTTGCCCAGTCGGCTGGGGCTGTAGAATATACCGACTGCTTCTTCGTAGAGGGGTAAGACTCTCCGAATGAGTGTCCTGACATGACACTAAACAACCTGATGATGAGGTTCCAGTAATGCTGGAGCTTTGGGGAATGCAGAGTACCCCTTCATGGTCATCGCTCCCAGGCACACTTTGGCTAGGAGTGGCAGCAACTGATAGGATCCTATCTATGGCTCAAATAGAACTAAACTGAGTATTTATGCTAAACTGAAATGCTTGAAATAGGACTGTTTTTGACAATGAAACTGTATACTTATGCAAACCTGAATTTTTTGAAATAAAACTGTTTTGACATTTAACCGTTCGTAAACAAAAACTATATTTATGCTAAACTGAATTGTTTGAAATTTAATTCGACGTCAAATAACCCGAAAAGGGTTGATACGCCGTAAAATAAAACGACCAACCAACCAAATATACTAAGTCAATAAATCTCTCTCTTTCTCTCTCTGTCTCTCTCTATATATATGAAGAGAAAGAAAGACAGAGAGAGATTTAGATTGTTACATATTCATCCTGCAAGGACCCGGTCCATTGGCCTAGCGGTTTTAGTGTTCACCAATGGCCCGAAAGACCGGGGTTCAATCCTGGATCGAGTCATACTGAAGACTCAAAAAATGGTACTTGATGCCTCCTTGCTTAACACTCAGCATTACAAGATATGGATCAAGGGTAAAATGGAGCCATCGAGAGAAAGGGTGAGCACGCTTTCCTACACCTCAGTGTAGTAGCTATTGAAAAGGGAGCTAACTTTACTTACATATTCACATCTTTCGTTTATAGTTTTTCAACTTCGTAGAGATAGCTAACACATACATTTAATGTCGTGGGGTATGTTTGCTGGATATTTTGCTCCTACAATTTACGTTGGCTCATTATTGAAAAGCAAGAGGACACGGACAAAAGAACATTCAAAAGAAAACAATACAAACAAAAATAAATTTATATAACAATTAGTACATAAAATGAAACATTACAAAACATTACGAATATTCTAATATAGCTTGTTAAATATTCTTTTCTGTGTGTGCGTGTGTGTATAAAAATAACACAAATATTATGGTGAAAGACTAAATATTAAAAATGTCCTGTTGACTATAAATGTATTTTATGAAGACGTGTTTTCTCCTATGTTGGTCGTTTATCTCTTTCGGGATTGGACGAAATGTCTGAAGCTGTGTTAGTGACTGGAACAAGTCCAATCGAAAAGGGAGAACAGGAAAGAAAAAGGTTGCAGAGTATATACGCATCCCTGTTGCTTGTATTGAGCTGTGTGTCACTAGCTGGCAAAGCCAAGCTGTCACTGGAAGTCAAAATGTAAGAGAGTGAGTTACCGCACGTCGCGAGTATATATGGCTAACCTTTATCATGTAATCGGCTCCAAATGTGCCGGATAAAGTCAAAGGTGCAGACGTAGGTGTGAACACAAATCACGTGATTTTCCTGGCTAATAGGTTCTCAAAACTAATTAGTTTTCCGACGTCCACCATCTTTGTTTCAGGAACAAGTGAATCAGTACCCTACCTCCCAGAATGCTCCTGTATCACGGCCATTTCAAAAATATAGTTATGTACACCCTACAATGTCAATTTTGATTATATAATGTTCTATAAGGAATAATAAAACCCGTGTTTCTTTGGTTTAGAAGAAAATAACTTTCTTCGTCGTCTACTTATTCATGGTAGTCTTTATTTTTATTTCCAAGATAGCTTTTAGATGGTTTGCGTTATAGGCAATCCTTAGATAAGTTTACTTTAGATTAAGAGATAAGCTGGCTTGTGTCTTGGCCGGTTTTTAGATACAGCATATTTTCTAGAGGAGGCAGCTTGTCCCCGAATCAGTCTTTAGATACTTGCTTGCTTCTGGAAGAGGCGAATTGTTTCTTAGGCAGTTTTTACATACGAGATAGTTGCTCGAAGTGGTGGCTTGTTTTTTAAATTGTCTGTAGTTAGTAGATTCTTGATGACTCTTCGGGGTTTTTATTGCTTCTTTTTCCTGAAAGATAACCCGGATGAAGTGAACTCCATGGCTTTGAGGAGTGTAAAGAGAGTACGACACACTAGACACCAGGTTGTCACGACATGATACCTGGAAAAGAGACAAATTTTTTGGTGGATTTTCTTTTCATCTGGACTTTGTTTGCAATAGCAACTACGATGGTGATGCCCCACCTTAGTGGCGCAGTTTTTAATGACGACGGATTCTTGAATATTCCACACGTATTAAACACAATACAAAAGATGTTATTTATTCAAATTATTAATAATTTAGAAAAAATTCGTTAAAATCTTTACAAAAATAATATAGAATTATAAAATAAGATGATCGTAAAAATGATATACTTATATATTAAAATTCTAAATCTATAAAAAAAAAAAATATAGTTACTTTTAAATATCCAACACCCTTTTTCACAAATGAAGATCATACTTGAATTTTCAAGTATTTTGACGCCCTGAAGCCTAGCCGCCTGGAACTGTAGAATACGCAGACTTCAGCTTTGCAGAGAAGCAAGACCCAGCTCCAACGAGTGTCCTCGATATCTGTTGTAACCCGGAATATTTCGGTATACTAGTATATACGAATTAGTAATTCAGAGTAGAGTGTCAAAATTGGTATAAAATAGACGGTTCGCGTAAAGATCTTCCTATGTTTTGGTATTTGTCTGTCTCTCTATAAATATAGAGTATGTCAGATGGCCTTATTATTGCAGAAGTTGGGCATGAGCTAAAGCTCAAGTGTGCGACAGATAAAAAATGCCTTGGCCCCGTCGGCATTCTCCTAAAAAGGGTGCCTCAGACACCATGCGATAAACCTGACTCTGCAAAGTAAGTGAAAGCATGGGGGCTGCTATCCAGAGGCCAAAGGGGTGTCAGTGTCAGCCACTGGACAAAAATGCTTAGCAAGCCCAGTATGCATGTCAGGTGGTTTCAACTGTCGAAGACTACGGACCAGTCTGCGTACCAAGAACCTGGCGGTCAGCGTAAATTTTCATTCCATTTCATGGACCAGTTAAATTACTCCCCCGAAAAGGCACAATAGGGTGGTCCACAAGAATATGACACTAAACTATCAGATGGTGAGGTTCCAGTCCAGGGCCTCGAGGGAATGTGAATTGCCTCTTCATTGCCATTGCACCCAGGTTCAATCTGACCGGAATGAAAACACCTGAAAGGGCCCTATTAATGGGTCAAATAGAACAGCTTGTCATTTAAAATGAGTGCAAACAAATGACTTCTGCTAAATTGAATTGTTAGAAATAGAACTGTTTGATCATTTAACTGTGCGTCAACAAGTGACTAATTGAATTATTAATCAAGCATAGCAATATTTAGAACAATTTAACAGTGTTCAAATAAATGAGTAATAATAGTGTTAGATAGAAATACTTAAAACTCTAACTGTAGTGCCCCGTCGGCTGGGGCTGTAGAATACACCGAGTGTATCTCTGCAGAGAGGTAAGACCCCTGCCCCCAATGAGAGTCCTGGATATCATCCTAAACATGGTGAGGTTCCAGTGATGCTGGAGCTTTGGGGAACGCCGAGTACTCCTTCATAGTCATTGTTCCCCGGTCCACTCTGGCCCGGAATGAGAACACCTGAAAGGGCCCTATCTATGGGTTAAAGAGAACTAATTGCATACTTATGCTAAACTGAATTGTTTGAATTAGAACTGTTTGACTAAACTGATTAGCTTGAAATAGAAATAATTTTGACAATTAAACTGTGTACTAACATTCAAACTGCCTGCTTATGCTGGACTGAATAGTTTGATATGCATTTGAATAGATCAGACCAAACCAAGTCAAACCAATCAATCATCCCTACTGATTTTTTCAAAGGTACTATTTACCAACCCCTCCGCTCGGGCAGGATATGACACTAGGTCAATTTTTAAGCGGAGTTTAACAGGTTTGAAATCAGAGTTTTCCTTCTCCTAGACTAGTTGCCTCAACAAGGCTGAAGAACCTAGTCCGTCCTACTATTTACCCATAGCTGAAGGGAGAATAATGGGGTTCATACCTTTCCCAAGGGTATTTGCCCGAAAGTGAACATAATAGCGCGACTGGAGTACGAACTCGCGTACTACGATTCCGCAGTTCATCGCTTTAACCATTACACCACGAGGACTCATAAACCCGCTTCCTTTCTATTTGTCTTTTCTTATCGATGTGAGGGGAAATGATCCAACCATCATGAAAGACCAGGTATTCACATCATTGTCCGGATATTTCGGTAAAATCCAAAGACCAACCCCGTCAGCCTTTCGTCCTTGTCCCTTTATTTCTCAAATAAACATCTTCGAATCGTTCCAACAAAACATCTAGAGAAGCATGATTGATTTAAAGAACAAAGGCGTTTAAATGAATAACAATTAGACTGGTACGTCATCCTGATGCGCATGCGCCGAATGAATATTTAAAATAAAGCAAATCCTTGTAGAAACAAAAGCCGCCGTCAATAAACGAGCAACATCTTGTCTCTTAACTAAATTTGTCAGCTTCGTCTTGATCAGTGCACTACAATCCTTCTTTGTAGCTGATTTAGCTTCTTGGTCTTTAGGTCTAGTAAATATTGTTGAAGTCCTAGAAAAAAAGATATAACTTTGAATGCAAATTTTAGAGGCAAGGAAATCGGGCTTGATTTATAGAGCAGTGCAACAATCTAATGAAAATCCCTGTTGGTGGAGCTAAGAATAATCTGACTATGCCCTGCAGAGGAGTAAAATGTTTGCCTAGGTTATAAAACTAAACTGCATCAGATGGTCAGACTCCAACTCTGTAAATCTAGGGGATGTCGAGTCATTCTTTATTTCCATTACTCCTAGATCAACTCTGAACCTGATTGGTAGTACCTGTTTGCGTCTAATCTATGTGTTAAAAAGAACTGATACTTCTGGTGAATTTTTCACACCAGCATTAGCTGATGGTCTTTCACTGATGTCTGAATGACAAAAAGTCTCCTCTGGTTTCCGGAAATCTCAGTATTCTGGCCCATTTCAAATAAGCGGGAGTCTGGATGGTCTCGATTCGTCCTATAATATTAACTCTTCCAGCTCCTTTTCCAAGTCTTTGGGGACTGTCCCAAGAGAGTCAGTTGCATCACCGTCTCCTTCATGTTCCATAGCTTTCTTTGTTGTCTTCAAAGGTCGAAGTTCTTGTCTCTCCTCTTGATTCTTTTGATTTTCGCTCTATGGTCCGCTGGAACAGAAAAATCGACAAGACGGAAAGTTTGTTCATTTTTGTTTGCTTCTGTTTTTTTTTTATCATTAAATTTGGTCTTCTGACCGGGATCAGGGGATTCATTTGAATCTCAAAATCTCAGAGAACTCCGTACGTCTTATTCTTCAAGACAGATTCTGGTTGGTGCATATAACATCTGGTCGAGTAGTCAAATTTCAATTTCTTGCACAATTTCTATTGAATCACCTTCTCCACTCCATCGAGTCTAGTCCTATACTTCTTTTCAACTAGTCTGCTACGTTTGTTTATTATGTGATTAATCGTTTCGTTTTTGCCACAACATAACCTATAATTGCTATTCAATTGCTTACAATCAATTTTCGCTTTAAATAATTGGTATTTATGGTGTTGTTCTGTGATTTTATAATGAGATTACGTTTTTCTCTTTAGGTTTCTCTTATATAGCTATGTTCACGCCTTCTTGGGTTTGTCTCATGCAATATCCATATATTTGATTTTCTTCCCATTTCTGTTGCCTAGTTATGTTTGTTCTGCTTGTCCTAATGTTATCAGTGCTGTTACTGGCTGCTATAATTAGTCGTTGTTTGCTATTAATAATGTAGTCTTTGAGTCCTCGTATTGATGCATGCACATAATCTTAAAAGCTGACGAGTTCTCGTCCTTCTTCTTTTACTGACATATACAGTCTATGTCATATCTTAGATCTCAGGCCATGTGTATTGACATCAACTTTATAGTTTTCTGGTTCATTTGACCGAGTTTTCTAGTCCATTTTAAGAATGGTCCAGAAAACATTACGAGAGGCGCTGCCCAGGTGTTTATCTCTTTGATGAGATTTTTGCTACCAAGCTTTGTTTCGTACAGTTATCTCGTTCGACTAAGGTACTCTTATATTTTTTCTTTGATCTCCCCTTGTTTGATGATATCTGCTGCCAAGATTCCCAGATTTTACAGTTGTATTCTTTCTGTCATTGCTTTTTCTCCTTTTCCCTACCAGCATGGCATATTTTTCTATACCTAATTGCTTTTTTTCCAGCCAGCTTGATGTCATCAATATATTTAAGCTGATTTATCTTTTCTTCTTATTTTGGGAATTTGTATCCCCCAGTGCATTTCCTATGTATATAACTGAGTCGCACCCTTGCTATAACAAATAGTAATGGCGAAAGTGCATTTCCATGCAACATACCTCACTGGATTTTCACTTCTGCTAAAGTTCATCCCCCTGCTGTCAATTCCACTTTCCATCATTTCTTGCTTTCCGAGAAGAAGTTTATGACTTTTTCAGATAACTTGTACACTTTCAGACAAACTATAATACAATTTTGAAGGACTATATCACGTTACCGGTCTATCGTTGCTGGGGATATTTCCTTCTTTGGGTTTTATTTTTCTGGATTAGAGTAGTGATCCCTTTTTCATCCATTTGGGTATATTTGTTTCTTCAAGTGAGTTGATGGATACACGTGAATTTTTCTGAATCAAATTCGTGTATGCCATTATGGCGTAGCCTTTTCCAATTCTAGCTCTTGCTCTGAGCGATTCCAGGTGTATGTCCACCTGAGGGCTCTCTTCTGGTCCTTGTAAATCTTTTTGCCTGTAATCTATCTAATCGGCCTTTCTGTCATGTTCTGTTTGTTCCATATTTTACTCCCATATTGTTTCGTTTCCTTTGCATCCGATTGTCGGTTTGTACTCCACCAAATTGATGATATATATATATATATATATATATATATATATATTTTAAGAATGTCTTGTTTATTTTGTGTTGCTTGACCTTATCTCAGTATTTTTAAAGTTTCCTTTCTTTCGCCAATACGTATTGATTTATTTCTTCAGATTGTATTTTCAGACTTGTCTACTGTTTAGTTTTGGTCTTTTCATCCCAATTTATACTTGTGTGTTTTTGTTGCATATTGAACTTTGACAGATTCGTCAATAAAGGATTTCTGAGGCAGCATATTCCAGCTGTATAAACGAAGTGATTACCGGAAAACAAGCAATGCATGTTGTAAGTAGCTTACGTGGGTTGACAACCGGATTTCTTGGGGGTTAGGAAATAAAGATACAGAGGTAGCAATGGTCAGTCACGGTTAGTCAGCAAATTGGAGCCACAAACAAGTCGGAACAGAAGCCGCTCTGAGCGCCACCCGTTGCACCCCACCCGAGAAGCAGAAGTGCTCAGTGAGTCTTGAATTTGGAATAACATGGCTAAGAAAATATGGGTCAATATAGTAGTTCTCCACCTGTTTGTGTCAGTATCGTTCGTCTTCCTCTCTCTCACAACAGTTTCGACCCCTTCGAAAAATAAAGTGTTGTGTTTTGGTTTTTTTTTTGTAAAGAAGAGTGCCATGCCTCTTTCTTAGCACTTTTGCTTTTTGTTACAGTTTCTTTACCTGTCCTTCTTGTTTAATTTCCCATCTGTATAATAATAATAACACTTACCACCATAATAAAACTAGCATATATAGAGAATTACCTCCATTCATTTTACCAGCAGCCAATCACAGCCCATGCAATGACTTGTCCGTATGGGCACAATGAGATGCTCCAGTGCACCATAGTCCTCCTTCTCCTCATGTGGGTGCTTTTTTCATAACTCTGCTTCACAACTGGGTGCTGAATTGAATAACTCTACAAATTCGACGCCATACTGTTTTTTTTTATTATTTCTGTTCAGGTTCCTTAGGGGAATACCGTTTTTGACTCAGACTAGTTTCGTTCCAGCACAAATGAGTTCGTTTAGTTCGGTGGTGTTGCCTGTTGGGATATTTATTGATGATATTTTGATCTGTTCGATCTTTTCCTTAACTTTTACAAGTTTTGGTTCCTGAGGGGTGATAATTGAGCCTACTTTTCGTTCAAGATTTTCTAGATTAAATTTACATTTATTTTGTCTTGTGTTAATATTGATAGTGTGGTGCTGGAGACAGTGGTGTTTCGGTTTTCAAGTTTTTACGTTTCAATTTGGGTTGAGAGATATTGTTCATATTCTAACCTATTTATTTACATATTTCTCATTTCTCAAAGTCAGAAAACCAACCTTTCTTTCAAATCATTCTAGCTTGGTCAGCAAGTCTTTGGCTTTTTGTATTAAATATAGTGGATTCTGCCCAAATTTCTATCATTCTTTTTCTATACCCTCTTTCTCTAGGATTGCTCTTAAGATAAGAGTAAAGTACATTTTTGTTGTCTTCTCAAGTCTGTTTTTTGTTGATGTCTTCAGTTGTATAGTTGCTTTCCTCGTTGTTTGTGTACTTGAAATTAGAACTGCCAACATTTGCAGGATGCCTGACTGTCCCCCATGCTAACTATCAAGGAAGTACCTGCCGATCGTGGCCCTCAGGTCTTTATTTTATGTTCTACGTTGATTTGGATTCGGATTTTTCAGTTTTCATGGGTAGTATAATATAGCTAGAAAAGACAAAGGGTTGATTATTATTTGAGTTCCTGACACAGATGCAACCTGGTACATTTTCAAAAAAGAGAACCTTTAAGCAGATCCCACACACAAAAAAAAAAATAGAATTTAAGACACTCCGATTTAAAATTTACTAAGTTTTAAATTAAGTCCAATAGTCACCGTTTATTCTTTAAAAACTGTTGGGTTTATATCTTCATTCATAATTTACCCTGTAACTTTGTGCGTGGATTCGTTTATAACGGATACTACCATTTACTTGCTTAAACTCGCTCCATTTTGCGGAATTCAACAATGCCCGATATTTGCTCACCGTTTGACTTATATTCCAAACTACTCAAACAAACCCGATTGTTCGCTTTACGGTTTCTTGTCAAAAATTTCCCATCACGTGACTTGAAGGGGAAGATGGCACAACTAAAATTTCTTTCTTCTTCTTCTTCTTCTTCTTCTTCTTCTTCTTCTTCTTCTTCTTATTATTATTATTATTATTATTTAACTCATTTCAGAGTTTTTCACGCCAGCGTTAGCTGATGGTTTCTCACTGGAGTTTAAGCGACATAAAGTCTCTTCGAGTTTCCAGGACTCTTCTCAGTATTCTGGCCGATCTTAATAATGCTGTCATTTTGATGGTCTTCATTCGCCCTCTTTTTAATAAGATCTCCAGTTCCTTTATAGATCCTTAGATGATTTTACCAATCGCTCCAATTACAATTGGTATCACCGTCACTTTCATGTACCATAGTTTTTAAAATTCTCTTGCTTGGGCTAGATACTGATCTCTCCTTTCGCTATCTTTCACTATAATCTTGTGGTCAGCCGGAACAGCAAAGTCCAGTGACGCGCAGGTTACTTTTTGTTTATTATTATTATTATTATTATTATTATTATTATTATTTACTCGAAACCGTAAACTATGTGCAAATTATTTATATGAGATAGGAATACTTGATATCACATTGAAGTATGCAAAAGAATTTAAGTATGCAAGTAGTGTGAATGCAGTTTTTTAGATTTTAGCCATTATGCATGACTTTATATATATATATATATATATATGTTGTCGGTTACCTGGAATGCTCACTTGTACCTTTCTAAGTTTTTACTTCGTATTGTTCAAATTGTCTCTTTTATTTTATTCTGAGTTCGTAGGGTTTCATCTTAAATCCTTTCATCAGCTGCTATTTTTCCTTCCTTATCTCTTACTGTTTTCAATCTTTTGACACTTTTCTTATGAGCGAAATTCCAGTGCCACTAATTCGAAAGACAAACGACTGACAATTTAGCTATGCATCTTTCGACTTTCCAAATAGATTTTATTAATCTATATTTAGAGACGGGCTAGTTATGTTTGCATGAAAGTTCGACTGGAAGGGTCTTTTCTATTCTGAAACACCATTTTCAAATATTAGAGAGACTAATTTTACGTCGATCATTTATCAAAATATAGAGAAATACGTATACACATATTTTTACATATCAATAAATTAAAACATAAAGTCAACTTCCCATCATTATTATCATCCCAACCACCTTCATTGCCACCAATGTTACAACAAATGCTGCTGATATCAAATATAAAAAGTAAATAATAATAATAATAATAATAATAATAATAATAATAATAATAATAATAATAATAATAATAATAATAGAGAATTGAAAAAACTAAGGAACAAGAACTTGACAGTGATACTAATTGTAATTGGTGCCCTCGGTACAGTTGCCAAAGGATTAGTATAGGGACTAGATGACATGGAAATTGGAGGACGACTAGAGATCATGTAAAAGACAGCATTACAGCATTATCAAGATCAGCCAGAATACTAAGGAGAATCCTGAAGACCCGAGGAGACTTGCTGTTACTCTGACTCCTGTAAAAAAAAAAATCTGCTAACACTGGTGTGAAAAACTCTCAAATGATTAAAGTAATAATCATAAACAAAAGATATAACGAAACCCTAAATTTACAGTGAGGATATAGGAATGGAATTTGGCATAGAAAAATGTGGTATGCGAATAGCGAGAAGCAGAAAATGACACATGACGGAAGGAATAGAACAATCAAATCCACAAAAAATCAGAACGCTCGGAGAAAAGGAAACTTACATGTACTAAGGATTATTGGAAGTGGACACCATCAAGCGGAGATGAAAGAAAAATTTAAAAAGAGTATCTTTGGAGAATGAGAAAACTACTCGAAACCAAAATGATATCTTATCAAAGGAATAAATGCCTGGGCTTTGCCCACTTTAAGATAGTCGGGATCATTCTTGAAGTGGACTAGGGAAAAACTTCAACAAAAGGAAGAGAAAACCAGAAAACTAATGACGATGTATAAGGACTTACATCCCGAAGATGACGTTGATAGACTATATGTGTCGAGAAAAGAGGAAGGAAGTGGACTAATCAGCATTGAAAATAGCGTCAATACATTGTTACAAAGACTCAAACACTACATGAAAATAGCAAAGAAAGACTATTTAATGCAATCAGAAATAACTCAAAGATAAACAGAACAACAAAAACTAGAAAATAGAAATGCAAAGAAAAATGATTGTATGGACATTTCAAGCGACAAACAAGCGACATCTCACAAGAGGAAATTTGGACATGACAATGAAAAGGAAACCTTTTGAGAGAAGCAGAATCTCTCCTTATAGCAGCTAAAAGAAACGCCATAAGGACAAACTATGTTAAAGCAAAAATAAATAAGACGCAGCAAAATAGTAAATGTAGGTTATGTGGTGATAGAGACGAAATGATCAATCATATATAAGCGAAAGCAGCAAATTAGCACAAAAGAAGTATAAGACGAAACACAACTGGGTAGGGAAGGTGATCCACCAGGAATTGTGCAAGAAATTTAACCATATTTAAAAGGGGTATATGCACAACCCAGAATCTATCCGGTAGAATGAGATGCACAAAGTTCTCTGGGATTTTCGGACAGATGACCAGACCTTATGATAGTCAAAAGAAAATAAAAAGAGAACCTGCCAAAAAGTGAATTTTGCCGTCCCGGCAGACTACAGAATAAAATCAAAAGAAAACGAAAAGAGAGATAAATATCTCGACCTTGCTAAAGAACTAAAAAAAAACTATGGAAAATAAAAGTGACTGCGACCAATTGTACTTAGTGTACTTGGGACAATCCCCAAAGGACTGGTAAAAATACTGGAAGACTTGGAAATAAGAGAACAAGTTGAGATCATTCTGACTCCCGCATTATTAAGATCGGCCAGAATACTGAGAAGAGCCATGGAGACATGAGGAGACTTGGTTATACTCAAAATCCAGCGAGAAACTATGAGCTAACGCCAGTGTGAAAACTCGCAAGATTAAAATGTTAATAATCAACGATAAAGAAAAAACAGTAGAAATAAACGGTAAAAATTCGAGACGCTTCACCCACAGATCAAATGAAGTAATTTATTTTAAAACAACTTTAAGAAACAGCGACAATGATAAATAAAAAGAAAAGTATCGTTACATTATTATATAAATAGTTATGGATAATCTATCTAAAAAAAAACATGTTATCATCTCTTAGTTTCATATTTTAGTTTACTGTAAAGGTATGTACTCTATCTTTTGCGAAATAAATTCTATGCAAATTTAAAAGAAAAAAGAAATAGCGATGTACAAAGTCGAAATATTTCGCTTTATATAATGGTAAAATATAAATAAATCATAAAGCCCGTTCAGTTGAAACAAATTTATAAATAAATTGAATATAATATCGTTAATTTTCATTAGATTAGGTTATTTATATTTGATAAAGCAATTAGAACAATTTAATATAAGAAATAAATAAATACTGAACAGAAATGTATACCTACCTAAAATATGTATAATTTATACATATTTTGATAAATGAATAAAGCATATGGCACAAAGAATAGATAAATAAGTAAAAAAAATAAAATTCGACACTTCCCTTATTTACTTTAGAATATATCGTTTTCTAGGAGTGAGGAAAAACACGTCCGTTCAGTTCAACTTTAATGTTCAAATCTAATTAGAAATGTTTATTAATTATTTTCAATCTTCAGATGAAACACATGACGAGAATAGACATATTCTCGTCACGTGTCTCATCTGAAGATTGAATTTTTTTCAATACGTAAAAGCTTTAGTCGTGAAGCAGACAAGAGTAGGTTTATTTTAGGTCGTACTCCGCCGGACAGTGTTTGAACACTCTTGATTTAAAAAATAAAAAAGATATCTTGATCATATATATATGTGTATATATATATCCATATATAAGCCGAGTTTTACAGGTTTGAATTCAGTTTTCCTTCTTCTAGACTGGTTGCCATATCAAGTTTAAAAAGCCCAGTCTGCTCTATTTATTAATAGCTGGAAGGAGAATTGTTAGATTCAGAGCTTACCTAGAGTTATCAGCGCTAGGTAAAATGCAAACAGCTTCGTCCAAAATTTGAACTTGCTTCGCCATGTCCATTTCCTTCGGCAATAACCATTACATCAAGAGCGCTCAGGTGAGCACTTCGGGTAGCCTATAAGGTATATGGTGAAAGATTTTTGTAAAAAATTCCTTCAATAACATTGAGAATGACAATGGCTCTGCAGTAAGATGTCAGACTGACTTGAAGAATTTAACGTGTATAACCACTTTGAAAAGTTGCGATTCAACGAAATAGTCTGTCAATGACTATATATAAATATACAGTAAGTAAAGTTGGCGGCTGTAGTCAAGGGCAACCCGAAGGCTCACTTTTTAATAGCTACTACACAGAGGTATTGGGAAGAGCGCTACTCCATTCCCAGTATGGATCCAATTTACCCTCGATCCGTACCTTATAATGCTGAGTGTTACGCTAGGCAGCATCAATTTACCAATTTTTGAGTCTTTGGTATGATTCAACCTGGGATTGAAACCCGGTCTCTATTGGCGAATACTCTTACCATTATATAGTGTACCTCGAAGTAAGTGAGTTCGAATTCCACTCGGACTATTACGTTCACTTTCAGACGATTACTCATGCGAAAAGAATGGACATTCTTATCTTCCCGAGTTATGGATTAAATATCATCAATGCTGTTCCTCAATTAGGATGTATTTTGCATTAAATAACTCGCGAAAGTTGATATGCTGTTAAAAAAAGAAACTAAATATGCAGACTTTAGTCTCCATGAGGTATCTTGAACTAATAAGCGTGGCTCTCCATGGCGTTGTTGGAAGACAAATTAAGATTGCGTTCCTCAACTTTCAAATTTAAAAGCCAAAAGAAAATCTCGTACAGTCATTTAAATGTGAATAAAGTTTTCATTTGTTTTGAGTAGTATTTATCTATTAAATTTTGACTTGATTATTGGCTAAAAGTTTTAAGATTAGTTTTCGTACAAAACATTTTGAAATGCAATCTTGTTTGTTGTAAATAAATTTCAATGTAGCCTTTTTAATAATCGTCAGAAACTCGTAGATAAAACAAACTAGTCTCAGTACCTTTGGGCCTTGTGACCAATCATGTATGTCTCTTCGGGCATTTGCGTTAAATTAATTATTTATCATGAATGTTTTTCATTCAGAATAAATATCAATTAGTCTCGGTACCTTGTTGGTAGGCTTAAAATACGCTGATTATACACTCTTCAAAATGATAAGTCCCCGCCAACAACATGACAGTAAAATGCATCTGATGGGTGAAACTTCAGTTCTGAATCTTAGGGAGAGTGAGGAATACTCTTTCTTTACTATTACTCACCGGTTTACTCTGCCCTGGAGTGGTAGCATCTGTTATTCATATTTGATAGGAATATTTTTATCATTAAGGATTTTCGGACTATTGTCTTCATCTTTATTATTATTTCCATAATGTTTCGGCCGATATGTCCACCGGAACTTCGAACTACGTCCTTTATTGAATCCATGAAGGTCGCCTGTTCTGATTCCGTTAGCTATAACCGGGTATAAGTGTTAAGTATTCCTGTATTGTTACTCGCTTGTAGTCAGGATTGAACCTGCAACCACTAGATGATTGTCTCCTGATAAGTTTTGGGAACCAATGCCTATAACCGTTACGCTATGTGTCCTGCTGTTCGAAAAACACCAGAAGAAGGCCGGAGGACATATTGACCGAAACATTGTGGAAATAACAATAAAGATGAAGACAATAGTCCAAAAACCCTTAATGATAAAAATCATCAAACTTCATCTAAAAAATTCAGACATTTGATTGGAATACTTGAAACTATATGATGTAGATTATTTGCTCTAAGATTAGTTACCTTGAGCTGTAATTATTTATTAAGGATTAATATCACTTACTGGAAACCATATACCCTCTGGCAAATTATTGGCATGGGGCAGGAATACTTGAATGCATTGTAACAGCCCAGTCAGCTGAGGTTATAGAATATACCGACTGCATCTCTGCAAAAGGGTAATACTCCAACAACGAGTGTCCTGATATGACATCAAACAATCAGATGGCTTGGTTCTAGCCTTGGAGATTTTTGGAATGTGGAATATCCCTTCATTGCCAATGCTTCTAGGTCCACTTGGACCGGATTTGAAGCACCTGAAATGTTCCTAAGGGTCAAAGAGAACAAATTATGCGTGCAAACAAAAAAATGATGTAAAAAAATGTTAAATAGCAATACTTGAAACCAATTAAACAATGCAAAAAGAACTCATATATATTTACATATCCTATATATTTAATACATACGTATAAACAGGATTTGGTATTAAATAACGTACAATGGTTGATATGCCATAAAACCAAACTAAACTAAACCTTGAAAGCATTACGTGCTAATAACTGACCATTATTAAACAGAAATAATTACTTGAAATCATGTAATTATTAGTATTAGATAGGAATATTTAAAACCATACAACTGTCTGTAAATTGAATTAGATAAGAAAACTTGATATCATGACAAGCTGCAAAAAATCTCTTCAGAAAAAAGCTTTACAAAAAGTATAAAACTACAATGAACTCGATTCCCTAACCTCTAAGCATAAAATAACCATAGACGAGTTGACATGCCATTAAAATCAATCAAAGTTTTCTTGAAAGCCCAAAATTACTGGAGTGATATTCATCCTCACTTGCTCGCAACGGACTAAGCGATGCTTTCTATAAGTTTTGAAATTGTGAACCAGTTCACTAAAATGCTAGTTGATTAGACCTTATCATTAATTCGAACTCAAATGATATCCTTCCTTTGAGAAACAAACACTATCCCATTATGTCCATTATTTTTTTTTTCATTAGAGTCATTATCTCCACTTTAGCGTGAAGGATTTCATCTCACTTGTATCATACAAGGCAAAGATTAGAAAATTACTATTAATGGTCTATATGAAAAATTCTAATTATCTATATTAATTTTCAATAAAATAAACTTTGTAATTATTAACTATATCAATTATTAATCTTGTGAGGATAAATTTGTGAGTACTAATTTTTCATCTCAGAAATAATAATTTACCACATTTAAACCTTGGACGATGCAGTCTGCGTATCATTTTCGCGCTAATATCCTTCGGAAAGACATGAACTTATCTCTTTTCCACCCAACCAAAGTTAAAAAGTAGGGTAGACTAGGCTCCTTAACCGAAGTTCGGGAACCAGTATATGAGAATAAAAAACCCTTGATCAGTACCCCGCTTAAAAATTTACCTCGTGTCCCACCTGCCCAAAGTGATGGGGAGGGTGTGTGCATATATATAAAAGTCAACTGTAGTGGACGTGAAAATAAGAGCATGATTGTTTTTTTACGTATCAGAATATTATGTATCAATATATATTAGATCATTATGTAACGTGATTGAGTGGCTTATGGAGAGTCGAAGTTAGAAAAAGAATGGGAGGCTAATTTCTGGGGAGGGTGAGAGAGAAGAAAAATTATAAGAAAGAGTAGACAGAGTCTACGAATGACTAGTTGACATCTGGGTGAGTCAGCATTCATTGTAGGTCAGCCAGGTACGGTGAATGACTACGGTAATTAAAAAATGGCGAGAAAAAAAAATGGGAGTCCCAAACCTTCTGTCCGGAGTGGAACCATTGGAAACGAATATGTTCCTCTCTCCAACACCAGGTGGAAGTATGAGGACGACTCGGGTTTGAAAGTCAATTGGCAGTCCGACACGAAGAGACAGTCAGTTGAAGATTAGATACGGCAGTGTGAAGACGGCCGAAGGTTGCGACCCCTATTTTGGGGTGAACTCCTAAAAGTGGTCTCACATCAGACGTGCAGCCGTGGAGAAGAAGCCAATAAACAACTACGTTAGTACCTCAACAGCAAACCAGAAAGAAAATTCAAGATCTGTCTTTGCTTTTTTTCTCCTCATGACATGTTTCTCTTTGTCCAGCTGACGCGGTTGATTCGGTTTTCATACTCTGTTTCTTTCCCCGACGACTATTCAAAAAGTGCAGTAGCAAATATACATTTTTATTAGTGAACCAGGGCAGGGTTTCTGCTTGTTCACCACTTTTTCCCTCGACGATGTTACTGCTGTATATTTGGTGGATAACGGTACAACGTCTTATAGTGCAGTAACATTACAACCTTCTATTGCCTAGTTGGCTGGGGCAGTAGAATACACTGACTTCTCCTCTGCTGAGGGGAAAGATCCCCCCAACGAGTGTCCTGGATATGACACTAAACAATCAGATTGCGAGGTTCCAGTGATACCGGAGCTTTGGGGAATGCGGAGTACCCCTTCATTGCCATTGCTCCCGCGTCCACTCTGACCCGGAATGGTAGCACCTGATAGGGCCCTATCTATGGTTTAAATAGAACTAAACTACATACTTATGCTAAACTGAATTGTTTGAAATAAAACTGTTTGACTAAACTGGATAGCTTGAAATAGAAATGTTTTTGAGAATTAAACTGTGTATTGAATTGTTTGAAATAAAACTGACAATCTGCATAAAAATGGATTTGGCGTTAAATAACCTACAAAGGTTTATATGCCATAAAACCCAACCAACCAACCAACAACCTTTTATTGGAACCCGTTGTGGTATGATTAGACTGAAAATATGGACGTAATTTTTATATGTCCAACCTGTGATATCATAGAATAGAGAAATAACAATCAATGCATTTTCTAAAAAATTTTCAACTTTCACTCTTACCCCGTTCGTAGATTTATAATCGTCTGAACATAAAAATGATAGTCTTCATTTTTCCAAGCATCGAAATAATTCTACCTGGAACTGCAAAATCAGCTTATTCAGTAATATGCTCGACAATTTGTTTTATTAAACCACACATACAAAATAAAGAAATATTGAAATAGGGCGAAACTGAGCAGCTTAATTTGCTAGTAATCGAAACCAACCATTGAATCTGAGACAAAATCACGATGAGACAGAACCCATGAAAAATGCACGATAACAGATGCTACAAAACCAAAAGTCGTTTATCAGAACAAGTGCACAGCAACATCTTTTTTAAATAGCCTTATGAATGCTGAAGAAAAATTCATACTTTAAATCTCATTATAAAAAGAAAATCAGGCAAATACCTTTTATCATATATTCCTTCAGAATTGGCACCTGCAACATTTTTACCATAAAATAATTGTTACATATTCGATACAATCATACATTTTTTATTCATAACGTTTTATCATAACTTGTATCAATCTTATTACGTCGCATAGACGAATTCTTCAGTAAATATTAAATATTAAATCAAATCAGGTTATATTGATTTCATGGGCATAAAAATGCATTCGTGCTAATGATCAGCTGGTACTTGTTCAGTTAAAATTAAGTTTTGCTGTATATATATATATGTATATATATATATATATATATATAGTTTGTGGGCCGAAGCTTCATTACCACCAATCCAGAGCTCCCTAGCAGAATCTTACTCTGCCAACTAGCTTTATTGGTTTTATGACTACGTGCGGATTACAAGGTCCATCGAAATGCAACGTTTGCTTGATCTTGGATCCTCTTGAGGTATTTCTGTTTTTCTCTTTATAATCATTTCATTTCTTTGTTTAAGTGTATATCAACCTTCATGAGTAATTTAATACCAAAGTTATCTTTGTAGAAGAACTGTAGTGATACTACTTAACCTACTGCTAGAGGAATAAAGGAGTTCATATTTTCCCTTGGGTACTCGTCCCAAAGTGAAAGTAATATCGCGACTGGAGTTCGAACGCACTTATGAGGATGCACGTTAGCCGATACAACATAGAGATTTCCCCCTTCAACAGAGGAATTCAATCCGATTTGCAGAAGTCAAATTAGCAATAAATTCTCGACATTCAAATTTAATGAGAAATATTTTGGTAGTATATATATATATATATATATATATATATATATATATATATGTTAAACTAAAAGTAATTAAGATCTCATTATTAATATATGTTTCATTAAAGGAAACAATCATTAGATGACACTTGATTTTGACAAATAAATTTTCATCAGACGGTCGTATCTATATTAAAATAAAATTCGTATATATATATATATATATATATATATATATATATATATATATACGTGGTTCCTTCAATAAGTTTCCAGACTTTTTTGTACTGGCATTTAAAATACTCCTAGACTCTTGAAAATTTAGTATGTTATTGCTATACGTCTTATGAGATGACTGACCAATTTTTATGATTTCAGGTTCAAATGAACAGCTACAGCAGCAATTGGAATACACCCTACTAAAGCCTGATTGTCACAGCTGGTGAATTTCAAAAATGCAATCTGACAATTTAGAAGAACGATATGCAATAAAATTCTGTTTTAAACTTGGAAAAATGCCACAGAAACGTATGGACTGCTTTAGACTGCTTTTAGAGCATCTTGCATGAATCAAGCATCAGTTTTTGAGTGGCATAAGAGTACATCCCTTATGAGCTCGTCCTTACTTCTACGGCAGTGTCCAGCAATGTCTGGTTCGTATAACTTTGATAGTATTC
The DNA here is from genome assembly GCA_963585895.1 of Sepioteuthis lessoniana. Lineage (NCBI taxonomy): Eukaryota > Metazoa > Mollusca > Cephalopoda > Myopsida > Loliginidae > Sepioteuthis > Sepioteuthis lessoniana. Next base: position 72,365,252 of record OY757907.1, read on the forward strand.
ATGATGGGTGGTAGGTGACTGTACAGCTGCTGCTTTGTTGGGTGTTGCCTACAGGACTTGTTCAATATTGCTTGCAGCATTCTTATGTAGTTGCCGTCAAGCTTTTTCTTCATCCGTATTGTTAACGTACATGTAGTGCATCCATATAGCAGTATCGACACGAATGCTGCTTGGAAGAAAATGCGTTTCATTTTATCGGTCAGATCTGACTTCCATATGGCCGATAGCTTATTGAAACTGTCCATGCCTTTGCTAATCGCGTGTCGATTTCTGTCTCGGTTGATGAGACACTTCTTCCTTGGTAGGTGAACTTGTCAACTAGTTTCAGAGAGCTACCGTTTAGTGTGGAAATTTCGCCTTTTTGATTAAAGCACATATATTCCGTTTTGAGTGCATTGACGTGGAGGCCAATGCCTTCAACGGTTCGCTCCAGACTATGCAGTAGGGTTTCAGTTTGGGTGGGTGCATTTGCTAGAAGCGCTATGTCATCGGCGTAGTCGGCGTTGGTAATTGTTTTTGCAGGGTACCTTCTGCTACTTTTCTTTGTTAGCTTGAAGCCGTTTTCTTTGATTTTATCAATCGATGTTCTGAGCACGTAGTCAAGACAGATGATAAAGAGGTATGGGGCTTGTGTGTCTCCTTGCGGTACTCCTGCTACAATGTCAAAACAGTCTGTGTCTCCATCCGTAGAACGTACTTTCACTTTGTGCTTCTATAGAGAATCATTATGGCTGCGACGGTTTCTTTTGGTAGGCTGTATGCTTGTAGAATTCCCCCCATATCCCCTCTGTGAATGGAATCAAAGCCTTGGTAAAGTCGACAAATAGTAATATTGCCTGTAGATTTTTTGCTCGTACGCCTTCAAGAATTCTACGGATATTCAATATTTGTTAGGTCGTGGATCTATTTCTCCTGAAGCCATTTTGGTTCTTCCAAAGTATGTTGTCAATTTTGTGTTCTCTGTAGTTGCATAGTAGGACATTGTATATTTTGGCTGCTATGGATGTAAGTGTTATACCTCGGTAATCCAAGGTCGCCCTTTTTAGGGAAAGGGGGGTGCATCCCTTCATCCATATCTATCGGGTTTTGATTATATACTGCATTACAGTGTCTGAGCAACATGTCGTCGAATGGTCTGGTCTTCCATACTTCTGGAGGAATTTCATCAAGCCCTGCGGGTTTTCTATTTTTAATTTTTCAAAGTACTGAGTCGAGTTCTTCCAGAGTAAACAGTTCTAGTTTGATGTTTAATTGCTTACTAATAATTCTTGTGATTAGTTCATGTGAAACTTTCGGTGGGTTTCCTTGTAGATTCTCGAAGTGCAGTTTTATTCGTTCTTGTTGGTTTGTAACTTTCAGTTTAGTTTTGGCAGTGCTCGTCCTTCTGCTCACTATGTTTATCGTTTGCCATGCTATCCTAGATTCCCTATCTTCCACTGAGTCTCTAATCTTATATATATATATATCTTATATAATCTAATCTTATATATATATATATATATATATATATATATATATATATTACGCAAAAAATTTTATCATATATATATATATATATATGTTTGTTGTAAGTACAAAAAATACATTTTAAGATAGGTAGATCCACGGAGAGATTTGTGTTTATTTATTTATTTATTTATTTGTTCTTATATACGTGTTATATATGTGTATGTTTCCAGCTTGTTGCTTTTGTCAGAGAACATATGTGGTACATGGCCTTGTTAATGGGGTACTCAATGAGACTTGAACTGACTCTTGTTTGCAGATTGAATGTTTTTCATTCGTTTCGGTTGTGGGTTTTATGAAGAGATTACTCACCCTTTTTCTTAGAAGGTGTCTGCTTTACCCCTCTTTGACATTTGATATGTTTTTGTCGTTGTGTGTTTGTGTATGTATGTGTGTGCGCGGGCGTTGGAGTGGTTTTGGGTTTCACTAACAATTAGTCTTCTCTCTCTCTCTCTCTCTCTCTCTCTCTCTCTCTCTCTCTCTCTCTCTCTCTCTCTCTCTGTGAGTGTGTGTCTTGGGGATTTTTTGTGTGTGAGGCTGTGTGGTTTTAGATTTACTGGTAACTCTTTCCTTTTTTTGAATTTGTATACACATGTCTGTGTATGTTTGTATATATATATATATATATATATATATATATATATATATATATATATATATATATTTAAGTGGTAAACCTCTAAAATCAGTTCACTTTTTTATATTCCTCTGTAATAATATCTCATCTACTGTTGAAAGGCTAGTCTCCATTTAGATGTGCAATGAGGTTGTTGTGTATTTCAACAAACCTTTGTCAAAAAGTTATGGGCTCCGTCCATCTCTTATAAACGCTATAATATTGCTTGTTTGACATTCGTCGACATTTGGTAAAATTATGACTTTTTATGACTATAAAATAAAAGTGGAAAAGCTTAATGATTCAGATTACACAGACTAGAAATTTGCCATGTGTGTTATGCAGAAAGCGTGTAGTTAGTGGCAATATAGGAATTAGACTGGTATTTACCCTGTTAAAATGTTAAGCGATGTGTGTTGTACGAAAAGCAAAATGATCGTGCTTATTTCCTGACCGTACAGTGTATTGACAAGGGATAATACATCCATGTTCCATACATGAAATCCGCTAAAGATGAGTGGCTTGCTTTTAATCAACAATATAAGGTTTCATTGTATTTACAGATAATTTCTTGACAGAAGTATCATAGTGTTCGTTGTAATTTGTCAAGTAACATACTTGAACACATAGATAACACGAAAATTTTACATGATCAGTTGAACGAGATGGGGGATACAATTACTGATAAGCAGTTGCATGCGATTTACTTGCAAACTTTCCTCTTGAAAAAATGAGGCGTTGATTACCTCACTGCATGTGCAGGGTGAAGACAATCTGCAGTTTGATAGATAAAGAATCTACTTTTACTGTCCTTTGATCGGGAAGTAATCAATGATTCCACAAGGAAAGACAGCGAAGTAAGCTGTTCAAAATCAAATGAGTGGCTACAACCACTGGGTTTCTGAAAAGCGAGTAAATGGATTATGTTATAGTTTTCGCTTTCCGCACCATTTAAACGCGATTGTTCACAGCGTATAGACAATGCATATTCGCATGGTGGCAAAAGGGATTCATATAGTAAGCAGAAATATCATCAGCAAAGTGGTGGCCACCATTTAAATAACAATTGGCACCGTCAGAATAAATTGACCGGTCATATTTCTCGTATGACATCTGTTATCATTTCTTCTGCATTTATTGCTAAAATAATGTAAGGCCTTCGAAAGGAAGTTTAATGATGACAGCGTCTATAGATAATAGACTTTGGGGGACATGTGATTTCATGACTTCCAACAAATCTAATTTGTCTTCTTGTAAAAAGTTTGATTGTCCTTACAAAGGGATTCGTTGTGACAATAGTGAGACGTATACTGAAAGGAAGAGGAAGTTACACTGTTATTTTGCCTTGGTAATGATAATGATAGGGTTTCAAACTATTCTGTTATACTATTGAACCTCTTCTTTGTTCTAAATTCGGGCTAAAGTTTACTTTCAGTCTTAATCTTTCTTAAGCACGCAGTTCTGAAAGATCTTAGTAGTAAGACCAACTTCGGACGTAACACCCACGGTGCAAGACATAATATTTGTTTGGACTGTACCACTTCAGTTAATAAATAATCAACTCTTTATTTCAATGTGTATCTCTTCCTTACTACGATACAACAAGTCAAAAAGGTAGATGAGCTCAGCGGACATATGTTCTATAAACTGAAAGCTTATATTTCCCATAAGCGGAGATTTCATGGTGCTGGTTATTCTCGTAACTCTACGTATCATATGCCTGTTATTCCTTGACATTACTTGTTTACTGCTCTTGACAAGGAATCCAAGCGAATATGACCAAAGTGATTTGGGCATATTGGTATGAAACGTTTAGAAAGCATGTTGTCCGAAGATAAACTATATGGCACAATTATTTTAACAAAATTTTTTTATGAAGAATGTATCAAGGGAAAGTTGAACAAGACACACCTTCAGAAACCATTAATCTCGTACATCTGATTTGGTTGAACAAGTGCACCGTGATGTTTGTGATCTGACTGAATGTTCTGTTGATAGCAATCATTGCTTTATTTCATTTACTGATGACAAATCCCGATCTGTGAACACAATGTCCATGAAACATAAAAGAAGAAAGAAATTAATGAATATGTAAATGCATCAGGAAAATGTGTAAAAATTCTGTGATCAGCCAATGAGAGAGAGTATGACTCGCATGAAGTCATTGTTTATGTCATTTTTTAAAATCACGTAGTGACAACATTCAGCATTCAATTCCTCGATAACCAAAACAAAATGGTGTTGTGAAACCGCTGAATTACACATTTTGTGAACCTGCACGTGCTCTGCTCAAAAGCGCTAATTTGCCAAATTCATTGTTAGGGTGGAGCTATTGCTACAGCAACTCATACCATCAACCGTTCTCAATCATCTGCTGCAGGGAACATAACTCCACGTGAACATTTGTATGATCGGAAACCGGATGTATCATATTTCCATGTATTTGGCTGTTTGGCGAATCTTCACATTCTTAGGAGACTGTACCGAAAGCTTAAGAAAAAGCTAAGAAAGTTGTGATTACTGGATACTCACCTGATATAAAAGTTTGGAATTTCTTTCACCAATTTCAAAGCCAGTGCTTGTTGGTCATGTGTTCATGGAAAATGATGATCGGCGTATTGGTGGACATGGTCAACCCAGGCGTAGGTTGTGATTATGTTCCCCACGGAAAGGTTTCAAATGAAGAAAAAGAATCTGAGGTCTTTGAAGTTGCAACGAATTCTGAACCTATTGTTGAGGTTGCTCCCATTGCTCCGGTTATTCTGCTTATGTTTACCAGGTCAATTTACATTTGCTATGCATGGCACAAAGCGTCAGGTGAAACCAGAGTTATATAATTAATGTGATTAATTGTATTAGTTATTTTGTTTATTTGGTAAAACTGTAAGTTAGCTAAAGACTTTGAATGTAGTTCATCGCAAAGATCTTAAGCATGAGTATATGGCGACCTCACGTCAAAATCACGTTGGGAAAGTTTCCAGACTTTTTTTGTATTGGCAATTAAAATTGCCGTAGACACATGAAAATTCGGTTTGTTATAGCTATACGTCTTATGAGATGACTGACCAATTTTTAGGATTTCAGGTTCAAATGAACAGCTACAACGGGAATTGGAATACATCCTACTAAAGCCTGATTGTCACAGTTGGTGAATTTCAAAAATGCAATGACACTTTAGAAGAACGATATGCAATAAAATTCTGTTTTAAACTTGGAAAAAATGCCGCTACAGAAACGTATGGAATGCTTCAGACTGCTTTTCGACCATCTTACACGAATCGAGCATCAGTTTTTGAGTGGCAGAAGAGTTTCGAGGAAGGCACGGAGTCTGTGAGGGATGATGAGAGGTGTGGCTGGAGTAAGGAAGTCAATACATGAGAGTTGATTGGCCAAAGGCTTAGGGTTAGTGTTACTATGTCGAGGTTTTAAGAGATTTCAGCAAGAGACTCCTTGGAAAGAGGCCAGCACTGTTCAAATCGGGTCAGTGGCATTTCCACCAGGACAATCTATCAGTCTACAACTCCATCCTTGTCACAGATTATTTGACCAAGATGGTCATCAAGACAGTTCCTCAGCCACCCTATAGTCCAGACCTTGCTTCCTGTGACTTTTGGTAATTCCCTAAGCTCAGACCCTGTTATTTTGAGACAAATGAGAAGATGAAAGAGGCTGTGACGATGGTCATTGACACACTCACACAAGAGAACTTCCATGGGGCCTTTCAGAAGTTGTTGGAACGATACAACTAGTGCATTGCAGCCGGAGGAGATTCCTTCAAAGGGGACTCGAGTATCATGTGTGTACTATCAATAAAAGTGGCCATACGAAAAAAGTCTGGAAACTTATTTAATCATCCTCGTAGATATCAAGATTCTAAAACACAAAATATCTACATATATGCATACATATAAACATATACATACAGATATATGTATACATGCATATATATATACTACAAATATGTTTGCATATATATGTATAAACACACGCTTATATACATTAACACCAGTGTACATACATACTTACATGGATATATATGTATGAATAAATACATATGTTAATGCATATCCGTATATATGTATATTAGTACATACATGTATATGCACTTATATATACACAAATATACACTCATATATATTTATATTCAAACACATACACAGCCACTTCAGAGATGCCGTCGGTGCTTTCTACAGCCCCAGACAACAGGGAAGTATTATAGTACTGATCCACAAAGCTGCAGCTAATAATTGCCATTTGCAGTCTGAGGCTGAGAAAAAGTTCCGAACGTATAGATCCATGCAAGTGTTCTAAGTGACAAAGAAGAGCATAACGGTGTGGCCAAGAAGCCTGCTATTGTTATATGGTCATATGCTTATATACACATATTCATACATATGCTGAATACATACCGACGCAATGAATAAAGACAAGCGAAGACTTCTTTTAACAAATATGTACCTCTCACTTTATTGTAAGGGTTCGAAAAGGGTTACCCAAGGTTTTCGTGTGAGAGGGAGCTGGAGACCAAACAGAACTGCAATATTTTGACCCCCACTATTATGGCCGTCAGCCATCCAAGAGCCTCTTCGGCCTGGTGTGGCTTTCCCTACCACATCTCGTCTCTAACTCCAACTGATCTCTTACTGTCTTGACTGAGTTATATAATAGTTCAACGCCCACTCAATCTTTGGAATAGCATGTTTGATCGTCATCAAGCGGAAATAACTGTCATGTAGTTTACAGGTCAATTTCCGCCTACATGATTTCTTTCCATTACTGGCCATTGGGATGTGTCACTTCCTTCCGGTGCATCACTTTGGAATGGCATATTTGGCCTGGTCGAAGGTCAAAATATAACAATCATCCGTTAATTATTTTTCAAAATTCCACATGTGGAATTTTCTTTACGTTCGTCTCCATCACCCTCACACATTTTTTTACGGAACAATTTGCAAGGACAAAAATGGCTGAAAACACAAAAAAAATCACTTGAAACCACAGCAAACAAAATCTTATTTAGAAGGTGACCTTCTCTCTATGTAACTCTTGCCCGGCTAATTATTATCTAGATTTGTTTCACTAGATTTGCGTGGTTGGCCATCTTGACATGTGTGCATCAAGGTACAATACGGATGCATCTTTTATCCTCTCAACACAACGGGCCCTCCATAATTCATTGAAGAAATTTCAAAACCCTAAAAGGACCATACTCTGGTCCCAAATCCTGCTCACAAAATTAGTGACCCTGGTCATTCCAGCAATACATTTCGCCTGGATTCCTCATGACCACACTCCAGTTCTTCGCTCAACAGGTTCCTACCTGGAGTAACCAGAGAATTCCATGAACTAAAACACAATATCTTCAAGGCCCAAAGCATTCGACTTAAATCTACAAAAATCCTGGCCCAAAACAAGTACCACAATACTATCAATGAACAATACATCCGAATGTATCACAATCTGGCACGCATGCTGTAAACCACCTTAAATAGTCCACGCAAAATACTTATTAGCAATGTGTTACTCATTCTTTTTTCATTATTAAGTCTCTGTTTCCATGCCCATTGGTTTGTAAGCCCTTTGAGGAACAAGCTTTATCTGATTATACCCTCACTGGGTTTCTTTTCCATTTACTCAGGAATCCTTGTGGCTACCAATATATAGGCACCTCACATTTCCCGGATTCGTTTTGCTTCGCCAAATCATGCACGAATCTAAAACATCATCGCGACTGAAAGACCCAGACATCATCCACAAAATATTGGAATAGGCCACGCCTTTATCCCGTCCTTGGAACTCCAATGTGAAAAATAGTGGCAACCATAGGCCTACAACAACTTCATGGGCCGGCGAATTCTTCGATAGAATTGCTTTCTTTGCCGTCTACCCAACAACAATCTGTAACAACACTTGGATGAATGTCTGTCCTAATCCTGCGTCCGTCACCGATTCGTTAAAACATAAACCTAAAAATAAATATTTCCTATTCCACGAAAACCCAAATTCTAAAAAAAAATTTTAGAATCAGTATAATTATAAATATTAATAAACCTAGTATAAAATCCTCTGTTAATGGTTTTCGTCAAATTTCATAATATGAACAGGAAAATTTTTTTTTTTCTAATGTCGCCTTTAAACTCAAACAACCTCAAAATTTTTCACTTTACAACAAGTCAAAACAATGTTACAAACACAGTTCACAAATGTTCAGTTTTCTTTTCTTCTTTTTTCAATCTATATACTGTCTATTTTACTAAAAATGTCTGTTCTTTCTTTTTTTTCTATATGCTGTGTTCAACAATGTTCAAGTTTCTTTTCCTTTTTTTTTCTCTGTCCTTTTTTCCATTGTCCTGTACCTTTTTGTTTTTGTTTTTGTTTCCATTTTTTTTTTCAAAATGAATTGCTCATTCAGTGTCCCGTTTTTTTTTCAACCTTATATCTACCTCCCTCTGTCACAATACCTTAACACAATAACTATAGGTTCGCTTCCCAGTTTATTCAATTTCAGTCTATAGTACCATAAATTAAGCCTGATTTAAAATAAAACTTTCTAAATTGCTTACGAGCATTCTTCTTCTTGTTTTTTTCTTTTGCACAAAATATCCCAGGTGTTGTTTTTTTCCTAAACAACCCAAACTTTTATCAATTTGGCCAACAGCACTTCCCCATTCAAAACAATTCCTAATCCGAATCTGCGAATCTTCGCCACACCTGGTTCTGTCAAAATTCTGCGCATCTCTTAATTATATCCAAAACCCTGTTTCAAAATATCTTCCTCCATAACAATATCAAAGCTCCACTCCAGGGGGAACTCACAAAATACCTGTCTGCCTCGTCAGACACGAAAAACATCTGTCTCTTAGTTACTCTGCCACCACAGCGAGAGCCACGGCGAGACCATTTTCAGTCGACACGGACCACGACAAGTCCGAGACAATATCCATGTCTCCAATAATTGGTATCAACAACTTCCACAAAGAAAAACCGGCCTAATTCTACCAGCGCCGAAAATATCGATTCTCTCAACTTCACAAATATCGAAAAAGTATATGCGCATTCTTCAGACAAACAACAATGTGCGAAATTCTTGGACAACCCCATTGATGCTCCCAAAATTCCATCTTCTCGGATTAAAATTCTCATTTTCGATCACCACTTGGCCGGAGCACTGAAAAGTAACAACGAAACCCCATTCATGAAAAAATATTGTTTACTATAACGTTTTACTCACAAAGACCCCGTCTATTATAAAATACATTTATGAACATATTGTTTATTATAAAGTGTCACTCCAAAAAAACGAACAGTGACTGTCCCATAGTCATCTTTGTTTTTTTCTTTTCCTTCTTTTTCTCTCCCTCACTACGATAAAATATTATACATAGCAGTAATCACAATTTTTATCTAGGGATCACACATTCTTTTTAAAAAATTATTTCCAATTTTATCCTTCTAGAAATGCCCTTGTCATTAAAACTAATGCTTTCACCATTATAATCAATTTAAATCCTTTTTTTTCTTTTTTTTTTTTTTACGAACCCAAATATTAATTGACAGAGAGATAGTTATATGAATGCAGCAATTTACTTACATTTTTTTTTCTTCTCATTTCTTTTGTTGCTGGTTTGTTTTTGTTTCTTGTTTTCTTTTTTTCTTCTTCTTTTCTTCCAGCATGTTGCAGTGTCTTCCTCTTTTCTTTTTCTTTTTTCTTTCTTTTCGCGTCGGTGTGTTCTTTTTTTTCTTCTTCTTCTTCTTTTCTTCTTATTTTCTGAGGGGCTTGTGTTTTCTCTGATCATCTCCGTGGAAACCCAGTCCGTAACCATAACATGACGATATGTCCAGTTTTCGGCACCAAATCGCACATTCACGTTGTATTCTCATAAACAGATTCATGCACATACATATATATATATGCTTATATACACATATACACGTTCATGCAGGATACATACTGACGCAATGAATAACGACGAGCGAAGACTCCTTTAAACACATATGTACCTCTCACTTTATTGTAATGGTTCGAAAAGGCTTACTCAGGGTATTACTGTGAGAGGGAGTTGGAGACCGAACAGAACTGCAATATATTAATCCCCACTCTTATGGCCGTCAGCGTTGTGTCTTTCTCGTTCTCCAGGGCTGCTCAACCGGAGACTCAGGGCCCACTCTGCTGGCTTTCTCTACTACATCTAATCAGCAACTTCTCTGGATCCCAACTCATCAGGACCCCAAGGGCCCCCTCCGCCGGGCCTTCTCTACCACATCTTGTCACCAACTGGCCTGGTCCCTAAATTCCATCGGGGTTCCCAAGGGCCCCTTCGGCCGGGTGTGGCTTTCCCTACCACATCTCGTCTATAACTCCGTCCGATCTCCAACTCTAATTATCTGACTTCTTGTCTTGACTGAGTTACATAATAGTTGAACGTCCACTCAATCGCCCACTCAATCTTTGGAATGGCATGTTTGATCGTCATCAAGCGGAAATAACTGTCATGCTGTTTGCAGGTCACTCTCTTCCGGTGCATCAGTCTATGAGTGTATCATGGGATTTTTTACCTTGTCCCATTTCGTCCGACAATATCTTTCGATGTGTCACTTCCTTCCGGTGCATCATTTTGGAATGGCATATTTCGCCGGGTCAAAGGTCAAAATACAACACTATGAATTTACCCGACCCTCCTCCACGGACATGATGCAACAGAAAGCATAAAATCTATTTTTAGCGGAGGAAAACTGGTTTGAATTCAGAGTGTTTCCTTCTTCTAAATTGGTCGCCTAACCAAGTCTGAAGAACTCAATATTTCTTAGTATTTGCCCATATCTTGGAGGAGAAGAAATATATATGTGGTTCAGTTTGTTTTGGTTTCTTTGTTAAATGGGTATCAACCTTTGTGGTTTATTCAATGCTGTTTCCATCCTTTTAGAATCTCAGTAGTGATACTATTTAACGCTGACCTTCTGGATTAGGCAGTTCATTCGTGGATACATACCTGCCCTGTTGTTATAAGACAGCTTAGCCCAGGATTTGAACACGGTTCGCTATTTCCATTCCCAGGAAAATTCCCCTGAGGCGAGATAAAGGAATAACTGAACTATGGCACCATAACAAGCTAGTTCAAAATCAGTCGCATTATTACGCTCTCTAAGGAAATGTATGAACCCCTTCATTCTGCAGATATGGGTTAAATAGAATCATTGCTGTTCTTCTATAGAGATGACGTTGGCATTAAATAATCAAAGTAGTTTGATATACCATTAAACAAAGACACCAAGAAACTGAGATTCCATTTCATTCGACGATAACCCTTATAGTAAGTTCGCTAATAAAACTTTGAGTAGTTTGTCTTATAAATTTAGACAAGTTATTCTTGTACTCTATTTTCACCAGAATATATTCTTGGAGAATATCACCATCCGTTCTGAGATTATCTTTCTTAAATGAATGAAATGTCTGGCGCCGATTGGCCATGCTAAGTTAACTTTCCTTGACACGCCAATGATAAAATCAGTCTATCTTCAGGCTTCAAAGTAATACAATTATTGCAGACCCAACCAAGGGAAAATAGTGCACAGATATCTCACGGTATCGTGAAATCTTGCAAACGTCTGCAAAAACCCTTGTCATGATTTACAAAGATTTTTACCGCTTTGTTAAGAGAATATTTACTTTCAAAGAAAATCATTTTTTGTGTGAACAAAAGACAAAAATTCATGTGATACAAAATATGACCTGCCCCGTCTGCTAGACCAAGAATATACGGCCTACACTCTCCGCAGAGTGGGTAAGACTGTCCATAACGGGTTTCGTCTAAACTACATGTTGCGATGCTCCAGTTTCGGAGAACTGGAGGGTGGAAACTCACCCTTTCTTTTCCAATACTCCAAACTTGACCCTGACTCGGACTGTGGTATTACTTGTTTGAATTCGATCTATGGGTAAAATATAATGACTTCTAAATATTCATATTTGTCGTTGTAGTTCTTTAATACTGTAGAAAATGATAGTTGAGAATAATTATTATTTGATCGAAAAACTGGGAGCCATAAGACTAAAATGTTTGGTTGGATGTGTGGGTTTTATAGCATATTAACCTTTGTAGGTTATTTACCGCCAAATCCATTTTTATGAAAATAGTTCTATTTCAAACAATTCAGTTTAGAATAAGTACGCAGTTTAAATGTTAGTACACTTTAATTGTGAAAACATTTCTATTTCAAGCTATTCAGTTTAATCAAGCTGTTCTAATTTAGCTAATTCACTTTAGTATAAGTACAGATTTTTTTGCACACAGTTAAATGTCAAAACAGTTCTATATTAAACTAATCAGTTTAGTGTAAGAACAGTTTCAATGTCGAGAATAGTTCTATTTAAAATAATTCAGTTTAGGATAAGGACGCAGTTCAAATGTAAGTACGGTTTGATTGTCAAAACATTTCTATTTCAAACTATTCAGTTTAATCAAACACTTCAGTTTAGCATAAGTGTTGTGGTCTTCAGATAAGACCGGTGGAAGAACAACTCAAACAACGGGTGATAGGTAAACGTTATTGTATTAGCAGAAAAATGAAATCATACAAAGGAAGTACTAGCCGTGCTCGGCTTGCAGTCCGTCTATTAAATGTCTCGTTAGGAACGAGAAGTTGTCTCCCACGAGCGAGCTAAGCTTGGAGAATATGTTTAGGTTGGAGGAGTCCATCTTTGGGGTATGGTAGGATATGTCCCCATAACAATAAATAGGCCATTAGTTCTATTCATCCCTTAGATAGGGCCCTATCAGGTGCTACCACGTGGGGCCAGAGTGGACCAGAGAGCAATGGCAATAAAGGGGTGCTCCACATTCCACAAAGCCCCGGCATCACTGGAACCTCACCATCAGATTGTTTAGTGTCATATCCCGGGCACTCATTGGGGGCGGAGGTCTTACCCCTCTGCAGAGATGCATTCAGTGTATTCTACAGCAAGACTAAAATGGTTTCAAATTATTTACAGTAAGAATATTTACCTGAATCTATATTTTTAGGTAGGATTTTTTTAATTATTATTTTTCGCAACTTGAAACCATATTAATGCCTGAAATACTTGAAACTATTTTCAAATTATCATTATTTGATAAAAAATAATTTAAACCATACCACTTGCATAAATAACATAGGGAATATTATAGACTTTTAAGTCGAAGTCAGATTGTTACGTCACATCTAAAAGATAAAAATGTTATTCTTATTTCCTACTTTACCAGTCTTGCCGTCAAATCTACTGGTTTGGGGGTCAGGCTATTCCGCTGCCTAACCAGAAGTCAAATATTCAAAGAGAACAGACATTATGTATATTTTACTGCTAAGCCAACTACTGAACTGAATATCACTTACGAATTTCATGAACAGTATAATTTAGTCCTCATAGAAATTCAGGACAGACACACAAACAATTGAAAAAAAGAATAACTAAAAACTTTTACATACACTGAACCCATACAAAATTAATATGAACACACAAATTTATTCGTAAATTAATAGTCATTACCAAAAATGTCCGCGTTAAAAATTTATCACTGTATTAAACTGCATTTTCTTACAGTAATTCCTTATACTAATTTGCTTCACACAACCTTTGAAGTGAGCATGCACTAGTGGAGGTGACCTTTTTTTTTATTTTGGTTGTGTTGACAATAACGTCATTGTCAAAACCACTTTAATTCGACTTGTATAATAAAAAGAAAAAAACAACTTTACTTTAGGTTACCAATAAAATTGTTTTATCTTTTTATTTGGGTTCGTTCATTTAGAGCATTCTCACGTACGACACAGGAACACTTCAGTTGGGTTTAACTTTTTATTACTTAGTATTAGAATTTACAACAGTAAAAATAAGGGCAAACAACTCGTGATGCCCAGATGTAACAAGAATCAGAAATGAACCTAAAACAGCTTATAGCACACGAAGAGTATTCCAACATGTAAAGACAGTTAACTCGTAAAAAGGTAAACACTTGAAGACGAACCCTCTTAAAATGGTTCAATTCGATTATCGGTTCATTTACCGTAAAATGATATCCATAAATAATAGAAAATTGATTTTTTTTTCAGAATTGAGAATTGAGAAGTTTGTTTGAATTCAAAAAATTTCACATTTTTTCCAGTCGTCAGAACGATAATAAATTCAAAAAGTTCAAATCATTTCGTATTTAAAGAACAAAAATATTTCGAATTTTCAGTGTTAATGATTTATACCCGTTCAACCATAATTACACCCGTCGATCGACTGGGGGAGTAGAATACGTAGACTGCATACCTCTGGAGGCGTAAGACATCCCCCTATCACCGATGCCATTTGTTCGTTGTGGATGGTAAACTGTAATGCTTAAGAACAGTTCCTTGGTAGCTGTGAAATCAATGAACTGGTAACCTAAGTAATCACGTGACTTTCAAGACTCCACTTTGTCACTTAATAAGCTAGACAGGTGGTCGGAGAGGATCGATTTGGTCAACCAGCTGGTCATGCCAAGCCCTAGATTATTCTGATCATATTCTTCAAATTTCTCTTGTACCAAACAAGTACCCAATCCTATTTTATCAAAAAGATGCTAGAAGGCAGTGGCTGAGGGACAACTGGGTTGACATAGCAATTGTTGAAACCATTTAACTAAGTGCAAAAAATGATTGATATCAGATATAATCATTAGTGTTAGATAGCAATACTTGAAACGATTTAACTGAGTGTAAGCAGTTAATTGTTATTAAATAGAATTGGTAGTGTTAGATATATTTGATAGCGAGACTGGAGTTGTGGAGTTTGAGGATTTTCAAGTGACCCTTCACTACCATTACTCTCTGGTCCACTCAAAGCTGGAGTGGTAGTACCAGTTAAGGTCTTGTTTTGAGGTTAAATAGAACTGTTCAATCATTTACAAAGGATTATTATTTGTTATTCGAAACCCTACAACTCTGTACAAATTGTTTGTATTAGATAGAAATACTTCATAAATAGAATTACTAAATTACTTGTTGGATAATAATACTTCGAAATACGTAGTCTAAGCAGATTATGAAAAGATGTGAGGCTAATTCATACCCTGGAAGAACACCAGGAACAATGCTAAAGAAATCTGTATCTCCATCCGTTGAACGAACTTTTACTTTCGTGTTTTTATAGAGCGTCATTATGGCTGCACATTTTCTTTGGGGAGACCATACGCAAGAAACTGTGTATGGAGTCAAATGCCTTGGAGAAATCTACAAATGAGTGACCCATCGAGGTTTTTGTACGAACTACACAGGTTCGATAGAGTCTCAGAATCTGTGAATCTGTGATATTATATTTCGGTCACTCAGAAAACTATTTTGATTCTTCCTAAGAATTTTCTTAAATTTTGGTTCGATACGGATGAGTAGCAATGCATTATAAATCTTAACCGCTACAGTCTGGAGCAAGCAGCAGGTGGCATTGGCCTCATGTGAATGCAGACAAAATGGAGTACATCTGTTTTAATCAAACAGGGGACATCTCCTTACCAAATGGTGGCTCTCTGAAATTAAAGGACAAAGTCACGTACCTCGTAAGAAATGTTTCATCTACTGAAAATAACGTCAGTGTGAGACTAGCAAAGGCATGGACTGCTATCGATAGGTTGTCGATCTTACGGAACTCAAACATATACGATGAAATAAAACGCAATTTTTACCAAGCAGCGGTTGTGTCAGTTCTAATATATGGATGCACCACATGGAAGCTGCCAAAGCGTATAGAGAAAAAGTTAGACGGGAATCGCACAAGAATGCTACGAAATATATTGAATAAATCCTGGAAGCAACATCCTACAAAGCAGCAGCTGTTCGGCCACCAACATCCAATCTCTAGAACAATCCAAATAAGACGAACAAGACATGCTGGACACTGCTGGAGAAGTAAAAACGGACCCATAAGCGACGTTGTCCTATGGACCCCTTCTCAAATCTTGGAAGACCAGTTTGAACATATCTACCGCAGCTCAGTACGGACACAGGATGTAATCCAGAGGATCAGCCGGAAGCGATGGATAATAGATACGAATGGCAAGAGAGAGTCAGGAAAATCCATACTAACTGTGCGACATGATGTTGATGAATATTCAATTAATTTATTTGTGCAGAACGAAAATTAACTTTGGTTTCTAGGGCTGCATCAAGTAAAAATTTTGAGAAGCCCTGGTAAAAAAACAAAAAACAAATAGATAGATGGAAATATATGAGTATATATAAACTTGTATCTCATTATATTGCACACATAAATGACGCATAAAATATGTCTGCTCTATTGATGAGGCTTAGAATGTGCCCTTGCCTCCAAAAATACTGTTACGTTCCGCCCTCTGGTCAAACAAACGACAACACGGAATTTGTATATAACAATATATATTTATTTTCTCGACGGACGCTTGTGTGAAGTAGGAGCAGTTAGGAGAGGAATTAGGATCGTTTGTCGATGAGGCTTGAACTTTTCGATGTCAGGAGACGATGGCCGAGACAACGCACACTGCGTGACGACGAGAGAGGTTTCGTGAACAGCGGGATCCTTTTTTCTCTATCTTCTTCTGTTCAATTCGTCGGCCTTATATTACCTTCAAACTCCCACGCAGAGATAAAGACACGCCTCTACGCCTCTGCAATCTTCCTGATCTCAGGCGATTGGGATGTGTTACTTCTGCTCATTTGGAATGGCCTGTGTGATCGTCGTCGAGCGGAAATAACTGTCATGCAGTTCACAGGTCACTCTCTTCCGGAGCATCATTGAAGTGGGACCTTCACCTTGTCCCATATTATCAGCCGAGCACACCTGCGCGCTTTCTTTCGATTATTGGCCATTGGGATGTGTCACATCCGCTATCTTCGGAATTGCAGGTGTGATCATCATCGAGCGGAAATAACTATCATGCAGTTCATAGGTCAATCTCTTCCGGCGCATCACTTTTTTTACAGCAGAGTGAGAATTTTTACCTTGTCTCATATTGTGAGCCAAGCTGTATTTTACAATACTATCATTTTCAAATTATTTGTATTGTATATAACGCATTACTTTTCCAGATTTTTTGGACTGAAATTTAGATCTGCGCATTATACACGAGAACTATGTACTTAACCTTTTTTTCAGGCCACACTTCACTACATACACTGAATGGAATAACAAAAAGTAAGTTATATTTATAACTCAAATGAATGTGTTTTGCACCATTGCAAATAAATATCCCCTGGAAATTTGAATTATTAAGCTTTTGTAGAGTCATGTGAACACGTCCGTATGCTTACTCGAAAGATTATATTTTTCCTTTGGGGGGGGGTTCAAGACATAATATCATCATCATCATCATCATCATCATGTCACGCCATCCATCAGCACGGATATCCCAGACCCTCTTTCGCCACCTCTCCCTATCGTCCATCACTTCCGACAGGTCCTCAGAGCTACATCCCGTACCTACACAGAGCTGCTGTATGTAGGTCCGAATTGATTGCCCTGCCTTTGCTCGGCCATGTGAAGGGGTCCACTAGAGTACATCACTTATGAGCTCGTCCCTACTCCAGCAGTGTCCCGTATGTCTGATTCGTCTAACTTTGATAGTTTTCGTGATGGATGGTATGTGACCGTACAGCTGCTCCTTAGTGGGTTGCCGCCTCCAGGACTTGCTCACTATTGTTCGCAGCATTCTTGTCTAGTTGCCGTCGAAACATAAAGTAAACTATATAAATTCTTGTTTTTACTCAGTACGGAAAAATAAAAAGTTGAATTAATGCTAAATTTAACTTTAAAACGTTCGTGCGTATTATAAACGATTTTTTGAATATATAATTTTGCACTACAAAGATATGAGTGCGTATTATGTAGAAATAATGACAGTAAATATGAATACTAACTATCATATAACTGAGCAAAGATATTCTTAAAATGCAACTACATAAAAAAAAAAGGAGATGTAAATGCATATTTGGATTTTAGTTAAATGTTGACAGATTAACATAAGGTTAAAAATTTATCAACCAAATCTACTTTCATTGATAATCTTATAAAAATATCTCTAAATTAATCTTTAGCCACGGTAAAAATTCTCACCATTTTATAAAACAGCTCTTTTTATGTTGAAAAAAAAAAACCGGAAGGAAAAATTACAGATTGAAATTAATTTTCGCTTATTCTTTTCTAAATTGTCTCCAAGCTGTAAGCCAGTCAGCCGCTGTGTTTTTGTATTTTGTTGTTTACGGCTGAACTGGTTTTTATATGAAGAATGAATTAAGGACGAAAGTAGCAATGAAAAAAAGAAAAGAAACGAATTGGCCTCAATTTGCAGAAGGTTCATTTAAAAGTATCAATTGGTTGCAGCCAGCAATTTTATTCCAAAATGGGTTATAATGATTTTGAAATTTTATAGAATTTAATTATGTGATTTATTAGGATTGTCATCTTAATAAAAATTTTCAAAATAAACTCTTTTCAAAATTTGTTCTGCGAGAATTCAATGATCAAAAATCTTTGCATTTGTATCCGAAGCCATCGGACTAAAATTCAATAAAAGGCTGAAGACAATATCTTACGGCTACATCTTTGTTTATGAATGGCTTTTTTTTTACAGCAGTCATGGCAAGAATATCGGTCTACGAAAGATATGCTTGGAGCAGTGGGTTTTTTTTTTTTGTTTAAAGATGTTTGTTAATTAGAGTTTCGAATGTAGAATCTGTCTTCTTTAACTGGTTAAAAATATCTTAATGAGCAAGGCAGATTAGTATTTTACTACTGTCAATCGATAACATCCAACCAGACGGCAAACAGTCTTGAAACAAATCCATCCAACAGATCTTACAATCACTTGACTGACTGATAAAAGGAAATACCGTTAAAAAGATAGACAGAAACTGATAAACATTTACATGAAACAAAAACAATGCTAAAAATATATGTTTAGACTCACGTATCAATCTCGTACATACGAAAAGTTTCCAGACTTTTTTCGTATGGGCATTTAGAAATGTCGTAGACTCTTGAAAATTCTGTATGTTATTGCTATACGTCTTATGAGATGACTGACCAATTTTTATGATTTCAGATTCAAATGAACAGCTACAGTAGGAATTGGAATACACCCTATTAAAGCCTGATTCTCACAGCAGGTGAATTTCAAAAATACAATCTGACAATTTAGAAGAACGATATGCAATAAAATTCTGTTTTAAAATTGGGGAAAATACCATAGAAACGTATGGAATACTTCAAACTGCTTTTGGGGCATCTTGCATGAATCGAGCATCAGTTTTTGAGTGGCATAAGAGATTCAAGGAAGCCAGGGAGTCTGTAAAGGATGATAAGAGGTGTAGCAGGAGTAAGGAAGTCAATAAATCAGAGTTGATTGGCCAAAGGCTTAGGGTTAGGGTTACTATGTTGAGGTTTTAAGGGAGTTCAGCAAGAGATTCCGTCGGAAGAGCCCAGCACTGTTCAAATTGGGTCAGTGGCATTTCCACCCGGACAATGCACCCAGTCCACAACTCCATCCTTGTCACAGAATATTTGACCAAGATGGGCATCGAGACAGTTCTTCAGCCTGCCTATAGTCCTGACCTTGCTCCTTGTTACTTTTGTTTACTCCCTAAGCTCAGAGGTTATCGTTATGAGACAATTGAGGAGTTGGAAGAGGCTGTGACGAAGGTCATTGACACGATCACACAAGAGGATTTCCATGGGGCCTTCCAAAAGTTTTTGGGACGGTACAACAAGTGCATTGCAGCCGAGGGAAATTACTTCAAAGAGGATTAGAGTTTTTTCAAAATAAGTGCCGATACGAAAAAAGTCTGGAAACTTATCCTATGCACCTCGTACGTTGCCCAATCGGCTGGGGCTGTAGTATACACCAGCTGCAATGAGTGTCCTAGATATGACACTAAACAATCTGATGGTGAGTTTCTTGTAATTCTGGAGCTTCGGGGAATGCAGAGTACCCCTTCATGGCCATTGCTCCCAGGTCTACTCTGGACCGGAATGGTAGTACTTGAACTAAACTGCATACTTATGAAAAACTGAATTGCTTGAATTAGAACTGTTTGACTAAACTGAATAGCTTGAAATATCAATGTTTTTGACAAACTGTTCTTACATTTAAACTGCGTGCTTATGCTAAACTGAATTGTTTGAAATGGAACTGTTTTTGACATTGACACTGTACTTATACAAAATGAACTGTTTAATGTAGAACTGTTTTAACATTTAACTGCGTGTAAACAAAATCTGTACTTATACTAAACTGAAATGGCTGAATTAGAAATGTTTGAATAAACTGAATATTTTGAAATAGAAATGTTTTTGATAATTAAACTGTTTACTCATGCTATACTGAATTGTTTGAAATTGAACTGACTATTTGCATAAATATGGATTTGGTGTTAAATGACCTACAAAGGTTGATATGCTATAAAACCCAACCAACCAAACCAAACATCGTGTATATGTATTTATTCAAACTCTCCGTGCCAGTAGGAGTTGACACAAGGTCAATTTGTTAACGGAGTTTAACAGGTTTGAGTTCAAAGATATTCTTTAACCAGAACCGGTTGCCATACCAAAGATAAAGAGCTCAGTCTGCCATATTATTTATTCATAGCTGAAGGAAGAATAGTTGGATTCATACTTTTCTCAAGGGATTTAACGCAATATGAAATGTAAACAGGTTCGTCCAGGATTTTGAACTTGGTTCGCCTATCCATTTCCTCCGCCGATAGCCACTGCTTCGTAAGCACATTGATCTCGTATATATAGGTCAACTCTTCATTTATGGTTACGAAATAATTCATCAATGGAATTAATTTTTTTCCGAGTTGCTATAAGTGATAGGGATGGATGACTCGAGAGAGTCAAGAGAATCTTAGCTGTCGAAACGTTTTAATGATATACCGAGCGCAAATTTCTACCCCAAAAATTAGGTATTCAAAATTAAGGCTATATACGGTCTTATTACTTTGAATAATAAATGGTAAATATTGTATGGGATGTTTCAAAGGTCGTTAACTTTTCTATGGGAGTTCCTTTATGATAAAATGATTTTAAAGTCTCTCCCTGTTCACCCTCCTGGTCAACACATTATTGGAATCTACCTGATGTGATCTCCAAAATATTACTTCTACTTTTCTAAGATACATAAAATATTAACATTTCAATCGTTTGAGGGGGATTCTAAGTTTGTGATGATAAACCTTAAAGACTATAGTTATATCATTAAGGTACTTCCACAAGGGTGTAAACATTTTTTGAGTCACTCTGTATTTTTCTGAGACGTAACAAGGGTATGGGGATTTTACCACTCATTTCAAATCGACCAAGCCCCTTATCCGCCTGTTTCAGTGAAAATTAATAGTAAATGATTCAATCTATTAGACTCACTGATGGGACCCTAACAGGTACTAACAATTTGGGTCAGAGTTGACCAGGGAGTAATGGCAATGAAGAGGTACTTCACATTCCCCAAAGCTCCAGAGCTATAGCCTCACTATCTGATAATTTAGTACTATATCCAGGAGATATGCTGGTGGGGTCTTACCCCTTGCATTGGTACAGTCGGCATATTCAGCTATCCCGGCCAACTGGGAACCAGTGACTGGCAAAGACAGTAATTATGGACTTAGTATAAAAGTTTGTCATCTATTAATTATTTAGAATTATTATTCTTAGAACCGGTGTTAACAACTTTTAGTCCGAAATCCGTTCCTGAAAAGTTTATGTGAACATGTGGACATATTTTCTTTCCTCTCTCGAATTAGTGTGACCCAGTTGAAAGATATGCCTCAAAATAGCCATACTTTCAATATTCATTGCCATTCTTTTAAGCCATGAGGATCACGAAAAGGTAACTGCCATGAAAAGGGTTCCACACAATTTCCTGGTTGCTGGAAAACAACGAGGGTTTTGATCTAAGGTGCCATTGCCTCTGAGCCAGAATGTAAGAACGTTTTATAAGATAGATATGATCAATAATTCTCTTTTTAAAATATCTAAAAGACTCATGATTTTTCAAAATATATTCCTTAACTATATATATATATATATATATTCATAGAACAACTTTTACGCTCTAACAGTCACGATTTTAACAGATGCATGGTTCATCATTATTTTATGCAGCACTTTAAAGAATCTTTATTTCTTTCTTCAGTTTGCACCATACAATCTTATGTTCAATTCTTTTTTGACTTGTCTCTTCAAGTATCCATAAAGTTGTATTTCTTCCTAATTTTGTTTCTTGGTTTTCTCAATGTTTGTTTTCGTATTTGTCTTTAAATTATTTCTGTACGTGTTGCTATTATTAGCTGATGGGATCAGTTTTTTACAGCTATTATTGTTGTTATTTACCCTTGAGAGTTTTCCACATCTGCGTTAGCTGATGGTCTTTCACTGCAGTATGAG
This sequence comes from Sepioteuthis lessoniana, assembly GCA_963585895.1. Taxonomy (NCBI): domain Eukaryota; kingdom Metazoa; phylum Mollusca; class Cephalopoda; order Myopsida; family Loliginidae; genus Sepioteuthis; species Sepioteuthis lessoniana. The sequence goes on from OY757907.1 coordinate 72,387,787, forward strand.
TGACAGCAAGTCTCCAGGACTCTTCTCAGTATTCTGGCCGATGTCAAAAATGTGGTATTTTGGATGGTCTCAACTCGTCTTCTTATTTTCAAGTCTTCGAGTTCTTTTAGTAATTCTTCGGTGACTGTATAAAGAGCACCAATTACAATTGGTATAAATGTCACTTTCATGTTCTGCAGTTTTTTCAATCCCCTAGAAAGGTCGAGGTATATATGCTTCTTTTTATTTTCTTTCGATTTTACTCTACGGTCAGCCAGGATAGCAAAGTCCATAATTTTGCAAGTTTTCTTTTTTGGTTGATTATATTATTATTTACTCAATAGAGCTTTTCACATCAGTTTTAGCCGATGGTTTTTCACTGGAGTCTGAGTGACAGCAAGTCTCCAGGACTCTTCATAGTATTCTGGCCGTTCTCAACAATGCTGTCGTTTGGATGGTCTCCACTCGTCCGCCAACTTCCAAGTCCTCTAGTCCCTTTAGCAATCTTTTAGTTGCTGCCCCAATCGCACCAATTACAATTGGTATAATTGTCACCTGAACGTTCCACAGTTTTTTCAATTCCCTGGCAAGGTCGAGATACTTATCCCTCTTTACCCATTCTTTCAGTTTTATTCTGTGGTCAGCCGGGACAGCAAAGTCGACTATTTTGCAAGTTCTCTTTTTTGTTGTTGTGGATTATTTTAAAGTCTGGTCTTCTGGCCAGGATTAGGTGATCCGTTTGTGTGTTAAAGTCCCATAGGAGTTTATGCGTGGCATTTTCTAGGACAGGTGCTGGGTTGTGCATATACCATTTGTTAGTATGGTCGAATTTAGATTTCTTACACATTTCCCCTTAAATCACCTTGCCGACCTTGTCGTGTCTCGCCTTATACTCCCTCTGTGCTAATTTGCTGCATTCACTTATTATATGATTGATGGTTTAATCTCTCTCACTACATAGCCTGCATTTGCTATTTTGTTGAGTCTTATCAATTCTTGCTTTGTTATGATTGGTTCTGAGGGTGCTGTCTTGTGCTGCTATTAGGAGAGATTCTGTTTCTCTCTTAAAGTTTCCTTTTCTTTATTATTATTGTTATTATTATTTTAGAGTTATTCACATCGGCGTTAGCTAATAGTCTTTCATTGGAGTCTGAGTGACAGCAAGTCTCCTCAAGTCTCCAGGACTCTTCTTAGTATTCTGGCCATTCTCAACAATGATGTCGTTTGGATGGTCTCCACTGGTCCGCCAACTTCCAAATCATCCAGTCCCTTTGATAATCCTTTAGTTACTGAGCCAAAGGGACCAATCACAATTAGTATAAGTGTCACCATAGTTTTTTTCAATTCTCTAGCAAGGTCGAGGTATTAATCCTTCTTTTCTCACTCTTTCAGTTTTATTCTGCGGTCAACCGGGACAGCAAAGTCGGCAATTTAGCAAATTCTCTTCTTTTTTTTTTTGTTGATAAGGTCTATTATTTCATCGCTCTTTGCGAGTTTTTCGCTCTTACGTCAGTTGATGATCTTTCACTGGAGTCTGAGTGACAGCAAGTCTCCTCAGGTTTCCAGGAGTCTTCTCTGTATTCTGATCAATCTCAATACTGTAGTCTGAATGGTCACGAGTCTTCCTGATTTTCAGTTCTTCTTGTTCCCCAACCAAGCTTTTGGGGACCGTTCAACGTTCGGCAATTCCTATTGACATCACTCTCACCCTGATATTCCACAACTTTTTTCTGTTCTCTGGAAAGGTCAAAGAGTTTCTCTATCTTTTTGATTTCTTTTATTTTCATTCAGTGGTTAGCCAGAACGGTAAAATCTACTCGACTGAGAGTTCTTTTTTCTTGCTAATTTACTTTAAGTCTAGTCTTCTGGTCGGGAAGAGGAATTAAAGAAAGACACAGTATTAAAATGATTATAGATGCCAATAAAATAAATGGATAAAACGCTTACAAACACTGCCACCTAGTTGATTTAACTTCAAGCTGAATTGTTCGACCTTAAAATTGGGTAGACAGACTTGAGGTAATACATAAACGCCTAAATAAACTAATAAGCTGGCTGGGCAGTCACAGCTAATTTAAAACACACCTCTTCCGGTTTAAAATATTTTTTAAATGAAAAACTCGTTTGCTAGTGGTCCTTACAACGGATATACAAAACTCACTTAAAGACACTTATATGAAAGAAAATAATTTTCTGTTCACGAAATGGATATACTACGTTACCAGCGCATTTTTGTTGCCTCTCTCAAAACATATCAATTCTAAAACTTTCTCAAAAAACATTTTTACACGAAAATCTTTTCTTTTGACGATGACCTAAGGTCAGAACTAGTTGAGAGAGATAAAGAAATAATCTTTTCTGTCACTATATGAAATATATATATATATATATATATATATATATATAAATGCCCTATCATTGAACACTATATTGAACTCTATTTAACAATACTACAAGATTTGGTCCTCCATTAACTCACCAAGTGAGCTCGTAAAAACCATAAACCTCTTATATATATATATATAGTATTAAATTAATTTAGTCGGCTAATCTGTGCAATGCTTTTATCAAATTACAAAATACTTATGTATATATATATAAATAGGGTGGAACGATAAAATTGTCGTCCTAGAAAAGACGACATGATTCCATTTCCGTCTGATGAAAACAGGTTTTCTTTTCTTGTTGCAGACCATCTACTAGTTGGCCAGTTGTATACAAATCCCAAGAGCGATAGGAGCCTTCTATCATGTCTGAAAGTGACACAAGGTTCAACGAGCGAGGTCGGAGATGCGCTGCTCTACCGATCCAAGTTATGACAACAGGACCATTGCCAGCACCCTCAAAATGCAAATCTGGATTGCCACGAATAACGGGAACGTGCCCAGAGTGATGAAAACAAAGTTTCCGGCTACAGTTTTGGTCTTTGGTGTGGTTTCAAGTGAGGGCCACATCATGCCACGTCACATCTTCGAAGTCGGCTTGAAAGTCAACACCAAAGCGTACCTGGATGTGCTGAAGAGTGTGGTGATCCCCTGGTGCAATCAGGTAGCCGGTAGCAGACCCTGGGTGTGGCAGCAGGACTCGGCGCTGGCCCACAGGTCCAAAGAGACCCAGGCTTGGCTTCAGAAGGAGTGCTACGACTTTGTACCCTTCTCTCACTGGCCCCCCTCCTCCCCGACCTGAACCCGCTGGAATACTTCGTCGAGAACATCACCAATATGACCTCCCACAACACCAAAGCCAGCCTGATCGCCGGCGCTTGTGGAAAAGGCATGCTCCCAGTTCCGGATCCGTATCGAGGCGGTGATTGAGGCAGAAGGTGATTACATTGAATAGATGTCAGCTCTACAACATAATCAAGTTACCTGAATTGATTTTTTCAATAAAAGTTTTAAAACAAAACTGTAGTCTTGTTTTCTTTAGGACGACAATTTTATCGTTCAACCCTATATATATATATATATATATATATATATATATATATATATATATATATATATACTAATCTAATATCTACCAGTATTCACGGTACCAGAAAAAAACAAAAAAAACTCTGGCCAGGAACAAGAGAAAAAATATCTCGAATCACCGCCCAGGGGAAAAAGAAAAAAATTTTGGGTCAAAAAGAAAGAAAAGGCCAACCTCGTCCGACCCCTTGAAAAAAATCAAGGGATACGCAGTCAGTGGTCAAAAGAAAACCAAAAAACCCTCCGCGAATCCTGCAATGCTACAATTACTAAAGTGCTCAACACCAGACAATGGAGCCAATTATAAAATTAACTTAAATCGCGAGTCGAAAATCTTCTACTAAAGTTTCACCTTAACGGTAGAAGATTTTCGACTCGCGATTTAGGTTAATTATATATATATATATATATATATATATATATATATATATATATATATTATGATTAAAATTCAACACGATGGCGTTTTTAATCCCTAAAATCCTTACTGTATTCTGAGCACGCAAATGAAGATAATATCCCAATAAGATAATAATAAACCAGGATAAAACTCATGACTGAGTTTCACGTTATATTTAGAGTCATGAGTTTTATCCTTTTTTATTATTATCGTATACTTGAGATAAATAAATGAGTATCTTAACAATATATCGATAGATATCTGCAAGGAAACAAATGTAATTTGATTATTAAAAAATCGTAACCGTAACTAACTTCTTTTAAAATTATTTTTTTGTCCCTTATCGTTTTTCGCGTCCTATATATTCCAATCTTGGACTTGTTTGTTTATGTTCTGAATATTTGTATTTATACAGCATTAAAAACAGTGCAGTGAAACAATTTTCGCATTAATTATTTGTGTATGGAAGCTTTAGATGATAATAAATTACCTGTTTTTCATTTTTGTTTTGTTTTGCCGGAGGCTTACACTTGTTAATACGGACTCAGAGTTAATTTCCTGGTCGTTGATCTATGATAAACTAGTTTGCTTTCGGAATGATTAACATTTCATTTGGAAATGAAGACTTCCTCGATATATATATATATATATATATATATATATATATATATATATATATATATATATATATATATATATATATTGATTCGAGATATTGCTGCTAAATCTTTGCCTGAGGATGTAGATTTTTCAATAAAACAAAATTCCATATATTCAGTTTATCTGCAGGAAGAAGCTGCTTACTTCGCATCGATTAGATTATTAAACTAGCTAAAGTATGTGTCTTCACAGGCACAAAAATCAAACTAAGATCGCAAACGAGTGTAAAAAAATACTTCCATGTATTTAATTTTTCAAAACAAAATCTACTTTATCATCTTTGTAGTCAATTTGGAAAATAACATAGATATCACATGGTTGTGCCTGTGACACTAGGTTTCATGCAATTTACATTCTTCGGACAGAATACAAAATGCATGAAAGCCAGGATCGCAGACACTAACATGTTTCTATATATATATATATATATATATATATATATATATATATATATATATATATATATTGTTACGTACTTGTGACGTTTCTCATAGTAGCAGCCAACTAACACACTGGGAGAAGAGTAGTGGGAAGTTGTTGACCAGAACCCCCTGGGATACAAAGAATGAGACCCCATTCGCCTACAGGCGTGAATAGGAAGGCGAGGGCGGGATAGTTTAAAACGACACAGTTGAAGCAGAGACCGCATCGTGAACAGTCGAACATAGAAATATGACATGAACAGTTGAAAAGAAATCGTGACATCGGCGTTGTGAAGAAAAGATGCAACCATGTGTGGACAATGAGTAACAGAAAAGAAAAAGCCTGATAGAACATGATCTTTATCATGGCTTTATATCGAATATTCCTATTAAACATCGTTTCTCAGTTCTATTCGTATATTCAAGTCCTATTCGTATATCTTCAACTTTATTATTTTGTTAGTTGAATGCTAACAGAATAAATATATCTTATGTTGTTGAAAATTGCCGTTGTGTTTAATTCTATTTTGCTAGGCATTCTGAGACGTTGTTTTCGTACAGTTGTTCCTCAACCTGTAGTTGATACCTTTTTTTATTATTGTTACCCATAAAATATCCTTAAGAGCCAACGCGGAAAATTGAACGAATTATAATTTTTTATTCGTTCACGTACTATTCGTCGCCGATGTGTCCTGGCAAAATAAATATGGTGGCTCGCGACCGGTACATAATATATATATATATATATATATATATATATATATATATATATATATATATGTGTGTGTGTGTGTGTGTGTGTGTGTGTGTGTGTGTGTGTGTGTGTGGATGCTCCCATCGATAAAGACGTATGAGGGCCTAGCAGTTCAGTTGAAGATATACACTCTTCGACAAGCAACATAAGAGATTTTTTTTTATTGTGGTGAAAGTTTGTATAAAACATTTTCTCTTATTTTACCAGCAGATATGCATTTATGAACATCTCCACAAGAGATGGATGTGACACAAGGTCAATTCTTTTAGCAAACTTTGACAGGTTTGAATTCAAAGTTTTCTATTAAGCGGGTTACCATATCAAGATTAAAGCCCCCATTCTGTTTATCTATAACTGTAAGAGTTTTTCCTTCGCGTCGACCGATCAACTCACGAAAAATAAAGAGCCCAATCTACGCCATTATTTTACCTATAACCAGAATATACAACTGCTATTAAAAAGTTACCATTAGAATCATCACGTAGTCTGCGAGAAAAAAGTTAGAAAGCTTTGAACAAGGAGAATGAAAGCATGGATAGTAGTAGACGATTGGCTGCAAACAGGAAAGTGAGCAATCAGTCGCAGGTCACTTGAGTAAGGGGGTCTGCTATTCAAATATTCGAAACTACAAATGAACCCAAGAACATTACTGAGACTGCATTCCACTACATCTATAAGATGTGTATGCGCACGCGCGTAACTCAGCAGGAAGTGTACATCATATTAATATATTTATTACAGCAACTTAGAGAACAAAGTTGTTTCCTATCCAATGTTTAACTGAATAAAACTTTCTGGGGTCTATTTTGGTTTCCAACGCGGGATATTTTCTTATCAAATTATCTAAATTTCTCTTCGATGAGACTATCATAATCTCCGACTTAACCAAAGGATATTTTCAGGTCAGTACATAACTTACTATTTCTCAAACCTTTCTGATGACATTTGTGTTTATCGACTTCGTGTCTACATATCAGATTATCCTGAAGTTTAATTGCATAAAATCAAGTCGACATGTTACATTTTCTTGCTGTACTTTTCGCTCATGTCTTAAAACCTCAGACCGAGAAAATAAGAGCCTTTTAGGTAAGTCTTGGTTAGAGTCCCATTTGTGGGTCAAATAGTTCTATTAAAAGATCATTCGTATTCAATACGACTGTATGCAAAAAAAAGCGTGTATAAAAAAATTCATGAATATGAATATACAACTGACGCTATTCTCTTATTTCGAGGCATAAAATAACCCTAGCCTGTTTCAAATGCCGTTTGTCTCAAAGAATTAACCAATCAACCAGGAAATAAAGAACCTCAAATCCAATCATGATTTTATTTATTTCAAACTCGAATTTCGCGCTGTAAATTAGCCGGAATTTGTGGTAACTTTTCGTATATTGGCAAACTTAGCTTATCCTGGCACAAGGATAAATCAAGAACACCCAATGCTGATTGGGCTTTTCTATAAAAATCAGATGGTACCCATCAATTTCTTTCAGCTAATTTGTTTTCTGTATAAATATCATTTGTCCGAATCGGTGACATTAGATAAACTTTTCTTGCTCGATAAAGGGTGTGTACATCTTTTGATGCACATCGCTGCCAATATGCAAATTAGCACGATGCATATTAATTCAGATTCTCTACAGCCCCAGATTGAATCCACATTTTATTTGCACGATTGACTATCCAAAGTTCCCCAGTACCTGCACATCAATCGAGCAGTCGACTGCGAGATGGCTTCTAAAAATGGAACTTAGGATTCCATCGTAAATCGATTTCGAGAATTGTGTTCTTGGATAAAGGCTGATCTCAACAAGTCGATTCTATACTTTAGTGCCTCACGCTCTTCTGAAGTACCTTTAGAAAATCAAGAACTGCAAATCTCATAAGACCTTTGAACCTGTTATTAGATTCCTGGCCTAATTCTTCAGTCATAACCAAAACGATCGCAAGTTTAATGGAAATGTCAGCCCTTCAGAAGCACATTTCAGGGGATAGAACAATATCTATCTACCTATCAATATATTAAAAAAAAAGGCATTACCCACACGGAAGATATATATATATATATATATATATATATATATATATATATATATATATATATATATATATATATATATATATATATACGGTGTTTCAAAATAATGTTAAGATTTTTATCTGACTTCCTTTATGATATTAAGATTTTAAAATCTCAACCTGTTTACCATTCCTGTCACCACATTATTGGAATCTTCACCTGGTGTTCTCCGTAATAGTAGTTCTGATTTTCTAATGAAGTCACCCACCGTGGAAATATTAACATTTATTTAATCACATGATAGAAAAGCCAGTAATGTATTGACAGAGATGGTGATCATATGGAGACTGCTTGAAATTATATCGTAAAGGTACTTCCATAATGTTATAAACATTTTTTTCATCATACTACATCTAAAGTATAGCCAAAAATATAGCTACTTTTTCAGTGGATCATTGAAATCACTATTACTCGCTAACTGATACTCCTCCTAAAAGAAAGGTGTGTGACCCTAAACTGCTTCTAATGGTGAGGCTCTAGTTTTGAAAAGTGCACGGTAACACTTTATTTGTTCATATGTTCAATTTAACCTCGCTAGGTTTCCATAGATGTGTCAAATCGATCTATTTGAAAATGATTGCTATTAAATATTAGGAATACTTGATATAATAACCGTGTGGAAAACTCTTACGAAACAACTATCAAAAAATGTATAACCGTACTATTTACACGATTCTCTTTAAAGCAGGAAATAACAGGAGACGGATTTCTATGCATTTAACAAAGGTATCGAGGTCGAATCTATATATATTTTTTTAATTTTAAACTTTTAAATATAAAGACATGTGCACATTAAGCAACTTATCTAATAAAATGGTGTTAAGACGGCAGTGCCAATTCTTGATACTTTTTGATGTTTTCATTTTAACGAAACACAGGTTTGTCCAAGTGAAACACTCTCCACACTTGCTTGACTTAGAAGGAGACTTGAGAACATAAAAGTTATTAAAAGAAATTCGTTTTTGTTGGTTTTGTTGCTTTATATTCCACTAGTCCAGCGATAATTGGGAAACTCGCTGAAGTAAGTGTGTGGGATATCAAAAGGACTATTTTGAAGAAATTGAAGGTTTCATTGTTTATTTCTCTCATAGTAAATAGTTTCAGTCTCTTGGGGGTGTCATTTTAGTGTAATGGTTGAAGCGCTAGACAACGGGAATCGTAGTAAGCGAGTTTGAACTCCAGTCGCGCTATTACGTTCACTTTCCGACAAATACCCTTCGTAAAGGTGTGAACCTCCTTATCTTCCTAGCTATGGGTTAAAGAGTATCGCTGCTGTTCTTCTAGAAGGATGGATTTTGCATTAAATAACCCATGAAGGTTGATATGTCATTAAACAAAGAAAGAAAGAAAGTTTCAGTCTCAAATCCTTTTGAACACACATCATATGTAAATTTGTCTGTTTGTAACCCAGCAAAAACGTCCCATCACAGCAAGATTTTTAATAAAAGCAAAATGCATAAAACACTCTAACTTGAATGGGGCTATAGAATACACCGACTGCATCTTTGCAGAGTTGTAAGACTCCCTCAGCAAGTGTCCTGAATATGACACAAAACAATCTGATGGTGAGGCTTGAGTAATGCTGGAGCTCTGGGAAATGCGGAGTTCCCATTTCTTGGTCTGCTCTGGCACGGAGTGGTAGCACCTGAAAGGGTCCTATCTATGAACCAAATAAAACTGTTTGAAATTTAAACTAAAGGCAAACAAATGCTAAATTGAATTGTTTGAAATGGAACTGTTCAATTATTTAACTGTGTGTAAAGAAATTTCTAATGTTTACGAATCATAAACATTTAATATATATGTATAAACCAGATTTGGCATTAAATAACCCAAAATGGTTGATATGCTATAAAACCAATCCAATCCAAACCAAACCTCTAACCTGAGGAATAGGGTGGCTTGGGAGCGAATGAAGCCCAAACACGTTCATCGTGAGCCCACATCACAAAAATAATGTTTCCATAGGTATAAACTGTGTTCATTAGTTTGTCTTAAACTGAAAACCTTGTTAAAACAGTCATTCTCAGGCAAATGACATCTTAATCTCAGAAGAAGAATTTCAAACCAAAGAGGAGGAATTTTAGTCAAGAATTTACTTGGGGAGACATTTTAGTCATATCTATAAAACAAAATTATAATAGTTAAAATTGCTGATTATAAACTCAAAACAAAGTCGTAATTTATTGATTGAAACGGCATATCAAACCGTCTGGGGTAGTTTGCGCATCTAAATATGAATCGAGTTCATTGTACGTTAATTTTTACGTTTTTATGTAGTTGTTTCGTGTCTGATTTATTGTTGTTTTTCACGCTCGGGGTTATGTAATATCATGTATTCCTCACCAATACAAATTATTTACACATATTTGTATAGTTTCAAGTAAGTAATATTAATCCTAAGAAAATGATAGAACAGTTCCATTTGACCCATTTACCGTAATAGATATTACCACTTCTGGTAATAGGAGACCTGTTGTTACGTTAGAGATCAGTGAGATCTATTATTGATACGTGGTATAGCATTGAAATTAATTCTAGTTCGGAACCATTAAACGCATGGAAACACACAATCGGCTAAACAATATGATTGACAGCTTTTGAACGCAAGGTCAATATGAGACCACAGCTCTGATTGGATGGGTTCAGTCAGGTGACCAAAACGGATCTAGAGTTAGAAATAAGTTAATTAGGGAGGAACATTTGACTCGAGAAGCTGAATGCTCTATAACCCAGTTTAATTGGATGGGTAACAAAACTGGGATCACAAAAGAAATAAATGTAATATGTACACATCACCCCAGTAGAGGACTTATAACAAATGGAAATACAAACAGAAGACAACGAACAAGACCAAAGATGACGACACCAGTGTGACTGACACGAAGCGATTAGACGACGGCCAGAGAAATGAAGTTAAGAGATCAGAGCTGCTCGATAGTCGAGGAAGGTCCATCGGACATAGATGTTCTGAGAGAAAGATGTATGCATGTACTATCCCCGGATGGATATATAACACCGGGGAGTAATGGTAATGAAGAGTTACTTCACTCTCCTGAGATCTCCAGAACTGGAGCCTCACTATCAGACGTAGTTTACTGCCATACCCAGGAGATTCATTTTGGTGGATCCTTACATTTCTGCTGGGGATAAAGTGAGCCCATTTTTAGTTTCATCGATGGCGTGAGTCAGAATTGTGGAGACCTGAAATTGTAAAGATAGAAAGATGACCAGCGAGGAGGAAACTACTTCTTAAAGGTTTCTTTCCGAGATAAAAACAAATTGGAATCCATGTGCTCCAACTTCATAAGAATTTTTTCAACCTTGTCTTTAAAAATCAACTTTATTTAGAACTGACAGACTTCAGAAAAATTGTCGTTTGATCAAATTGATTTGGAGCGGATAAAATCGAATAAAAATTGTATTTTCTTCTGGCATAAGATCAAATAAAATTTTCGAACAGTTCTTTTAAACTATCGATTTTTGTCCAATTTTTTTTTAGGTTTATAGATTAAAATACGAAAACAGCTGGTCGCTATCGTCATCACATTAAAACAGGGAAAATTCTAAGGCATTTTTTAAAATATCTACTAAACTTTAAAGTGGCACAAGGCCAAGAATTTGCAAAGGCTCGACACAAACACCGATTCCGTACTTTGGGAACTCATTATTCATGATCGATGCATCAAATGTATGTTACTTACAATTGTTAAGATAATAAACATATTTTTTACTTTCGATTTTATTCCACATTATATTATTATTATTATTATTATTATTATATAACTGTTAATAATTATCAATAGTTAAAAAATTCCTCTTAAGAGATGCGAAAAAAACATACTCTAATTTTCTAAGAGGAGATGCCATGTTTGCATTCAAAACCGTTTTATGTCATCTGCGACGTAACATTTGTCACCCGTATCTATTTACCAAGGGAAGTTTTCATAGTGTGGTGGCTAACGTATTGGATGGTAAGCGAGTTCGAACGCTAGTAACGCGATGACATTCACTTTCTCATTAATATTCTTGTAAAAGGTAGGAACTCAGCCATAGGCTAAATAGTACGACTACAGTTCTTCTACAAGGATGAATTTAGCATCAAACAACTCACAAAGGTTAATATACCATTTAACAAAAAAAAAAAAAGCAACAACATAAAACAATGTAGGTCTTTTCCTAATGCCATTCGAAACGACTAGGACGTGAGACAAGATCAATTTTTAAACGTAGTAAAGCTGGTTCGAATTTAGAGTTTTTCTTCTCCTAGATTGGTTACCTAACCGAGGCAAAAAGAATCCAGTCTGCCTTACTATTTTTATAGCTAGGAAAACAGTTGGATTCATGCCTTTCCCCAGGTGCATTAGCATGAAGTGAAACGCAAAAAGCCTCGTTCAGGATTGTAACTTAGGTCGATGATTTCATTTCCGTTGACGATAACCGTCACGCTAGTTACGAATTCTCTTCTCTCTTGTGCAAGACTAAGGCATGTTTCTAATAGTCGTAATTTACTTAGCTCTTTGCTTCGATGAGACACAAGGCCGAATGAATGGAGCGCCTAATAAAACTCGAACCCACTCGTGAAGGTTTACTAGTCTAGCTTGCTAACCATTACACCAAATAGATGGTAGCAATCTACTATTACTGACTATTACTTCTGGTTGAGACCACGTGGCGTAGAGACAGGACTGCGACATCGTTGTAAACGAGTTCGAACTCTAGTCACGCTATTACGTTCATTTCGGACAAATACCGTTGGGTATTTGCATGAAGTTCCTTATTCCCCTTAGCTGAGGGTTAAAGAGTACCGCTCTTGTTCTTCTCGAAGTATGGCATTAAATATTTAGCATTAAATAACCCATGAAGGCTGATATGCTATTAAACAAAGAAATCTAAACTATTATTTCTATGGAGTCTTTGAAACTCACTGGGTAACTGAAATTTATTGCTATGTGAAAAGTGATGCCAAACTAATTAAAGTTCTTCGTTGTAAAGCAAATGTTACTCAATTCCTCTTGCAGACTATTGCTTTTAAAATGATATTGATCCTCATTTGTCGCCCAATATTTGTGGCATTTTGCTAGATTCAGTTAAGCAGAGTGAATAATAAAAATTCGGGTGTGTGAAGTATGAATTCAAATATGAGGTGCAAGACGACTAAATATCAATTTGTATCTTATTCTTAAACTGAAATCGTTAGATTAAAATACTTACTTAAAAATAAGAATGAATATTTACATCTAATTTCACCATACCAAAGCCACAGTAAGTAGATCTTTTATTTGTCGTCATGAAAGGTATTGTGGTCTTCCTCTTCATTATCATTACTCCCAGATCCACTTTCTTTGAGGGTAGGGTCCTATTTATGAGTCAAATAGATGTTTTAAAATTATTGGTTTTATATATCCGTATAATTATTGGTTTTATATATCCGTATAACTGTAAATTATTTTGATTAAAAATGTTTTCTTAACATTAAAATTCTTTATTAAGGATTATAATTAGTCCCTTGAAGCCATGTAACTGTGAGCAAACAAATAATTTTTATCAGATAGAAAGAATTACTGCAAAACATAAAATCATTAGTATTATGCAGCAATATTTGAAACCATACAACTGAGAGTAAATTGTTTGTATTTAATAGTAATATTTAATATCATGAATGTGTGTCAAAAAATCAAAAGAAACAATTGCTTGTAAAAAACAAATATAAATGTACAATGAACACGAATCTCTAACCTCTAGGCATAAAATAACCCCCGACGCGTTGAGATTGTGTTAAAATCAATCAATCGTTATCGATCAGACATTTCTAATTAACTTTTAGATAAGAAAAACATGATTACCTCAAAAAATTGGAGGCGTTCTAAGTATAACGATTATCAGGCTTGGTTAGGCATTTATTCTATGGGAAAGAAAACTGATTTCAAATCAGATTTAGTTTACCCAAGATTGGTCTTGTGCAGGAAGGGTTGTGTGAATACCATGTATATACAGAACAATGATCTAACATAAAAGACTCAACATTATCATATATCGAATAATTCTTAATGACAGGTTGTCTACATATTTTTGTTATCATGTTTCCTTCTCAGCACTGGTTATTTTGTTGGTTTTGTCTCCAAATATCACCTCAAAAACAAAACACATTCACTAAGAAGGAAAATTGTTTAAGTTTTAGTTTAGTTCCTTTCTTTAATGACATATTAACCACACTAAAACCATCCTTTTCGAAGTACAATAATGGTTTCTTTTTAACCCATAGATGGGGTATGAAACTGGTTAATACCTTTTCCAAGGATATTAGTCTGAAAGGGAATAGCGAGACTGGAGTTCTATTTCGCTTACTACAATGTCGCAGTCCTACAATTTAGCCATTAAGCCACAGAGACTTCCTCATTGGTGCGGTCATTAGTTTTTTATCAGCATATTTGGGTCAGCTAAAAAAGATCTTAGCTCACTACTGACCATTTCGTACTGATAAAACATAACGGCTAGGCAATAATCCACTTGAAGTTACGATAAATGTATTTGCAAGTCAGATACTTCAACAAGCTAGAGACAGTGCGTCCCTGCTTTAAAAGTCATCTGAAAATAATCAGCTATGTACGGATACATTGCATGGACTCTATTCTGTTGACTACTGAGGTATTTGGCAATAAGAGGCATCAATACGACATTCTATATGAGCTTGTCATTAATTGTTATATTCTTTGTCTTATTGTTGTTGCTTTTATCAAAAAATAATCTTAGGCTATTAGAAAAAGATGTAAAAGTTCGCATATCTCAGCAACCCGTTTAAATCGAGTGAAGTGATCTAAGTCCAAGTCAGGTTTTCGTGGCTTTGATCATGAAGTGCTTATTAAGCGACCAGCATGTCTCATAGCCTATTAGACCATCAGTTCGAGAACTTCACACTCAAGCCAAAGCAAGTGATGGTCCACTAATTTTCTAGGGTCAGCAAATTTTGAAAAATACAATGTATAGTGATAACCAGGTTGTTAAAATATATTTTTAAAATTTGGAATAAAGTTTTGTCATTTTTTCGATATAGTATATGTGTATTCACAGCATTTCTTTTCATAAGCAAGATGTGACACACGGTTATTTTAAATAGAGTTTAATAGGTTTGAATTCAGAGTTTTCCTTCTCCTCGATCGGTTGTCATACCAATACTAAAGAGCCCAGTCTGTCCGACTATTTACCGGTAGTTGGAGAGAGAATAGCTTATTGCCCAGTGAAATGCAAATAGCCTAATCCTGGATTTGAACTCCGGCGATCGTGAACGTTTTTACGTTGATAAATATTACAATACGAGCGCCTCTGCCATAAATGTAGCATTCGTCTTAAGGAAATAGACAATTTTTAAAACTATCTTAGCTTCAGATATCTGAAAACTTCAAGATGAATATCAATAACAAGTACTTGTCATAAGTATTTGAACAAATAGACAATTTGCTTCTATTTGTAAAAAAAATTCCACAGCCAGTAAAGTTTATTTCAATCAACATAAAAAGGATCTAGTCATCTTTTGTAGTTTTGAATGCAGAATATCAGAAGAAATAAGCGATGTAATTGAAAGAAATTGAAAAATCTTTCAAAGTCCTTTTCTGAATCGATCAAATAAATTAAATTCACAAAATTATATTCCTTTTTGGAGCGTCTAAAAGATTAAAGTATATTCTACACTTCTCAAGAGAGAAACAGTCAGAGGCAAGAAATAAATTACCTAGTTTTAGGAAAATACTAGTCAGGAAAATTGTCCTGCAACGTTCCGTAGAAAAGTATTTTACGGATAGCATGAGGCTGATGGACGGTGTTTTTGAAACCTCCGCGCAAGAAGAACTGTGAAAAATCAGGAAAAAATGAGTGGCATTTATCATAAAGAAAGACAATTCTAAGAAAATAATACTAATTCTAATGAAGCTTAATCCTACAAGATTAGTGCAGTGGAATGTCTATCCTGATTGATATAATTCACGAATAAATTATTAATAATATTTTATATATAACAAGAAATATCTAATCATTTGTGGGAAAAATGAAGGCGACTCATTGCAATTACAAAAAAAAAAAATAAATAAATGAAAACTTAAAAATTCATACACCTTGGAATAAAACAGATATAATGGAGCCCCAAAATTTCAACTGACGAAAATGTATGATAGAATATATGCCAAACAAGTTTGTTTTTTCATATTAATAACGAGTGAAATTCGGCAGCTGACGAATTCTTCAAGAAAGTATTTTCTCAAATAATTGAAAATTATCTAAAAAGCAAATCGTACCATTTTACAAGGCAAAATATGTGTACATATATCTTAAGAGGTTATTATGAAATATTTTAGGGAATACAAATACATATACACACATTGAAAAAAGATATATACACATATAACTATACATACAGTTTCATACATACATACGTGTACACATATATATGTACAATGAAATGCGTACACGTGTATATAACCACATTTATATTCACCAATATTCACACACAGGCGCACACATGTATATTCACACAAATATTTTACAAACACACACATATATATAAACATATTCAAACACACACACACACACACACACACACACACACACACACACACACACACACACACACACACACACACACATACAAACATATATACATATATATATATATATATATATATATATATATATATATTCACACACGAATATATACATTCACATAAATATTTAACATGCGCAAACACACATATATTCACACACATACACATATGCACACACACTCATAGACATGCACGTATATAAATATATATATGTGTGTGTATGTATGTATGTATGTATGTATGTATGTATGTATGTATGTATGTATGTATGTGATTATGCGCGAATATATTCACACATGCACATAGACATATATAAATATTTATACACATTTATGCATATATATTCACATACACGCACATGCATTTTTCAATAAATAAATAAATATATATATATATGTATATATATATATATATATATATATATATATTCACACATATACATATGTACACATATACACAAGCATATATATATACACATATTCACGTACACAAACATATATTCACATTCACACTTTCGTACATCCACACACACTTTTACCTAATATATGTACATATTTTACGTACACACGCATACATAAATATATATATACATATATTTACATACACGTACACATTTTCACACGCACGCATATTCACTCACATATGCAGATATATATATATATTTCCCCCTCCACACACACACATATATATACATACATATTTTCACACATACATAAACTTATTTTTAACATATACACACGAATACATATTTTCACACAGATACACGCACGTACATGTACATATTTTCACACACGCACATACATATATATGTATATTTTCATACACACACATATATACACATTTTCACACATGCACATACCCACATACACGTATTTCCCCCACACACACATTCATTTTTTTACACATACGCACACAGATGTATTCATATTTTCACACACACAGAGGTATATGTATATTTTCACACACACACACACACACACACACACACACACACACACACACACACACACACACATATATATATATATATATATAAATATATATTTCTCACGCACACATAAACATATATATACATATCTTTCAAGCACACAAACATATGTATATATACATACTTTTACACACACATACACACATATATATATATATATACATACATACCTTTACACAAACGTGCACACAAAAAGGCATATTCAAAAATATCCACATATCCCCGTGCTCACATGTTCACACATATGTGTGTTTGGTTTGGTTTAGTTTAGTTTTATGGCATATCAACTATCGTAGGCTATTTAAGGTCAAATTCATTTTTATACGTAAAAGCAGTTCTTTTCCAAACAATTGAGTTCACTCAGAGTTAAATGGTCCCGAGTAATGCTATGTATCACTAACCGTTCGATTAAACATCAGTCGTTTATTTACACAGTTAAATATAAAAAAAAAGTTCTATTTCAAACAATTCCTGTTTAGCATTAGCACAATTTAACACATAGATAGGCCCCTATCTGGTGCTACCCATCCAGGCCAAAGTGGAACAGGGAGCGATGGCAATGAAGGGGTACTCTGCATTCCCCCAAGCTCCAGCATTACTAAAGCCTCACCGTCAAATTGTTTTGTATCATATCCAGGACACTCGTTGGGGAAGACTTACCCCTTTGCAGTCAGCGTATTCTACAGCCTCAGCCGACTGGGCTACACATATACGTGAATATTCGCATACATACATACATATATACATACATACATACATACATACATACATACATACATATGTATACAATGATATATATATTTGTACGTACATTTGTATATGCACGCTAATTCATATGAGTATCTGTGTGTGCACACGTGTAATGTTTTTCTAATTTTTTGTCACTATCGATAAATACTCACTTCAATTGTATAAGAGTACCCCGAAAACATTTTCGGAAATTCTCTAACCTTGTCACAGCAGAATAACAATTAAACCTTTATCATAGTAATTCAAATCTGTCTTCTAGTATGGCCCAGTAGGCTGTGGCTGTGGCATATACGGATTACCTGTCTGCAGTGGAGTAAGACTCCCACAACGAGTTTCCTGGATTTGACACTAAACAATATAATGATGAAATTCCAGTAATGCTGGAGCTTTAGGGAATGCAGAGTACCCGTTCACTTTCATCACTCTCAGGTCCACTCTGGTTAGTAGTGGTTTCACCATATATGGTACTATCTATCGGTTAAATAAAACTAAACAGCGCACTTATGCTGAACTGAATTGTTTGATGTAGAACTCTTTGATCATTTAACTGTGTGTAAACAAATGACTGATGCTTTATTGAATTGTTAGTTTTCAATAGCAATACTTGGAGCAATTTAACTTGGTTGAATAAACCGAATTGTTTGTAATAGAGCTGTTTATATGTATAAAAATGGATTTGGCAATGAATCTACAATGGTTGATATGCCATAAAACCAAACATAGAACTGTGTTCTTAGCACATACTCTAAATCTGACTAGGTCAGCAGTATAAAGCTCTTAGTGAGATTCCAACTCGTTACATAATAAAAATTATCTGCTCGAGCAGTTATTTCTTAAGCTTAGTTTGCCACAAGGTCAGAAGAATGCTGCATATAGTGAGAATACCACTCACTATATAGTGAAAATAGACAGCTAGAGTAGTTATTTATTAGACTTAGCTTGGTTTGGCATCAGGTAAAAAATATGAAGCACACAGTGAGAATTGCCCTCATTACGTTTTGTAATAAAAATCTGATAGAGCATTCATTTACTAATACATTATCTGGCATATTTGAAGAAAGTCCCTCTGGAGCAAAAGCAAAAGTTCTGGACTGTAGCATCATTAGAAGCGAGTTTGAACTCCAGTCACGTTATTGTGTTCACTTTCGGTCAAATACCCCCGGGGAAAGGTATGAATACCTCATTCTCCCTTGTAAGAGTTAAATAGTACCAATCTTGCTCTTTTACAAGAATGACATTAACAATAAACTTCCCAGGAATTTTGATATGGCAAAAAACAAAGAACCCAAATTTGAACTTGATACATTTACTCAAGTACTTCAGTTTGATGTATTCGATTGAATAGAAGAACTAAAAGCTAGCTTATCAAACGAGCACTGAAAAAAACCCCAAAATATAATTTCTTCATCTTTTATTTACCCATAATATTAAATATTGAATTAACTGTTTCTTTTGGATTTATAAAACTGTATACTTTCTTCCACCTCCTACATAGAAATTTCGACAATAATTAGTCTCAACTCTTTTATATCGTTTTTAAGTTGTTACAAAACATTCGCTACTATTCGACCATACACTGGTGAAAACACGAAACAACACATTTAATATGTAGACATGTTAATTCTTTTTTTTTTTTCATGTGGAATAATTTTTAGGTTTACTGTCTATCAGTTTCATACATTGTTCAACGGAAATGTTTTCCCAGTCATAAAACCACAGCGTGTCTTCATAAGAAAACATTAAACGAGACAGCTTAGGTTTTATACTTTAAATATTTTCTATCGGATTTAAATCTGGATTTGTGATGGTCAGAATATTACCTGTCACAATTTAGCAGAATGAGGAGGGGGGTTTCCTAATGATAAATGATATCTATTTCATGTACCGAATAGAACAACTTGTCAATAGTTGGTAGTCGTCCGTTCTCCAAATATTAATGTATTCTTTAGTATTTTAACGCTTGTCACATCGAATTATTTCACCCACAAGGCGATAAAACTCCCCTCATCATTATTTTTCTATTTCTGTGTCTAACCGTTGCTTTCAGACATTCTGGCCATAATTTTCTACTGATCTTCTAAGATAATATTCCAAGCATCACGATATGACAAAACTGACCATATTATGCTTTCTAACAAAATGACTATATTATGTTCTCAAACCAATTTTTATGAAAACTACAATGTTCTGACGCCAAATGAGATCCCTTCAAGAATATATTTTTGACAAAGACTTCTTAGCACAAATTTCTGAGATAATTCCTCTTTCTCTGAGCATTTTTTGATAGTTCTTCAAGATGGTCTTCCTACTAGTAGTTTTGTGTTTTTTAGCCAAGTTTATTTGGGTTTTCTTTCCGTTTTACAAAGCAGTAAATTTATTCGTTGGTTATCTTTTTCTCCTGTAGATTTTACACGACTAGAATCTTTTACTTATTTATTCATTTATTTATTTATTTAGTAAAACAGGTTTCGTGAAATATTCGCCAATTTTCTTAGCAATGGACGAGGATGTTTGTACGTTTTCACAATCTAAAATGTGAATAAAATCTTTTTATATTGTACCCTATTCTGTTTCATTCCTTTAAACTATTTTATTGAATTATTTATTTTCTTGAAGATTACATTTCTTCTTTGGTGAAATTTCCTATACAAACTCTAGGTATTTCAATGGACTAGCGCCCTCCCCTACACCTCGGAGTAGTAGCTATTGAAAAGGGAGCCTTCGAATTACCCTCGACTATGGTCGCCAACATTACTTACTTAGGTTATGAAAATAGAAAAAAATCATTTCTGTATTCACTTGAAGGGTGACACTCAGAAAAACTGCTGTCGTGAGAGTGACACTAAACATCTGAGAATGAGGCTTCAGTTCAAGAGATCTGTGAAGAATGGGTTACTCTTTCATTGCCACTACACCCAGGTTCATCCTGACATGGATAGGCAGTACTTGTTAGGATCTGGTCCATTAGTCAAATAGATCTGTTGGGGGCCCACCTGTAAGTCAAATTGTTAGGGGCCCATCTATTGGTCAAATAGATCTGTTTAAAATTATTCAAAGCAATAAAAAAAAAAACCTTGAGAAACAACTGCACAAAAATGTGAATTTGAACGGACAGTGAACGTGATTCCATAACTTCTATGCATATATTATGACTGGACGGGTTGATATGCCGTTAAAAAAACAATCGAATTTTACTCGCTAAAGTCACCTTTTTGTTTTTTGCTTATCAGTGTATGTCGTCGATCACAATGTTTTATCTCAGACAAAAATGGATGAATATTTCTTTACAAATAAGCAAATGTTTTTTTGTTTGTTTTTGTTTTGAATTTGTCTTTTGGGCACATGTGTGTTTAACACCTTTCTCAGGCGAATAGGAGACGCAAGATAGCATCAGTTAAACATACGAATATTACTCACAATGAAAACAAACAAACAAAACAAAACAAAACAAAGTAAGTTCGTATTTTTCTCAGCGTGAGCACTCGAGTTTGTTCTTTAAAATTCTGGATGATAACAGCTTAAAACTGAAGATGATTCCCTTAAAATCGTCATCCAAGAAAGCTAGTCAAAATAGAATATAAAGCATTTGATAAATTTGTGCACATCATATAAGAAATAACGACATCAAAAAAGAACTTCTAATTCTAACAAAAAGAACAGGAATTTTTAAAGGTTCTAAAACTACTATTTTAAGGCCCCCTGGATAAAATTGTTGGCAGATTTCATTTGGTTCTTAAAAAAATAATTGATTGACTTAAACGACATATCAACCCATCTGAGGATACTCAATGCCTTTTTCAGAAAATCTATTTGTGACATATATGAGACCCTTACAGATACTACCACTCCGGATAAGAGAGGACCAGGCTATGTGGTCTTACACTACACACCATCTTCATGACTGTAGCCTCCCTATCAGTTATATCTTTGTGATATACCCAAGACACACCCACCTTTTTTTTTTGGGAGGAGGCTCTTAACTCACTGCAGGGGATACAGAGAGTGTATTCTAAGCCCCGTCGATCAGGTGTTCTTTAGAAATTGCGAGTCAATAAATATCCCCTGATTTTGAATAACGGTTTTCTATTGCTGTGACTTGGTTAGAGAAGTAAATTTCTCCATGACTCTTTCCAAGAATGACTTGTCGGAAAGCAGACGATGAACGTGAATGTCCTCGACCGGCTCCGAACCTGATTCGCCAGTTCCATAGTTGATGACCGACACGAGTAAAATCTTAAAATAATAAAACTCTTGACATTTATAAGTAAAAAAAAAGGCAAGAGAAGCTATTATTCTCAGGGATTCTCTCGTCATACAAAATAAGTGTCTTTTATCTAACGACCAAATATAAAATGCGAAATCCATTAAAATAGAATGAGCAGAAAATTAGAGATTTTCATACGAATTTTTAAAAAAAGAAGCTGAACGCGATATTCTAGAAGGAGTTAATAAACGCATAAATAGCATCCTGTGGTAAGATTCTATTTCTGGAGGTAGAGGGAGCGTAGAGCTGTACTTTCGTTGCCATTACTCCCAGATCAACTCCGACCTGTAATGATAGTAACTTTTTGAATCTCATTTATGGGTCACATATATGTTTGTATGTCTTTATAACTATGTGCATAATTAAGAGCATATATATATATATATATGTGTGTGTGTGTGTGTACAGGATGCAGAAGCAAAATTAGGAATATTCTGTTCAAGCAGTAGCAAAAGAAAAAACTGCTACAACCATTGTTAACCATCATAAGAATCGCCACATATGTGGCTGTATGTGGTACAAAACATGTAAAGTATTTCCCTAGATTTTTTTAGTCTTATTTTTAAAAAATACACTATAAAAAGAACTCTTAATAAATATTTGAATTGTCTGCTTGACTGACTCCGACTGTGTCTAGCGTCTGTGTGAGGCTGTTCAACACTATTCTGTGTGAAGATTCATAATATTTGCACTATCTGACACTGATAAATAGCGAATGACTCAAATCGTTATTACTATATAGTGAATTAAATTCTCACAGAGTGCTTCATATATTTCAAAGTGTGCAAAAATAAACCAAGCTGAGGAAATGATTAGACCTAACCTTTATCACTATATAGTAATTTCGATTCTCAGTGAGGGCTTAGTTTAGTAAATGACTATTCTAGCAGATCAATATTACAATATAGTAAGTTCAATTCTCCCTGAATGATCCATTGTTCTGGCGTTATGCAAAACGAAAATAAATTTAGTAAATTATTTAGATCTTTATTACTATGTATAGAGTGTTATTCGCACTGAGTGGCCTAACCTTTTGACTTTACGCCAAAGCTAAACTTAAACTCAATTTGATCATTGTTACTCTATTGTGACTTTGATTCTCACTGAGTATTTCATACTTCAGACATTGTCAAACTATTGTAAGCTTAAAGACTATTCTGGTTGATAAGGCGTTACTTGTGTACGATGTGGACCGGTGGTCAGTGGTAGAGTTTTGGCTCTTCATTTTGATGAGACCTTATAATGTCGAAACAGCTGTGTGTCGCGCGCAAGTGTTCGCCGGATTTTCTTGTCATCGTAATTCAATTCACAATATAAATTCTCCTCTTAAAAAAGAAAATGTACAACTGCTAAAGCAGACGTTTATAGCAGTGCTGTGAGTTCGATCCCCACTGGGTGACCAATGCTTCTGAACTGAAATTGATAGACAAGGCCTGCCAAACTGACACCTGCAATCATGGTCAGGGTTCAAATCCAACAAATATTCAAGGCTTTGAATGTTCTTTTTAAAAGCAGCCAGGTTTCTGCTATTTGAGAAAATGACGCATCACCATCTTCCTATCAAATGTTTCCTACATGTTTTCATACTGTCCTACATGTGCAAGTGAGCATTTTTTTATTTATTTATTTATTTTGCATCCACGGGCGAACAAGTAAATATGATAATGAATAAATGATTTTTTTTTAAATTAGAAACAAAATTAAAAATAAAGTGGGGGAAATCTATTAAATGCTTTTCTGTGATTTTGGTAAATGTTAGCTTGGCATTTTTTCCCTTAAATCTGTTCTAGTTGAACTTCTTCGAAATACTTTTGCTGCAGGCACTCCAAAGATTAAAACCAGGCAAGATATTTAGAGTTCCAATTTTCAGTGGAAAATTTTGAAGGAGGAATTAACTGCGACAGATTTCTGGAAAAATTACAAAATCAAAAATAATGTTTTTTTCAAATGTAACCAATCAAGTTTAGGTGCCTCATACGGTTTGATAATTTGTTAGCTATGCTAGCAATTCATAGTTTGTGAGTTCAATTCTTCATGGTTGTCTCCGACTTTTAGCCGTATACTAAAATATGTTAAGATTAGGTTTGATTTATTTGTTTAATGGCCTCTCAACCTTCGTGGGTAATTTATTGCCAAAGCCCCCCCCTGAAAGAACAGTTATGATGATATTTTTTCGATAGCTAGGAGAAATAAGAACGTTCACACCTTTCCTAAGTGTGTAATTCCGAAAGTGAACTTGATTGCGCGGTTGAAATTCGAACCCCTTTACTATAATGTTATAGCCCAGAACATTAGCCACTACTCTACGTGGATTACTCGCTAAGTTAAGCTAATTACTATATTGAATGAAATCAGAATGTTCAGAATCAACACCTACGGAACCCCTTGTTGATGGGACTTAGAATATATGATATCCCCCCTGCATAGAGGTAAGAACTTCCCCCTTCAAAAATAAAGGTATCTTGAGTATGAAACTAAATTGCATCTGACGGTGAGGCTTCAGTTTTAAATAATGTGGAGTATTTCATTGCCATTACTCCCAGGTCCACTCTGGCATGGAATGGTTTATTTTGTTTGGGTTTTATGGCATATCAATCTTTGTAGGTTATTTAATGCCAAATCCATTTTTATACAATGAAGAGTTATTTTTCAAACTATTCAGTTTAGCATAAGTATACAGTTTAACTGTCAAATTTTTTTATTTCAACTAATTCAATTTAGTCAAACTGTTCTAATTCAAACAATTCAGTTTAATAGAAGTAAAGTTTTTTTTTCAAAACAGTTATACTTCAAACATTTCAGTTTAGCGTAAGTACAGTTTCAATGTCAAAAACAGTTCTATTTCGAACAATTTAGTTTAACATACAAAAATAGTTCCATTTCACATAATTCAATTTAGTATTAGTACGCTGTTTAGTTCTATTTGATCCATAGATAGGACCCTGTGAAGGGGTACTCTGCATCCTCCAAAGCTCCAGCATTACTGAAACCTTACTATCGGATTGTTTAATGTCATAACAGGACACTCGTTGGTGGGGGGTTCTTTTCCATCTGGAAAGATGCAGTCGGTCTATTCTACAGCCTCAGCCGACTGGACCACTTGTTGGGGAGTTTTACCCCTCTGCAGAGATGCAGTCGGTATATTCTATAGCCTCCTGAGCCGACTGGGCAACACTGGCATGAAATGGTTGTAGCTGTAAGAGTACCACTTATGGATCAAACATCTTTTAAAGACGGTTTCGTTTTTTAAGGACAGGTTTAAATAACACTTAAGGAACAACACCGATTGCGAATGGGTAAGCCCCCACCCAATGAGTGCCCTGATATAATACTAAACAATCTGATGGTGAGGTTCTAATAATGCTGGAACTTTGGGGAATGCGGAGTACCTCTCCAATGTCATTGTTCCAAAGACCACTCAGGCTCGGAATGGTGGCACCTGGTAGGATCATATCTATGGCTTAAATAGAACTAAACAGTTTGCTTATGCTGAACTATATTGTTTGAAATAGAACTGTTTTTACATTTAACTGTGTGTAAATAAATGTCTGATGTTTAATTGAATTGTTAGTGATACGTACCAATACTTGGAACCATTTAACTTTTTGGACTAAACTTAATAGTTTGAAATAGAACTGTTTTGGACATTTAAACTGCGTTCTTATACGAAACTGAATCGTTTGAAATAGAATTATTTATATGCATAAAAATGGATTTAGGATTAAATATCCTACAATGTTTGATATGCCATAAAACCAAGCCAAACCACAACTACATAAAAATGTTAATATGAATGTACAATGGACGCGATTCCTCAATTAAAGATTATTTAGCATTGATGATAACATTACAATTTAGCTCCACTGCGAAATCCTTTTGGCTCTTTTCGCTTCTTTCACGACAAAAGACTTCCAAAGATAATCCAGTTTGACCCTGTGTTTGTTAAACTCAGCTTGCTCCACAACCTCACATGTACGGAAAGTAGAAATTGGAGTATGAATATTGTACTGGAACTATTTTGCCTACTCTGAAAATCAGCATTCAAAATTCAGGATTCTCTTTTTCTGCTTTTGAACGCCGACCCTTAGTTCCTGAGGTGCGACTCTCTCAAGCATGAGATAAGCCTTATTTTCACCATATGTATATCTAATACAGTATTTTCCTATTTACATCCTCCTGTGAGCAGAAATTCGAATACACCAACTGCATTGTCTAAAGAAAGGTAAGACCCTTTACCCCAAAAGAGAATGTTCTGGTTTGGTTAGTTGGGTTTTATGGCATATCAACCCTTGTCGGTTACTGAATGCAAAATCATATTTGCACACAAATATATATCATTTATAAACAGATTGTTGGTAGGTAATATTTTTAAATAGGACATTTTTTACTCAAAATTAAATGGTTCCAAATATTCCAATCAAATATAAATAATTCTATTCAATATCAATCATTTATTATTTAATATAAATTAATAAATAAATTAAATATCAATATAATATTAATCATTTATTATTTGATATAAATAATTCTATTCAATATCAATCATTTATTATTAGTTAAATGGTTTCAAGTTGGTTGGTTGGGTTTTATCAACCTTTGTAGGTTATTTCATGCCAAATCCATTTTTATGCTAATTGTCAGTTCTATTAAAAACAATTTAGTTTAGCATGAGTACACAGTTTGTCAAAAACATTTCTATTTCAAGCCACTCAGTTTCGTCAAACAGTTCTAATTCAGTTTAGTATAAGTAGAGGTTTTGTTTACACACAGTAAAATGTCAAAACAGTTCTATATTAAACAAATCAGTTTAGTCTAAGTACAGTTTCAATGACAAAAAACAATTCTATTTCAAATAATTCAGTTTAGCATAAGCACGCGGTTTAAATGTGAGTACGGTTTAATTGTCAAAAACCTTTCTATTTAAGCTATTCAGCTTTGTCAAACAATTCAGCTTTACATAAGTATGCCGTTAGTTCTATTTAACCAATAGATAGGGCCCTATCAGGTGCAACAAACTTTTAATAGGCGGCAACCAGGCAAATAATGACGAGATTTCAGAAACAGTTCTTTTTCCTTTCTCTTTTGTTTTTACAATATAACAAAATGTTAAGTCAACAGGAAAGCATCAAACGGAAATGTCTCTCAACAGTTCTTTTTTTCTTTCTTTCTTTCTTTTCTCTTACTTGAGAAAAGAGTCTAAGTCATCGGACTGAAGCATGTAACAATGTTCATTCACTAATTTAACTATTGGTGAAACAGAATCTTTTCAGTTTCTCTCTTTCTTTTTTGAATACATAACTTTCCAATATTTAGGAACTGAAGAAGGAAAACAGTTTAAGTTGTACTTATCTTTGACGAGTTTCAATGTTCAAATTCCTTTCTCTCCTTTTTACGGGTGAGTGACCTCCCGGAGTCGGCGGAGATCAACGTGTTTCTCTCTCTGACTTCTGTCCAAAAACTCTGTTCTACTCTTTTTACGGGCTCCTTTCCCCGGAGTCGGCTGAATTCAGCATGTCTTTCTAATGCTGACTTCTGTCCCAAACTGAAGATTCTTCTTCAAATTTCTCTAACGGGTAATGGCATTTTGGCGCGAGGTACCTGTGAACCATTTATTCGACTTTTCCTATTTCTACCACCCAGTCAGGTCACGCCAACTTGAATGACCGTTAAAATGATATAGGAAAGTAGGTCAAGCTACCCGCTCTCTGTGATTCAAATAAAAGAAGGGCAAGGAAATTGACCTCCCCTTCCCTCTCTCTGTAGCTTACAACGTCACACAAGTGAATAGTTTGTCGGTAATTTTATTTTTAAAAGTTGGAGCTAAATTATTTTCACATCGTTAAATGGTTGAGATTTCTTCTACCTAATACTAATAATTCTATTTAATATTAACCATTATTTACACACAGTGTAGAACTTACATGTATTGCCATTTAACTAATAATTCTGTTCAACATTATTAATTTGCACAAATTTAAACAGTCTTCTACACTCATAATTTTATCTGTACGCTGTTAAATGGGTACAAATATGGCTATGTAACACTTACAATTCAATTTAACAGCAGTCATTTGATTGTTCACAATTCTATTCAAACAGTTCAATTAAACCCGTAGAACCAATCTGATACTACCACTCCAGGACACACCTTATTGGGGGTTTACTTCCATTAAATAAACCCTAATCATTGTGCTCGTGCAAGTGATGAAGTCTAGTGTTTGTATGTCGTTTTTGTCCCTGCATCGGAAGCGGATTAAATTGACGATTTTCAAAATGAATTTCTGGAGCTGAAGACTGATTCGGGTGTAGACCTGTGATGTGTAAATCTTACCGGAAAGTGTCTAAAGGAGCTATCTATGCATTATTTTTCTTTGTGTTGTCATATTTTTGAGAGTCAAGAGTTTAAGTCTTGTGGCCAATGAAAACGAACCAATCAAGTAGATCGGAAGGAGAAAATGACTTACGTTGGGACCCTTTAAAACGCATTTCTGTGTATCCCAGAATTGGCGAAAAAGACATCATTTTTCTTATTAAATGTTATCTTCATCAGAATAAAGAGAATTACAATTCCATGGTATTTCATTGATTATTTGTTTATTGAAGGATGATTCAGTTAATTATTGTCTCTTAATTAGTAATGTATAGAAAAATACCCTGTTTTTATTCAAGCTTTAAGATCCGTTAAAATTCTCTATTATACATTTATATAAATATCATGCACTCACTTTTGTAGGGAGTCGTTTCTTATGAGAGTTCTTTTGTGGACGCCTTCCAATCGAATACGAATAGTTTTAAGAGATTTATTTGATCCATACATTGGACTTTCAGGTACTACCTCTCTGGTTCTGAGTGCTCAAGCAATATATGGCACAAGGTCAGTTTTTAAGCGGAGTTTAAATTTAGAGTTTTCCTAGTCCAAGACTGGTTGCGACACCAAGGTTAAAGAGCCCAGTCTGCCTTATTATTTATCTTTAGCTGGAGGGAGAATAATAAGATTCACACATTTCCCCAAGGGTATTAACCCAATACGAAATACAGTCAACCTCATCCAGGAATTGAACTCTTGTGTCCGTGACAATTTCCTCCGGTGATAGCCTTTAAGACTGGACATGGGACTAATGGTACTTAAGTGGTAATCCACTTTCTCCAGATTTCCATCTTCACCATCAGATAAAATTTACAGTAATATCCTGGATCCCCACTCCATTTATTCCAGTAATTTCGTATACAGTCAGTGTATTCTAAGACGTTGGAAAGAGAGGAATGACATTCTAACATTTGGTGAAAATTATGTAAAAAGGAAGATTGAGAACTTTCTCTTTTGCATCCAGCATCATTTCTTTGATGCTGGTTTAGTGTGCATTTTTTTTCGTGGCATACATAACTACATTTGCTGGCGTACAATTATGCAGTAATGCAGTTTGAAAACAACTGCATTAGGGGTTAGACAAAAAAACTTTATTCAAAAGTTTCTTTGACAAGATATTTTTCAATATTAATTGAAAGTTTTACCGATTCTAATACAATGGAATCGTGCGATTTATGCTGTGTTGTTAATAAAATCAAAATAAAAATAACACGTTTTATTCTCTACTTGCATAAGAATATTTTCTTTAGCACAGAAGACTTTAAACTTGTCAAAATGTGAATCATTTGCAAGATGTTTTCTAAAGGATGGAAACACATCTCATTCATATTGTTTATTCATATTTCATTACGAGTTAGTTCTATGATATTCCGATTAGCTTTGAGCAATTTAACCGTTTTTCATTAAACTTTTTAATCGATATAAATAGCTGATAAAAAATTGGATTTGACCCTGAAGCATACGTTCAGTGAACCGGGGCGTAATTGAAAGAATTTGACTTCCATTTTTTCAAAAATTGACCAACATTTAAAAGTTTCCTTAAAACTAATTAGTAATGGGTTTCGTTTTGTCTTTTTACTCGTAAGTTTTGCAAGCATGTCAACCAGTGAAGGATTATTTTATGCCTAGATGTTACAGAATCATGTTTATTGTAAGTTTGATTTATACATTTTGGGTGTATTTGTTTCTTTAGAGTTTTATTTTTCAACAGTTATATAATGTCAATTTTTCCTATCATATACGAATAATTTACAGTTATCTGGTTTCGAGTAACTAATAAAAATCCGTTGTAAATAGTTACAGCTTCAAGTCACTATAATAAATACAGATAATTTAGAGTTATATGAAATGAGGCATTCCCATCGAATTCGAATAATCTTTAAACAGCTCTATTTGAGCGATTGGTGGAACCCCAAGAGGAATTACCACTCTGAGTGAGAGTGAACATGGGAGTAATGGAAATGAAGAATTTCTCCAAAATTTGTCGTATCTCCAGAACTTAAGCCTTACCTCCAGATACTATTTGATGTTACCCTGGAAACCCTTCGTGTCAGGGCCTTACGCCCCTGCAGAGGATGCAGTTAGCATATTCTGATCCCCACCTCCAGATATTTCCGTTATTGATTTTAATAAGATATTGTTGTGGAGAAACTGGAAACCCCAACAGAACAATTTAGAGCGGTGTTTACTCTAGACTGACTGTCCGTCATCCCGACAGTAAGGCAATGGGACACACTCAGACCGGCTGTGTCAGACAGACCGTGGTTCTCGTCGGGTGTGTCTTGTCACTTGATTAAGACCGCCTGGCACGGGTGCCGGAGAAGTCTAACACACGTGCCGCATGGCTGCAACTGACATTTTGTCGAGCCTCAGGGGGCCGTCTCCCAAAGCTCTAACTCTCTCCGGAGAGGCTTGATTTATAGCCTGGCGTCTGATGCACCCCTTTTCAAAGGAATTCCGACAGGATCCAAGGCATTTTTGGGAATGCCAGGTGTGTCTGGTCAATGGCCTTGCGCCCGGACCCATCTTAAAAAATTGGTGGGTGCCAAGTAAGCCTAGCACTCATTACACGTAGCCGCGACCAACATTTCCTTGAGCCTCAGGTGGCTATCCTCCCAGGCTCTTACCTACTTCAGAAAGGCTCGGTTTATCGCCAGGTGCCGGAGGCGCCACTTTTTTAAGGGAATATCAACGGGTCCCAAAGTATTTTTTAAATCGCTGGGAGTGTTTGGGATCTGGCACCCACAATAAAAAGATCTAGTGCCGTACTCTGGTGTACGTAGAGCGTCTGACAAATAACTGTCTATCTCTCTAATAGCATAATGGGACACGCTTCGACCGGCCGTGTTAGACAGTTCACTGTTCTTGTTCGGTGTGTCCTGTCGTTTTGTTGGCCGGTCAAGGAGTGCCTGGTGTTTGTTTGCAAACTATGACACCTTGGCCTTTGGGGTCTGTCCACCTTCGGGAGGACTGAGTTTATTGCTTGGTGCCTGAGGCTCCTCAAAAAGGGAATGCCAACAGTATCAAGCATGAGTCTCGATTCGTGCGTGATCCCCACCATAAAATAGCCTGGTACCATGTTCTTATATGGTTGGATGTCAGATAAAGCGCGTCCGTCTATCCGACAACACGACGGGACATGCTGTGTTGACAGTTCGGGATTCTGGTCGGGAGTGTCTTGTTTTGTTCGTCGGTCAAAGCCGCCTGCCATGGGTGCTGGAGATGCCGAGCAGTCATGCCGCGTAGCTAAAACCGACATTCAGTTGGGCCTGGGACAGAAGCCAACCCCAGGCTCACAACTGCTGTGGCAAGGCTTGATTTATCGCTTGGTGTCTGAGGCAAATCTTTTTAAGGGAATGCCGACGGCGCCTGAAGCATTTTGGGAACCGCCAGGCGTGTCCTGCGCCTGGTCCCAAATTAGAAAGGCCTTGTGCTCCACTTTATTTGTCTGACATTCCACCATGCTGAACTTTTTATCCGATAAATAAACGACTAAGGCTGTCACATAAATCGACGTACCGTATTTCTCTTCCTAACAAAATATCTCTTATTTTACAAGTGTGTCGATCCTTACTACTCATGACTCAACATTTTCTTCGATCTTATTTCTTTTGTTTTTCATTGCATTTCTAAGACGAAGACTTACAACATTTAGAGGAATACAGAAAAAGGCTCTATAGTTAATTCGTATTAACCCAAAAGTTTTTGCCTTGGAAAGGTTTAAGTTTTGTTAAATATTTCTTCTGAGTAAAGATAAAAAAGAAATGACGCTGAAATAAACCTGCTAAGCGATAGAAAAATTGACGCAGATGTGTCAACAAAAGAAATAACGTTTAATAACTTCTTATTCTGGTTCAAATCCCATATCAGTGGCGACCACGTATAAGGCATTACTAGGTATTTACAAAAGTGTTGGCATAAGGTAGCAAGTGTCGAGCACCAAATCAAGGACTGGAATCGAGGTTGTAAAAACAATCTACGAGACTAGCTTACAATTGGATCGTATTCATGCTAATAACCTACCCAGACTGCAAATTTTTCTCACTACCGTTAACGCTGTTCATTCACTGGAACCTGAGGAACAGTAAGTCTCGACAAATCTCTAGGAATCTTTCCAGTATTCGAGCCGATCTTAACAATGAATTGTCAACGTGGTTTCGATTCTCCCTCAGATTTTTCCAGGTTTTTGGGACTGTTTATTCCAAGTACAATGACTACAATTGGTATACCATCACTCTAACATTTTACAGTTCTCTGGCAAGGTCGAAGTATTTGTCTAT
Organism: Sepioteuthis lessoniana; assembly: GCA_963585895.1. Lineage (NCBI taxonomy): Eukaryota > Metazoa > Mollusca > Cephalopoda > Myopsida > Loliginidae > Sepioteuthis > Sepioteuthis lessoniana. The sequence continues at coordinate 72,420,795 of OY757907.1, forward strand.
CTTTTCTTTTAACTTTGTGGTCGATCGGAACTGTCCAGATGACAATTGTTGTTACTTTATTTTTAGTTGGAATTAATCTTCTTCTTCTTCTTCTTCTTCTTCTTCTTCTTCTTCTTCTTCTTCTTCTTCTTCTTCTTCTTCTTCTTCTTCTATTGTCCTCTGTAAAAGGCTGTTACGTAGAATGTGTATCACCGAAGGCAACCTGCCACTTGACACTCCACAAACTAAATCCTGGTCAAGACTTCTATTTCGGGCGAATGATAAACAGACAAATAATGTGGAGGTTAATTCGGGGCTAAGCTGACCTCAAACGTTGGTAAGGGGGTGCCAATTCACTTTCACATACACCACCAAGTTCTTTGTCTTCCTACCCCCTCAGATCACGGTAGAACGAGCTTCTAGGTTAGATAATATTAACTGTAGACAGATTTTCAAAATTCTCTTGTAATGCTTTAAGGAGGCAGTAAGACGTTTATCGAGAATTAATGAAAGCGGTACGAGGCTGAGACAGGATACATGCAAAAGATGTCAAATTGACAGAGGAAATAACACAACCAAAAGATTTCAATACAAGGGTGCATTTAAAATATAACAAAATTTTAATATGCGACGACCAAACAAATAATGACGAGATTTCAGGAACAGTTTTTTTTCTTTTCTCTTTTCTTCTTAGAATATAACAAAATGTTAAGCCAACAGAAAAACATAAAACAAAAATGTCTCTCAACTGTTCTTTTTCCTCTTTCTCTTTTTTTTCTTTCTTTCTTTTTCTCTTACTTGAGTAAAAGTGTCTAAGTCGCCGGACTGAAGCATGTCGCAATGTTCATTCAATAAATTTAACTATTGCTGAGACAGAACCTTTACAGTTTCTCTCTTTTTTGAATGTATATAACTTTCCAATACTTTAGAATTGTAGAAGTAAAAGGGTTTGAGTTGTACTTATCTTTGACGGGTTTTCAATTTTTCAGATTTCTTTCTCTCCTTTTTACGGGTGAGTGACGTTCCCGGAGTCGGCTGAATTCAGCATGCTGTTCTAACACTGGCTTCTGTCCAAACTAAAATTCTTCATCAAATTACTCTAAAGCGTGATAGTCTTTTTGGCACGACGAGCCTATGGACCAATCATTCAACTTTTCCACTCCAACCACCTTGTCTGATCACGCCACTTGATTGACCTAGACTTCTTTCGTTCGACAGACTAAAGGGCACAGTGTAGATAGATTGCTCCTTCTTTCCCCTCCCATTTTAACGGTCAGTCTTAATGCCTGTTGATTCAAATAAAAAGGTAAGGGTATTGAACTCCCCTTCACTCTCTCTCTCTCTCTCTCTCTCTCTCTCTCTCTCTCTCTCTCTCTCTCTCTCTTATAGCATACCACGTCACACTACTACCACTAATAATAATAATAGTAGCTGCAGCAGCTTTATTTTCGGCTTCTTACAGTCTTTCACTGGGTCACTACCAAAGATCTAGGACGAGAGAAGATAGTGATTGCGTGTATATTTTCGGTTGTTATATTACCATTCATATTGATCGTATTCTCCAAAGAACGTTTTCCCAGTCGGCTGGGGCTGTAGAATACACTGACTGCACCTCTGCAGAGGGGTAAGACCCTCACCAACGAGTGTCCTGAACTTGACACTAAACTATCTGATGGTGAGGTTCCAGTGATACTGGAGATATGGGGAACACGGAACACCCCTTCACGGCCATTGCTCCTAGGTTAACTCTGACCCGGCGTGGTAGCACCTGATAAGGCCCTATCTATGGGTTAAATAGAACTAACTGCATACTTATGAAAAACTAAATTGCTTGAATTAGAACTGTTCGACTAAACTGGATAGCTTAAATAGAAATGTTTTTGACAATTGAACTGTACTTAACATTTAAACAACGTGCCTATGGTAAACTGAATTGTTTGAAATGCAACTGTTTTTTACATTGAAACTGTACATACACTAAATTGAATTGTTATATATAGAACTGTTTTGACATTTAACTGTGTGTAAAATCTGTACTTATACAAAACTGAACTAGCTGAATTAGAACTATTTTGACAATTAGTTTAATTGTGTACTCATGCTAAACTGATTTGTTTGAAATAGAGCTGACTATTTGCATAAAAATGGATTTGGCGTTAAATAACATGCAGAAGGTCAATATGCCATAAAAACCAATCGACCAACTAACCAGACTGCCATGACGCTAGGCAAGGAGTGATTAATTTTGCATTATACCGTTTCGAAAATTTGGTGGAAATTAATCATTTACAAACCGCAGTCGATGTCTAAGTTAGCAAAACAAAATTGCAAAATATCAGAATTTATTTTAAATAAAAACACACGTCGAAATTCCTGTGAAAAAAATAAAGAATGTTCTTGTGATTACATTTTTGAAATGGTCTATTTTTTAGATATTTCCCAATTAATATGTAATTTTATGTTGGTTCAGTTAGAGAAAAGGAAGTTAAAGTTAAATAGATCGACAAATGAATTTGAATGTGGTTTTTTGGGGTTTTATTTCATATAATCCTGCCTCACATGTGTTTCGAGCTTTGTGTCCCTCTTTAGAATAATAATGTCTCGGGTCGGCTCAGCTTATAACTTTTACAGGGAATGTTGTTTTAATATGGGTGTCATTCTTTCTAATTCAATTTTTTTATGAATGTACTAGCAAGTATCTACTTTGCATGTGTATATTCACAATATATATATATATATATATATATATATATATATATATATATATATATATATATATATATATGGTGACATATAAAAGTTTTTCAGAAAGTTCTAAGACTCGCTCAGAAAGAAGAGCAGAACTGAACATTTTTGGTTTGGCAATACACTGACAATACTTATAAAACTCAAAAAACTAATTCAGATCTCAAGTGTGTTTCATAAGAAAGTGGTTGTGTGTTACCACAACTAAAATTTATATATATATATATATATATATATATATATATATATATATAAAATTTATATATATATATATATAAATTTTAGTTGTGGTAACACACAACCACTTTCTTATGAAACACACGAGAGATCTGAATTAGTTTTTTGAGTTTTATAAGAATTGTCAGTGTATTGCATAACCAAAAATGTTCAGTTCTGCTCTTCTTTCTGACCGAGTCTTAGAACTTTCTGATAAACTTTTATATGTCACCATATATATATCTATATAACTATCTATCTATCTATCTATCTATCTAATTATATATATATATATATATATATATATATATATTGTGAATATACACATGCAAAGTAGATACTTGCTAGTACGTTCATTAAAAAAATTGAATTAGAAAGAATGACACCCCTATTAAAACAACATTCCCTGTAAAATTTATAAGCTTAGCCGACCCGAGACATTATATATATATATATATATATATATATATATATATATATATATATATATATATATATATTATAACAGTGTTAGTTGTCACTATCTCACTTGCTGAATTTGTGGCAGACCATAAGACAGCATAAAAACTTTCGTCGCAGATACGCATCCATGCTATTGAATATATATATATATATATATATATATATATATATATATATAAACTAATATATATATATATATATATTTATATATATATATATATATATATATATATCTATATATATATATATATAAACTAATATATATATATATATATATATATATATTTGAGATAATTATGAAGTATAGGAATAAAATTAAGATTACTTTTGTTCATATTTTAGTAAAATATCCAATACTTTCTTCAAAGGAAACGTGATCTTATTTGACATTTATTGCTACAATTTATTGATTAAATGATCAGATCGATAGTTCTATCCAATTTTCGACGCAATATTACGCTACAACGTTCTAGTCTCGTCTAAATATCATTAAAGAATTCACGTAAAACCTATATTCAATAACAATTTCATAAGAAAAGGTTTAAGGATACAATTATTCAATTTGACATCAGTTTATGAAAGAATATCGCGAAATATCGAATACAAAGTCAGGAACTGCTCAAAGAAACCTTTTCAGATTATTCTTTTCTCAAATATAGTATAAAATATTTAGTTTATTTTAGTTATCAACGCAATGTAGAATTCACATAAAAATCTACTCCTACGTCGAAAGTCCACGTAATAGAAATATTATCTACAAGTTTTAAAGAAAAGATCATTGAGATATAATGGCAAGCAAGCTAGTCTTGCCTCTGAGGAGGGACCTCGATCCCCAATAAGTGCCCTATATTTGCAGCTTTTTTCCAATTCTAATCCATGCTTAGTATTTTATAGGAGTACTTCGCGTGGTGTAATGTTTAACGAGGTAAGCTACAAACCATTTCTAGTGAGTTCGATTCTTACGGTGCCCTATACTTTTGTTCTTGTTCTAAACTAAGCAACATCAAGCATTTGTACATAAAGCTTTCTTTAACTGAAAGTCAATAATATGCAGCATTCACTGAGAATCGAACTCACAAGGTTATAACACAAGGCCTTATATCAAGCGATACATCCCTCAGCTAAGCTTAGTGACTGACTTCAAAATTTTACGGTCATGCAGGCTTTAGTTTAGTTTTGTTCAATTGTTTAATGGCATATATAACTTCGTGCATTCGAATTTACTTATTATTAGTAGTATTTCAATAAATTATCACTTATAATGAAATTTTTGATTATCTTTATTTATGATAGATTTTTAATTAGTCTTAATGACTTAATGACTAATGAATAAAATCAGTTATTTTCAATTACCACAAAAAAAACAACATTTGAATCCCTAATGTCGACAAAAATATGGTACCAACCTATACATATATGAAATTTATAAGTAAAACTGTCAATACGCACATACATGCTCATTATATATATATATATATATATATATATATATATATATATATATATATATATATATATATAATACCTGTCAAAAGAATTTGGTCACGCTCAAAACATTTTATTTCTTATCTTAAAAGTGTTAGTTTTATAAAACAAATAAAGCACCAAAAGGGTTTTATTTTTAAAGTAAATGCAAGTCTTCCTGAGCCTCATTAAATACAAATTAAAGCAAAAAATTAAAAAAAAAGATACTTAAACTTTAGTGTCATTAAAATTACCCCTTTTGGCTGCTATCACTGCTTCTTAGATTCTCGGCATTCATTCCAAGACACAGTTCTGCCTAAAGTTCTTGCCAGAGTTGCCAGAGGTGAGCAGCTGCCGTGGATTGTTTAGTTATGACTTTTCGTTCAAGTTCATCCCACACCAGTTCAATGGGATTTAAGTCCGCTGATTGCGCCAGCAAATACATCAGTGGAAGGAAGTGCTGCTCCTTTTTGCTTTTAATGTAGCTGTGGGAGAGTTGACAAGAATGCTTTCAGTAATTATCTTGCATGAGTACAGATGGGATCGCGTTATGCTGCTGCATCCGTTGATAGCCAGTCTGATTCTTTTTGTCCTTCACCTAGTGCAAATCCCCGACTTTGCAATCGGCAAGAGCCTCCGACACAATAACAAAGCCTCCTCCATGCTTTATGATTGATGTGATACAGAGGGTTGCACAGCTTTTCCGCCAACACTTGGTCACACGTAGACCCTCCTATTTGACCCAGAGATTTCAAACTTTAATTTCTCATTCCAAAAGACTTTATTTCACTGCTCTATTGTGAAGTTTTTATGTGCCTTGGCCCACTAGAGCCTTGTGACATTGTTTTGCTTCCTCAACAGTGGTTTCTTGACATATAGACCAGCTTCACAGAGCCTTCTCTTCAAAGTGGACGTGGATACATTTTTCACGGCATTGGTTCGGTTGTGCAGTGACGTCACGTAAGTTAATGACCCTGATGAAAATGTTCTCTGCTTTTATTGTTGCTTTTGTTCTACCAGCACTACTTTGGGTCTTGTTTTGTCCCGTTTCCTGATGTCTCCTAACAATAAATATAAATAAATAAACTGTAAATTTGGGGAATTTTTATTTGTAGTACTATAGAAGAAATACGCTTTCAAATCAGTATTTTAAAAGATATTTGGTTATATTAAGGTCAAAGTTACTAAAGAAGACTTGTATTTAGTATGATTAATAAAACCATTGTGACGCTTAACTTGTTTCTTTAAAAATAACACTTTTAGGATGAGAAATAAATATTTTTGAGGGGTCGTCAAATAATTTTGACTGGCAGTGTATGTATGTATTTGATGGTAAAACGTTGTTATTTGTTATCTTATTTGTTGCTTTTATAAAGAATGCTTATAATGGAAATGACAATAAATACTAAAATATCCGGACATCAAAATTGAAACTCATTCATTATTTTTCTATAGATTTTCTTCCATATATTTTAAAGGATTTAAGTATTATTCAAGAAAATTTGCCCAATAATCGTAAATTTAATGAATATAAATAATATGAGAGAATCAAGGATAGGCATAAGCATTTAATTCAATGCTTCTACCGATCTGCCATGTTTGTTTACGCACGGATCTTGAGTTGCGTTGACGAACGATAGATGGAAGCTATTTTGGTTGAATAATTGTTCCATTTTTACGTGACTAGTCTATATACATGTTTATTTATCATTTTATTTATTTACATATTTGTATTTTTTCATCACAAAAAGTCTACTGCGATTATCTCCCACTGTTTTCTTGTAAATAATAATTATTTGTGATTGTTATCACTCCATATAAACGCTTGCGCCTGCTTGTTTGTACGTGAGTATTTCGGTAGATATCCGTGTGTAGGGATGTATTTATACGTCTAGCCATGTCCGTGGAATATATATATATATGTATATATGTTTGTATATTTGAAGATGTATATGTATATATCAGTATGAATGCATATATTTAGTTATATATATATATATTGATATATATGTATATGTACAAATCTATACAAATATTCACACACACACACACACACACACATACATACATATATATATATGTATATATACCCCAATTATTCACTCACACACATGCGTATACACATAGACACATACATATAAACACATACATGAGTACAAACACAAAAAGCAATATAATATATATATATATATATATATATATGTGTGTGTGTGTGTGTGTGTGTGTGTGTGTGTGTGTGTGTGTGTGTGTGTGTGTGTGTGTGTGTGTGTGTGTGTGTGCGTGTGCGTGTGTGTGTTTAAAAAGCTAGACTTGTTTTGTGAGCAATTGGCAAGTGACCAAGAAGGAATGTTTAATAATTCACATCCAACCTGCTGAGAACCGGACAATCGTTGGCAGTGCTGAAACTCAGAACAATTAGAATAATTTTCAGTTATTTTTGCAAATAAAGCTACAGCAACACGTCTAATTGCTTCTATGCCGTTTCTTGAGATGGAAGATTATTTGACAGACGTCTCAAGAGGGATAATGAGAATGAAACCAAAAAATGTTGTTACCAGCATTATTTTTCTTCCCATTATTTTGCTACCGTTCATATTTTCCCACCAACTCTAACAGTTGATTTTACACTGGATTTTAAGTAATAGCTAATCTTCTTACATCACCAGGAATCTTTAAAATATCTTAGTTGAACTAAATCCTGTGGTCTGGGTTGCCCATATTCTTCCTTTACTCTCCAGTTCACTCATTTTTTTCCTAGCATTTTGGGTACTGTTTTTAAGGCACGAACTGAGATGGATATCAGCATCACTTTCATGTTCCACAGCTTTTAGCTCACCCGCAAGATTCAGGTAGTTGTCTCTCTTTTAAATTCTAATTTGCTATCTTCCTTTGGGACGACAAAATATCGTAGATGAAAAGTTGTTTTTTTTTTTTCGTCTGTATCTCAAAATCCGAGAAGAATTTATGCCTCATTTTCCAGAAAAACTGACTGGTTTGTGTAAGATAAAATTTTAGTCTCTTGCATAATTCACAGTGAATCACCTTTCCAGCCCAGTTTAACTTTCTTGTGTTCCTTTGAGCCAATTTGCCGTTTCGCTTTGTGGTAAACTGTATTTTATTCATTTGTTTTGCGATTATTTGTGCCTGCTGAATTTAGACTTCATTTCTCTTTTTGTTTGGCTTGGTTTTATGGCATATCAACAATAGTTGGTTATTTAATGCCAAATCAATTTTTATACATATAAACTGTTCTAGTTCAAACAATTCAGTTTACCATAAGTACGCAGTTTAAATGTTAAATCAGTTCTATTTCAAACAATTCGGTTTAGTATAAACACACACTTTAGTTCTATTTGATCCCTAGATAAGACCCTATGAGGTACTACCACTCCGAGCCAAAGTGGACCTGGGAGCAATAGCAAAAATGTATTACTTCGCATTCCCCAAAGCTCCAGCATACTAGAGCCTCACCATCAGATTGTTTTGTGTCATTTCAGGACACTCAGTGGGGATGTCTGAGGTTTTCTTTCTTCGCTATATTAACGTCTTCTAAAATGCAATTTCCTTAGCCCGTCACTTGAATTATCTATACAGTTCTTCCCATTTTTGTTTTCTATATTTTCTATTATTTTTCTTTTTGTCCTTAAGTTATTTTTGTTTTTATCATTTCTCTCTGTGTGTGTTTTTCACGCAAGCAGTAGCTGGTAATCTTTCACTAACGTCAGGGAATATACAGAAATTTTCCTCAGGTCTCCAGTAATCTTCTGAGTATTTTAGTCGATATTAACAATGTTGTGGTCTGTATAGTCTCGATCTTCCCTGTGATTTCTAATTCCTCCAGACTCTTTTCAATTAATTTGATAATTTTTACAAGCGTGCCACAAAAATTGGTATCACCAAAATATCCCACATTTTTTTTTAGCTCACTGACAAGATTTAAGTAGTTGCTTATCTTTTCACTTTCTTTGATCTTTACTCAGGCATCCGATGAAATAGCAAAATCCACAAGAAGACAAATTCTTTTCTCTTGTTAACAAAAACTTTGGCTTTTTGTCTGGGATTCAGTGATCCGTTTGTATACCAAAATCCTAGAGAATATTATGCGTCTCATTTTCTAAGACAAATTGTACTTTGTGCATATACCATTTGGCGGCAGCGGTGTCATCCTCATGCATCATTGCCTTACTTTATGCTTGAAATTCAAAGGAGAGTAGAATAAGATATACCTAGAATTATTTTCATATTCTCTGATACACGTGTTTTGGATCATACTCTATTTGTCTTACTTTCGGGTAATTATTAAGCAAATTTTTGGTATTTTGATATGGAGTCATGTACGTGTTAGGGATAAGTGTGTGAATGATTGAATGAGATACTGATCTACACATTAAATAAATTTCATTTCTTTAAATTGAGAGAAAGCTTTTGGAAAAAACAGAATTTGAAAAATCTTTTCTTATAAGAAAAGATGATATTTATTAGAGCGTATTTGCCAATATTTACACCACAAGAAATAGAATTTCACGCATTAAATGTAATAACTAGTATTGCCTAACTCTCGGTTTGGTTGGGGTTTGTGGTATATCAACTATTGTTGGTTATTTAAAGTCAAATCCTGTTTTTACATTTATATCAAATATGTGTATGTGATCTGTAAACACATTTTGTAGATACACACAGTTAAATGATCAAATAAGTCATTAGTTTGCCCTCACTCTAAATGGCAATCAGTTCTATTTGATCCATAGATAGGACCCCCTCAAGTGCTACATCACTGTGCCAGAATGGATATAGAGCGATGGTAATGAACGGATAATCCGCATTCCCCAAAGCTCGTCATCAGGCTGTTAAAATGTTACAATCAGTGCTGTCATTAACGGGATTCTATCCCTCTGCAGAGATGCAGTCGGTGTATTTTACACCCCCAGCCAACTGGGCTAGCCTAACTCTGCTTCATATATTTTGTGGGTGTAAAAGATATCTGATTTTGTCACTATGTGGGAGAGAAAGTATATGCTAAAAATGTACGCATAAGGAGTTAGAATATTTCTTTAGCTTGGGAAGACTCCTAGGGTAATACGAATATCTTTCAATAATATTTTCATCCATTTTAGCGAAGTTGAAATTAATCCAAAAATTGAAGGAATAGAATGTAAGATTTTCACTCAAGAGATATAAAGTCGAATGTTTTGAGTAGGTTTACGGAATGCATCCATACATCTACTGGAGAACTATCTATTCTATCACTTGGTTATAAGATTACGGTTGGGTCAGAACTAAAAAAAAGGGATAATTTATCATTTTTATTGGATAAAAATGTAATTTTAACAATCTAGGAGAGAAAAGTTATTTTTAGATTATTTTGGGTAACCCTTCTGATTTTTTACGGCAAGTCAAATATTGTCGTCTGCGAATCTCAAGGAAATTTCAAAACAAGCGCGTAAGTGCCGATTGGTCAATGGATAAATAGAGATATGAAAATTAGAGTTCCTCGAGCCCATTTTCGCACAAAAAATATTTCTTAATATGGAAATCAGTTGTTTTTTTTATTTTCATATTCATCCGATCCATCAACCAACGGGCAGGATATGACATAAGATCTGATTTTAATTCATAGTTTTCATTGTTCTTGACTATTTACCTACTTATGACAAAAAGAAACCAGTTTACTCAGCTATTTACTCATATCTTGGGAAGGAGAGAAATTATGGATTCATGCCTTTCTCAAGGATATTAGAGTGAAGGGAAAGGCAAAGGATTTAATCTTGAGACACCAATTCCAGTTGCTCCAGTGCGCTACCTATTAAGTGATTGATTTTAAAGGCAGTAATTTAGAAAGTTTTGCTTCGTTGTGGAACAAGGCCAAGGAGTATAGATTATCTAGTGTGATTCGAACTCACTACAAAGGATCTGCTTGCTAACCATTACACTAGGTAGGGTACACATATTGTTTATATGATGCTATCCAAATATTTACTACGAATTGGTATTGGTTTGGTTTGGTTTGGTTTATGGCATATTAACCATTTTGGGTTATTTAATGCTAAATTCTGTTTGTTCATATATAAAAGTAAAGTTAGCAAGGGGAACCCGAAGGCTCTCTTTCAATTAATTGCTACACCGAGGTGTAGGGAAGGGTGCAACTCTTTTCCTTGGATTGCATCACTTTAGCTTTGATATGTACATTATAATGCTGAGTGTTAAGCAAAAAGGCATCAAGTATCATTTTTTGAGTCTCTGGTATGACTTGACCTTGGATTGAACTCCGGTCTTCTGAGCCACTGGCGAACACTCTACCCAAATGAACTGGTATCAAATATGTATGATTTGTTAACACATTTTGTAGATAACATTCTTAAACGACCCTGTGCTCTTTTTTGCACATCGTTAAATGGTTTCAAGTATTGCTATATAACAGTCAGAATTTAACATCAGTCATTTGGTTGCACTCAGTTTGTTCTATTTGATACATTGATAGGACCCTATCTGGTGCTACCACAACGAATCAGAGTAGACGTGGGAGCAAATGGCAATGAAGTGGTACTCCGCATTCCCTAAATCTCTGAGGCAGGAGCCTCGCCACCAGATTGTTTAATGTCATGTCCTGGACACTCGTTTATGGTGGGGATTACCCCTCTGCAGAGATGCAGGTGGTATATTCTACAGCTCCATTTGTTAATAGGTATGATATCACCAAAATATAAGAATACCACGAGTTGGGCCGGAGAAAATCAAATTTGCAGTTCAATTTGATTGATTTTAAAGACCTATCAACTCGTCTAGAGTTATCTTATGCCGAGGGTTTAGGTCATCATGTACATTGTACATTGTTTATTTTTTGCACACGGTAATAAGATATTAGATTTGAACTTTATTCATTGATACTGTTTCCTCTGACAATAACCGTTACACCCAGCGCGCTTTGATTTAATATTAAGTAGGCACAGGTGCAGCTATTATAGCAGTGCATGAATTTTCTTCACTCAGAAAATATATACAAAAGTTATAAGGTAACAAGTTTGTAATGCTCCTGCTTATATAAATCTTTAAAAAAAACGCCATATAAACATAAGCACCAAATACTCATGATTCTTCACTGTTTTATAATACCGTATATACTCATATATATTCTGCCCATTGGCATTATGGTTAGAGCATTCACAAAAGGTCCTGGAGATCCAAGGACGAGTCACACCAAAGATTCAAAAATTGGTATTTGATGCCTCCTTGCTTAACACTCAGCATAAGACGGTACAGATCAAGAGTAAGTGGAGCAATCCAGGGAAAGGACTAGTGCCCTCCACTATACCTTGGTGTAGTGTTATAAAATTAAGGAATGATTTTTTTTATAGTAATCATTTTTCGTTAATTATAATTTACCATTCTGTATGTGCATTATTATTATTAACACCACCAAATTATACAACAGTTGTAGCTCATGAAAAAGGGAGCCTTCGGCTCGCCTTCGACTACAGTTAACCAATTTACTATATGCTTGTGTATAAGTTGAACTTCAATTTGTAGTTACGGTTTGGTTTGGTTTGGTTTTATGTCAGATAAACCTTTGTAGGTTATTTAAGGCTAAATCCATTTTTATACATACAAACAGTTCTACTTCAAACAATCCAATTCAGCATAAGTACGTAGTTTAAATGTCAAAATAGCTATTTTTCAAACAATTCTAGCCTAGTTTGCTAACAATTTCACTCCGAAAAGAACCTTTCTTGATTTGATCAAAATTATCTTAGTTTGTGTTGTGGTCTTCAGATAAGACCAGTGAAAGAACAACTCAAGCAACAGGTGATAGGTAAACGTTTTTGTATTAGCAGAAAAAGGAAGTTATACAAAGGAAGTACTAACCATGCTCGGCTTGCAGTCCGTCTGTCGAATGCCTCGTAAGGAACGAGAAGTTGTCTCCTTTATTTCCTGCAAAATACAGGAAGGCACAAGGCCTTAAGTTTTGTGGGGGAGGGGGGAAGGGTGCGGTCTTGCAATAACTATGTTTTAACTAGTGGGACCTAGCTAGCCACATTCGCCGACCCATTCAACAATACAATATATAGTCATTCATCCGTCGCCATGCGCGCTGCTGTCACCAAAATACCACATTTGCTCGATAAAGAAAGAACCTACTTAAAATCCCGAGAGTGATGCATGATTTTATTTACAAATTGAGATTTTTACAAATGAATTCATATGATGGGGATGGGAGAAAAAAACCCGAAATATATACAGAAACAAAGGAAAAATCCCCCGTTTGGTTGCCCTCCCATCCCCCCGTCTATAAAATTGGAGGCCGACTGTTTTCCGGGCGAAAAGAACCGAAAACAAGCCGGACCTAGCCTAGGTGGGGCAGGGATCCTAATCTACAGGGGTAAAAGGAAATAAGGGGTCGGGCGCGGTATGGGTTGATTCAAACAGGTAATATGATTTTTTATACATATGAATGTTCAAGATCTTCAGTAAAAGCGGGCTGGGATATGGGTTAAGGTACAAAAATAATGGGGATGGGGAAGATCTTGAGAACTAATGACTAGGTGACGGGGACAATGACTGACAACATACTGCTAACTAGGTTACAAGGGGAAAAAGCTTTGCCTACTTACCGGGGGTGGGGTCCCGAAGGACCCGTACCGTAGACGCCATGAGCGGGCAGAGGAGGGAAGGATGACTCCAACATTGCCCCCTTTCTTACGACCAGGCTCGCTGCATTCACCCACCTTCTGCTGAATGTTATGCGATCCAAGCGTTTTCTATCGCATCTGATTTTGACCCTAAGCGAATGCCTAAAGTACAATACCAGATCACGATGAGAAAAGTTTGCATCATCATACAATCCCTTCTTTCGCGTAGTCCAAATCACCATTCGAGCTACAGCCAGGATCGCGAGAAACACCACACGCTTCTCACCCTGAAACGGAGGAAGAACGTTGTCCACGACGTAACCAACGTCGAGCAGCACGAGCTGCTTGGGTTCGATGCGAGCCGTCCACTCCCCGACGTGATCCCAAAACGGGCGAACTCGCTCGCAGTAGTAGAAGGCGTGCTCAGCCGTTTCTTCTAAGCCACTGCTGCAGCGAGGGCAATCAGGCATGTCTGCCAGGCCCGCTTTGCAGTTCAAGCCGAAAAGGGGTAACGCATTCCGTGCAAGTCGCCAGGTGAGCGAGAACTCGGAGTTGTTCAAGAAGCTCGATCCTGGCGCCCAATTCCAGTGAGAGCGGATCTCCTCCGCCGTCAAGCCTCGCCGCTCGCTAAGAGGATCAGAAGCGGAACCCACCACTAATTCCCGATATAGCTCTTTCCGAGGCCGTGAAAGGTCACTGGACCCAAGAAGGTTACGAAGGGCCTTTCGGCACTCGCGGACAAACAGTGCTTCGCCCAAAGGCTTACGTCGACCTTCAGCCTTTGGGTCTGACTGGAGGCGAGGAAAAGTCCGACTCGCCTTTCGTCTCCACACTGCGTCCCCCGTCAAGGACCGGCCCAGGTATGCAAGTCTTTCAGCAAGCCAGTGGCTCTCCAGATAAGGCATACCCAGACCCCCGTTGCGTGTACGTTGGATACAGACCTGCCTACGGACCATCGGCCTTGCACCTCCCCAGAGCAATCTGGAGAGGGATTGTTGCAGTGCCAACCGACGTGCCTTAGGCAGAGGAAGTACAGCCAATCGGTAAAGGATCAGAGGGAAGACGTACGTGGCGCACGCCTCCGCCCTGCCCTTTAAGGACAACCTCCTTGAAAGCCAGATTCCCACCTGAACATTCACCTTGGTTTGTACTTCCGACCAATTTCGCTCCAGTTGGAGGTCAGGCCCGAACCACACCCCGAGGATGCGGATGGGTCCGTCACTCCAGCGGAAGGGCCCTGGAAGAGTATTGCTACCCCTCCAAGCACCAAGCCGCAAACCTTCGCTTTTGTCAAAATTGACCTTGGCTCCTGCGATCCGCTCGTACTCGACAACCGCCTCTTTCACAGCCTTTATATCCAGACGGCGGGACACAAAGACTGTGACGTCATCAGTGAACGCGGAAACCCTTGCAGCAAGGCTGCTAACAAAAGGTATACCGCGCAGGGACGGACTTGTCCTCCCATCCCTAAGCCTGCGCAGGAGGGGCTCCAACGCGAGGACATAGAGAAGAGGAGACAACGGGCAGCCCTGCTGGACCGACCGCTCGACCGCAAATACCTCCGAACGTCTTCCGTTCACCTGCACCACTGCCTGAGGGTTATGGTACATCATACTAATCCATCTGCGGAACTCCGGTTTGAATCCGGCAGTCTCCAAAACAGACGTAGGGCGCCTCTGGTGGTGTAATGGTTAGCAAGCTCGACTAGCAAACCTACACGAGTGAGTTCGAGTCTCATTGGGTGCCCCTTTCATATGGCCTTGTGCCACATCTAAGCAAAAAGCTTAGTAAATTTCCAAAACAGACGCCAAGAACCGATGGTCGACCCTATCGAAGGCCTTGGACTGATATAAACTGATCAGCGCGGCTTCTGTGTCGTCTTCTATCCCCTCTAGGACTTCGCGAATCAAGTGCAGGTTGTCCTGGATCGATCTTTCCTTCACAGCAAAGGTCTGTTCAGGGCCGATCAGATCACTGATGACAAGCTGTAAACGATTAGCTAAGACCCGGGCCAAAATCTTAAACTCTGTGTTAAGCAGAGTTATGGGCCTGTAGTCATCTAGCCCCTCCCAAACATGTCTGCCACCTTTCTTCAGCAATGTGATCACGCCCTTGGTAACGCTACCAGGGATGGCTCCCTGGGCGAACCAATGGTTGAACACATCCGTCAGAATAGGCACAAACATGTGCGACATCCTCAAGTACACTTCGTAGGGCAAACCATCTAGTCCCGGCGACTTGTTGAGGCCGACCTGCTTCAACGCATCACGGACTTCGCATTCAGTAACCAAACCCTCGCAGCAAGCCGCTTCAGCCACACCAAGGCGGGGGAAGTCGGCAAGATAGCTACGCAGTCGCGTTCGTTTTCACAGCTTTGTTGAGAGCTCTATTTAGCCTAGATCTACGAATCCCTTGTAGCGCTCGCTACTCTCACGCTCAAGGTCCCTCCTAGCTAGCTCTACACCTAGGGAGTCCCCCCCCAGCCACCGCCCGGGAAAGTCTATCTTCTATAGACTTCGCCTCCTTGGTCTTATCTAGGCTGAGCTGTTGACCGTACTTGGTGGCGAAGTCTCTAATCCTATATTTCAGAGAAACCCACCACCTATTCCCGGTAACCGCCCCCACTAACGCCCGCTGAATTAGGGATTCTAGCCGGTCCCGGAAGTCCCGTATCTCCAGTAAGGAGGTATTGAACTTCCAGTAGCCGACCAGACTAGGCCTATCGGCTAACCGCAGACTGACCCTAACAAGCTTATGGTCAGTCCACGCTATTAGGTGGAACGTGGGACAACTAACGAAATCAATGTCAGCTCGTCTAACTAACACTCTGTCCAAGTAGGAACCTACTTGGCAGAGGGCGAGCTATCTAGCCACGTCCACATCTCCCGCCCTGAGTGATCAAGACGAAACCTGTCGACGAGACCGTGACGAGTCATGAAGCCGACAAGGCTGCTATCACACATTCCCACACGCCTAGCTCCCCGCCCGACCTCATCTATCTTGGGATCAAGGATCGCATTCCAATCACCCATTAAGACTAGCCGCTTCGTATCGTCCAGGAACGGCGCCAACCGACGAAAAAAGGAAACCCTCTCCGCAGCGATATTGGACGCATAAACCGCAACCAGACGAAACTTGAAACTTTTCACGGCAACATCGGCCACAACCAGCCGGCCCCCGTCACCTGCAAAAACAACGTCAACATCAGCATCAAGGCTGCGTCCAACTAGCAGAGAGACCCCAGCGCCGATGCGGCTGCCGTATGCTGAGAAAACGTTAAAGTCGCTTTCCAGCACCCGACAGTCGGCATTGCAAGTGAAGTGGGTCTCCTGCACAGCAGCAACATCGACTCTGAGGTTCTTGAGTTCACCAAGCAAGCGCGCACACTTGCTTGAATCCCTCAGTCCCCTCACATTCAAACTGGCAACGTTTAAAGCCATCAATCTCACTTACCTTACTCAGTGTCGACTACGGGCCGGAAATCCTTCGGGGTGAGGATGCCGACAGCCTGACGCAGGGAACCGGTGCCGAGTTCAGTTGTCACCCGGTTGTCCCTGGTGATTCCACCGACATCTATGGGGAACCGCAGCTTTAGGGACCTGTAAAGGGACGGGTGAACCAAAATTGGGACCCTGCCCGAACAAAAAGGGATACATTTTTTAAGGGAGGAGTGCTCCAACTCCGCCAGCTTTATGCCCGTATCAGTCTGACAGACCGTACTCAAGAACTTCCATACGCCCTTGGTACGGTCGCCAGCTTACCGGACAAAAGTGGTCACCATGGCTGCACTCCTAAAATTCACAGGATTTGAAACATTTAGGTTTTGTATTTTTTCCAGGCTCAGCAGCGGCTTTAGTGCCTTTCGCAGCTGGAAGTCACCGACTGCTTCCAGCTCTACTGAGCACAAAGCCGCTGCCTGCTGTATTTGCGTGATTGTCAGTTCTTTTTCGCTCTCCTGCCGATTTGCTTTTTTTTTACTGGCAGGAGGGTCTTGTTTCCGTTTTGCCGGAAAGAGTTCTTGTGAGGGTATCATAGTGGGACTGAGTGAGGGAAGAGATGGAGTCCTAGTTAAGTTTAGGGGCTGGGACCGGTCTGCTGATTGTGACCTTGGGAGTGGGATTTGATAGGGTCGGTGATATTTCTTGAGGCACTGTTCTTGTTGGGGTGAGAGGGTGAACATTTGATGTGGTGGTTGTGTGGGTTGTAGGATTTGAGGGGGGGAAAGGGTGGTGGAGGTAGAGGTGGAGGAGTTGGTTGTTTTTGTGGTTGAGAGGAGGGACCTGCGTTGGGTTGTTCGGGGCATATTTTTTTTGCGGTCCCTTCCCCGCTGTCCCTTCTCCTCTTCAAATTAAAGTTGGTTTCCATCTCTTCCGGGGCGTTTGGTTTATTTTTCTTTTTTTGTTTTTTCGGAGATGTCTTCGGTGTTGTTGCTGCAGGTCTGGGTGATGCTGCTGGTGCCGATGTTACTGGTGCGGGCGTTGCTGGAGTCTGTGTTGCTGGTGTGGCTGATGCCGGAGTTACAGGTGGTTCTGGTGTTGGTGTTGCTTTTGCTGCTACTACTGCTGCTGCTGCTGTTTGGGCCTTTTTTTGAGGAGGGGATGAGCTCCTCTTTCTGGCCACTTCCGTCCAGCCCTCTTGATTATTGGATTTGGGCTGGGCTGGACCCGGGCCCTTGGCCTCCGCTTCTTTGTTGACTGTGGTGGTGGTGGTGGCCGCTGCGTCCCCCGTTGTTGTTGTTGTTGTTGCCTTTTCTCTGTTTTCAGGGCGCTGGGGGCAAAACTTGGCGATGTGGCCAATTTGTTTACACCCCCAGCACCTGGGGCGTCTTCCCTCCACCAACACAATCATCTGCCGATCCCCGCAGATTAACGTTTCCGGGATGGCTTTGAAGCCATCCCTTGTTAGGCACAGCCGGAAGGCATAGTCCCCGTAGGCTGTCCCGGCCGGGGATCTGAGGAGGTTGAACTCCTCAACCTGGCCAAAGGCACTTAAGTATGCTGCCAGGACCTCCCCAGTAATAATGGCTTGGACATTGCAGACCGTGACGCGGAGCCTACGGGTGCCTTGATATTCCGGCTGTAGCCTGAAGTGCTTCGTAATTATGTCTTTTTCGGCTGTTTTAGCCGCTTGTTGTTCTGTGGGAAACAGGACATCCCATGTGGCGAAACTTTTTCTACAGAAGTACTGGCATGGGATGCCTGACTTCCTCAGCAGCTCTTCGAATGAATCTTTATTGAGCCCCACCAGCCTTTTTGTTTTAAGGTCGGAAACGACCAGCGAGAGGACTCTTGGTATTATCTTCTCTGCTATTTCCGGGATGGGCAGTATCTCATTGCCCTTAAAGTATTGGGCATATCTGCCCACCCGGTCCTTTTCATAATCCTCCGGTCCTCTCTGCTGGCCTTTCCAGGCTGTGGGGCTTTTTTGAGCCGGCTGTATTGGGCTGTCCTGGCTATCATTTGTTTCTTGGGATTCGGCGGGGATCGGCAACGAAGGCCAATTTGCCCCTATCAGGCTTTGTGTTTCTGTCGAATTAGTTGGAGTTGTTGCCCCCTCCATGGCTGCGAAAAAATAATAGCAGCCAGGAGGGTATGATTAAACCTCCAACTGTAGCTTAGTATGGAGGGGGGGCTCTACAGTTTTAACTGAAAGAATGTCAAAAACAAATAAAACAAGTGAAATGACACCACACAAAATTAAAAACAGGTAGAACCCCTGAAAATGAAATGTAAATAATACGGCAACAAATAAAATCCGACCAACAATGAAAACAAAAAAGTCGGATAACAAGTGACAAAAACAAAACAAGTCAGTCGACAAAACAAAGAGTTCTCGGTAAGACTTGAAAAAAATTAAAGTTCAAACAAAGTCACAAAAAAAAAAAAAAACAAAGTCTTACCGAGATAACAATTTTTAACAAGTAATCCAACAATTTTCAACAAGTAATCCAACAATAAGTAATCCAATAATAGTAACAACGTAGATCAACACTTTTCGTAAAAATAGAGAAGTCGTCTCCCCGAGCGAGCTAAGCTCGTAGAATATGTTTAGGTTGGACGAGTATGGCAGTATATGTCCCCATAATAGTTTGACACAAAGCTTATTGTATTGGGCACCCAGTGAGAATACAATTCATTAACAATTGACTGCTTGCCTAGCTTACTAAATATTGCACCTCGTGAGGGACCCTTCTTTATCAACTAAATTCTGCTTAGTTTGACACAAGTTCTGAAGTATTAGGCACCCATTGATAATGAAACTCTCTACCAATGGTCTGCTAGCTTAGTTTGCTAACCACTAGTCTCGTCATGGATCCTTCTTCATTTGCTAAGCTTAATTTAAATTGGCTCAAGGCCTGAACTATGGAGCACCCCGAGAGGACGATTGGCTAGCCCAGATTATAATATAAAAATTATGACTGGTAAATCTCTTTTGTTTATGTTGATTTTTTTATAGGTTTGATTTCTTTATTTAATGGCATGATCAACCTTCGTGTGTTATTTAATACCAATACCATCCTTGCAAATGAATAGTAGTGGCGCTATACCTTCTCCAAGAGTTTTAGTTAAGAAATGAACAAAATTTGACTGGACTTCGAACTCACAATCTATCACGTTAGCCACAACGCCACCGGCCCTAACTTTGATATTTTATTCTATCAATAACAGTTTGTGATCGTTTAGTGTAAAAATAGCATTTTTCAACTGAGGTTCCTTGATAGAATCAATGTCAAAGAGTATACTAATATCGACGAAATATTTCGTCTGCAAATCCAGGACAGTCGTTGCTTACATGAATTTCATGAGAATCTAAGACTTGTCTTGAATGTCTCTCCAATTCATTTATACGATGCTAACTGTATCCTCTGCAGACGAGAAAGACTTCAAAAGTGATGTCCTTGTTTTGACATAAAATTGCATCTGATGGTGAGTTTATAGTACCCTTGCATGCTTATCACTTATGCCAAAAGTTAACGTGGCTTTGGTTTAAGGGCTTCTTAAATGAAATAATAATTAGAAAGACTAGTAGACTATTTTCACTCGGTTCCCCTTCTGGCCTGGTGTCAAATTAAGGTAAACAAAATAAATGACCACTAAATTGTAATAAACAGTGTACCATCCAATTGGTGGGGTTTAGAATTACTCTCAGGTTCACTCTGGTAGTAAGTGTGAGGGTCCAATCTGCGGATCAAAAAAGCTGTTTAAAAATATTCGTATTCAATTCGACAGCTTGCAAAAAGTTTCTTATGAAACAACAACCGAAAAAAATCAAAATATGAACGTACAATGGACGGGATACCCAATGTCGAGGCATAAAATAACCCTTTATGAATTTATAAATATAAATATAAATCTATGAATCAGTCTATCTATCCAGGTCATTGTTCGAGGCACGGAATTTGTAAAACACACCATTCTTCAAAAATATGCATCGCATGTTTATTGACGCTCTCATTGTTTAAACTCAGGATTTTTTTCTCTGGTTGTTATTTACAAAGTTTTGCTTAGTTGTGGCACAAGGCTTGAAGTATAGAGTACCCAATGAGACTCGAACTCATTAGTAATGGTCTATTCGTTAAGTATCACACCAAGTGGAGTACCCATATTGTTAATGAGATGCCATTCAAATATTTACATCTAATTAACACAAATATCAACATATAATAGGAATAAAAAAGGACTAAGCCGGAGAAATCAAATTACATTATTTTCAATTCGGCTGATAGATTCTAAAAGGCATTTTAACCCATCTTGAGATATTTTATGCTAAGAGGTTAGAGAATGACGTCAATTGTAAATTTATGATTACAGCTTCTGCGATTTTTTAACATATTTGTGATATCAGGTATTTCTATCTAATACAAATAATTTGCACGCAGTTGCATGTTTTCAGGTATTCTTTTTCTAATAATAATTATAGGGTTTCATGAAATTATTTATATTCAATAATATTCATTTGTTTTCAAACAGTTACGTCTTCAATTAACTAATAGTTACAACTCTTAGTAAACATTTATAGCTTCAAATAAATGTCCTTAAAAGAAATAATTTTCAGTTATATATCACCATATATTCCTATCGAATACGAATAATTTTTGAACAGATTTATATGACTCAAAGTGGACCTGGGAGTAATGGTAATAAAGGGCTTATCCACAGTCATCAGAATTTTGTCAGTAGTTCAAGATTTTGAGTTTCTTCTTAATTTTTTTTTTATTTATGTGAAGTACTTCAGAATCCTAAGTAAATGTTGTTAAGTAAAAATTTGTGTACAAAATTTTAGATGGTGCAAATTTCATTGTTTTACATAATACGAAAATACGAGAAATATTAGTTTTCAATGATTTGAAAACAATTGAAAGACCGAAACCGCAAAACCTGTATTCCCCTTCCCTATAAAACACACACACACACACACACACACACACACACACACACACACACACACACACACGTCAACATAAATCTACCTGCACTCATGTATTATATTAGGAAAGATTCCGATTGCCCTAGTAGCTATTACGACAAATTCAAAATGAACACACCAAATTAACGAATGAAAAATTAAAATGTTAAACAATTATAAATATTTACAAAATAAATCTTAAAACCCTACGATTTACCTCTTATTCTTAAGCTCCTGGAAAAAAAAAACGTGAAAATCGCCATCGAAAACTAAAACAAAGATCCGAAAAGTCGTGTATTCCTTTTCCTATGATACCCAAAGAAATGTTACATACATAGATACACCCACACTCACCTACGCACCCACCCTTATTTATATTTACAGTCCCATCCACAAAGCCACTCGCACACAAAGTGAATTTTTAAGCGGAGTTTTACTGGTTTAAATTCAGAGTTTTCCTTCTCCAAGACTGGTTGCCATACCAAGGTTAAAGAGCTCAGTCTGTCCTGCTATTTGCCCATATCTTGAATGAGAATAATTGATGCATAACTTTCTCAAGAGTATTAGCGCTATGGGAAATGCAATCAGCCTCGTCCAGGTTTTAAAATCGGTTCGCCGTTTCCATTTTCTGCGACGGTTACCATCACGCAACGAGCCCTATAGTTATAGGGTAAGACATAAATAAAATCATATAGATACTTACATACGTGTCCATTACAATATAGATGAGCTAGCATAATCTAAATGTCAATCCAAATTCTTTAACTAAGTATTTATCAAACTTGTGTGTCACACTGTCTTCATTATTTAATAATGCGTCATTCCATTAAAAATGAATTTAATGGGCAAAAAATAAACAAAGGTTTACTTTGGTTTATTTGTTTGATATTATATCAACCTTCTTGGGTTATTTAATGCCAAAGCCACCTTTGTAAAAGAAAAGTAATGGTACTATCTAACCCATAGCTGGAAGGGATAATGAAGTCCATGACTTTCCCAAAAGTATTTGCACAAAACTGAATGTAATAATGTGACTGGAGTTCCAACTCGCAAACTAGGATATCACAGTCCAGCAGGTTAGCCACTAAGAGGATTCCTCGTACGAGCATAGGAGTGAAATAAAGAAAGTAATGAAGATAGAAAGGGTTGAAATACAAAAGAAAGAAAGAAAGAAAGAAAGAAAGATTGCATTAAATAAGAAAGGGAGGATTGAAATAACAAAAGAAGGCAAAAGATAAATAATGAAAGAAGTGAAAGAAAATAAATAAATAAATTGATGAAGGAGTAAAATAAAAAGAAAGTAAAAAAAAAAAACAGTGAAAGAAAGGCAGAAAGAATCGTGACGTAGTGGCTTCAGTACTGATCTGTTGTCCTGCAGTAAACAAGATTTAATTCCAATTGCGCAATTACGTTCACTTTAGGACAAATGACCCTTAGGAAAGATAGGAATTCCTTTAATCCCCAGCAATAGCTTAAACAGTATCACAGCTGTTTTTCTACAAGGATGACTTTGCCATTGAATAAGCCACAAAGTTTGACATGCCATGAATACTAAGACACGAAATGAAAAAAGAGCCAATCTAGAAAGCCTTCACTACGTCGGATACGCAAAAAAAGGAAACCAACGATAGTTTATCTCAGAACCATTTTTATTCGAAAGAAAGATAAATCATAATTACTAAACTGCAAGAAATATTCATATAATTTAAGAAATATTTTTTCAACCTGATGTAAACTTAAGCATTACTAATACTCTTCTATTATCTAAACAGATATCTTTTACCTATTGAGTATACCTTTACCGACAAAGAATATACATTATGTCAGATTATAATTGAGGTTTGAATATGATAAGCTTAAACAGGTTTTAGGTTTTGGCATTTGATACAACGTCAATAAAGTTATAAACTTCGTTTTAAGATCCCTACAGAATCAATTATTTCTATCGTACACTTTTCTATCAAATACGTACAACATTGACATTTTTATTTGATTCTACAGATTGTTTGCCTGTATTCATAGAGTAGGATGCATGCAATATATTTATCTTGACTTTATGCAGGAATTCTGGGAAAATCTTTTCATGTCTATGAAGGATCCATTTGAACAGTATTTATTTATGGGTCGGCATCTTTGCCAAGGATAGTGGCCTATTTGCAAACGTTCTCGATTGCTATATCGTTAGTAGCGAGTTTGAAATCTCGTCACGCTATTAGATTTATTTTCAGACAAATAACCTTGGGAAAGGCATGAAACCTATTATCTCCCTAGATATGGGTTAAATAGTACCATTACTGATCTTCTACAAGAATAGCTTTGGCATTAAATCACCTTCGAAGGTTGATATGCCGTTTAACAAAGAAATCAAACTCTCCTACCTTGGGTAAGACTATCTGTGCTTTTAGCCTAAGATTAGATTGTCCCTCTTACGCTTTCTGCTTAAAAAGAAAATATTGAAAGAAGTAGAACATGTTACTCCGCCCTTTTCTTCTCATTAAGTTCTCGTTACCGGACAGGACGCGGCAAAAAATAAGCCCATTTTAATCCAGGATATTAACTGGACACGCACAAAATATGTTTGTTATTGCCAAAGAATGCAGAAGCCAAGAAGAACTCAGAGCAAAGTGGAATTGAAATTCTTGATTCCAAGGTGACACCAGAAAGGCTTGAGGAGTCTGACGCCCCAGTGACAAAGATCTTGGGACTGGGAATTTTTGTTAGTCGGACATTGTGTTAAATGTGCTTTTGTGAGGAAGCGAATTAACAGAAATAACTCAGTGTGGTATCTGGTTAAATTATTACACATACACACATTAATATCTTGTGGTTTTGAATGGACAAAACAAATACCAAGTACGAATTCTATCACAGTAAAATGACCTTGTGTTGCATCCCGACCTAGTGGAAAATCAAATCAACAAAAATGAAGCCAACTGAACTTCTTATTGTCTTATATAGCCATCTTCCTACCCACAATTTTATCTCCGTCCATTATAATACAAGTGACAGAAGGAAGCATCTATGAAAATACTAGGTAAGTGGTCTGTGTTTTATTTTCTTCATTCAAACAAAATGCACCTTCACGTATACACACATGTACGAGGTGCATACGATAAGTTTCCAGACTTTTTTCGTATGGGCACTTTTATTGATAGTACACACATGAAACTCTAGTCCCCTTCGAAGTAATCTCCTCCGGCTGCAATGCACTTGTTGTTCCGTACCAACAACTTCTGGAAGGTCCTATGGAACTCCTTTTGTGTGAGCGTGTCAATGGCCTTCGTCACAGCTTCTTTCATCTCCTCAATTGTCTCATAATGACAGCCTCTGAGCTTAGGGAATAACCAAACGTCACAGGGAGCAAGGTCTGGACGATAGAGAGGCTGAGGAAGTGTCTTCATGCCCATCTTGGTCAAATAGTCTGTGACAAGGATGGAGTTGTGGACTGATGAATTGTCCTGGTGGAAATGCCACTGAGCTAATTTGAAGAGAGATGACCTCTTCCGACGGAATCTCTTCCTGAACTCCCTTAAAACCTCAACATAGTAACCCTAACCCTAACCCTAAGCCTTTGGCCAATCAACTCTGGTGTATTGACTTCTTTACTCTTCCTACACCTCTCATCATCCCTCACAGACTCCCTGGCTTCCTTGAATCTCTTATGCCACTCAAAAACTGATACTCGATTCATGCAAGATAGTCCAAAAGCAGTCTGAAGCGTTCCATACGTTTCTGTGGCATTTTTTCCAAGTTTAAAACAGAATTTTATAGCATATCGTTCTTCTAAAGTGTCAGATTGCATTTTTGAAATTTACCAGCTGTGACAATCAGGCTTTAGTAGGGTGTATTCCAATTGATTCTGTAGCTGTTCATTTGAACCTGAAATTATAAAAAAATGGTCTGTCATCTCAGAAGATGTATACCAACAATATAGTGAATTTTCAAGAGTCTACGACAATTTTAAATGCTTATACGAAAAAAGTCTGGAAACTTATCGTATGCACCTCGTTAATATTTTCCCCAGTCGGCTTATTACAGAATACATTGACTGCATCTCGGCAGAAGGGTAAGACATTACAACAAGTGTACTAGATAGGACACTAAACGATCTGATGGTGAAATTCTAGAAATGCTAGAGCTTTGGGGAAAACGGAGTATCCCTTCATTGCCATCTCTCCCAGGTTCACTCTAGCCCGAAGTGGCAGCACCTGATAGGGTCCTATCTATGGGATAACAAAAACTAAGCCGTTTATTTACGCTAAAATAACTTGTTTAAAATTGACTGTTTTTACATCTAACTGTGAGTAAACAAAAAAACTGTACTTAAGCTAAGCTGAAGGAGTGTCCTCGTGGTGTAATGGTTAAAGCGATGGACTGCGTAATCGTCGTAAGCGAGTTCGTACTCAAGTCGCGCTATTACGTTCAGCTTTGGGCAAATACACTTGGGAAAGGTATGAACCCCCTTATCCTCCCAGCTATGGATTAAATAGTACCACTACTGTTCTTCTAGGAGAATAGCTTTGTCATTAAATAACCTACAAAGGTTGATATGCCATTAAACAAAGAAACCAAACCCTAAAGTAAGCAGAATTGTTTTGAATAGAACTGTTTGATCATTTAAGTGTGAGAAAAATGATTGATGTTTAATTGAATCGTTAATGATTCATAGGAATACTTGAAACTATTTAACTTTGTTCACACGCTAAATTGAATTGATTGAAATACAATATGTATAAAAAGGAATTTGGCATTAAGTTATCTACAATGGTTGATATGCCATAAAACCTAACCAAACACAAATATATATTGGATTGATAGGAAGTTGTAGCTACAGATTTAATGTTTTAAACGCAACTGGAAATTAACCAATTAAAGAGTGCTTTCATCAGTTATTATGTTTTCATTAGTGAAAGTGTGTGCATTAAAATCCAATCGATGATCTCACGCCCTCAAATTGGACGAACTGAAAGTGCATATTCGACATGTAATGTTGTGCGAGTTTAAGAGTAACAAAAACACTACAGAAACATCTAAGAAAATGTTTTGTGTTTGTAGCCATGGTGTTATTATTGACCGCCAAGTTTAAAACTGGTTTTCAAAGTTTTGTTTCGGCGATCGGTCATTGAGAGATGAATCCAGACCAGGACGTTTATCAGACCTCGATCAAGATGCTTCAAGAGAAATGGTGAAACGCAGTACTCAAGAATTAGCACTTGACCACAACACTTCCCAATCCACAATCTACCATCAATTGAAAAAGATAAAAAACGTAAGCTAACTGAACATATGACTTCCTCATACTCTCCGTTGGAAAAATAAATATCGTATATCCGTAGCGACAAATGTTCTTTCTAATCAGAGAAATAAACCGTTTCTCAAGAAACAAGTAAAAAGTAATTTGCTATATTATTATTATTTTTCATTATCAAGTGATGAAAGATCGTTATTTTATGACAATGTTCAATACAGAAGACAGTATAAACATAAATCTACGTAGCCAACCTCAAAGGCGGAGCTTCCTCTAAGAAAAGTTGTGCTATACGTCTGGTAGGATCTTTGTGATATTATTTTTTGAGTTTTTAAACCACAGACACTCAAAGAAGACATACTCTCAACAGCTGCAACATGTGCTTGAAAATCTTCAAAGAAAACGCCTCGCATTTGTCCATAGGGAATATTTGTGCTTCTCCTTAATAACAAAATGCCACATTCAGCAAAAGTCATGCAGAAAAATTTAATATATTAAGGCTGTTCTAATTGACCATTTTCAACAAACGTTGAAGTAAGTGATTTCCATCTTTTCTTTCTCTACAAAATGCTGTGAATGACAAAAATTTATATTTATAGAAAACCTCTTGAGCTCGAAACCAAATGAATTTTACTTGAGATGAATATTTATATATACGTTATATTTATAATAACAAGAGTTGATTCAAAATGATGGCGAATATACTATTGATTGAAATTAATTAATCGTTAAATTACTCATGAATGAATTATATTTTACGAAAATGGAAATTATTTATGACATAACCAAATAAATATAATTTGTATAAGCAAGGATGAACTCATAAGAGACGTTTTTTTGACGAACTCCTATGAATGGACCCACCAGTGTCGGCCGATCAACAAGAACTTATTTACATCAGTTCTGTGTGGACACAGGATGTAGTTTGGAAGACCTACCAGGAGAATGGATGATTGGGACGGATGGAGAGAGAGAGAGAGAGAGAGAGAGTCAGGGAAATCCGTGATGTCAGTGTAACTTGATGATGAGAATATATGAAAAGTAATTTGCTATATTTATAAGTAAGGCTCAAAGTTGATGATAAAAAATATATGGTTTAGATAGCAAAGATTCAGAGTCAACAGACATTGGAGACAATCAGCTTTTAGCCTTTGCAATCACCAGACCAAGCATTTCTGACCCGATGGGTATCCCTTTATATAGTATTATACTGGGAATGAGAGAAAAGATGATCCGGTTTGTGTGTTATTCTGGAAAGGACATTCTAATTTATACTGAATGGATGTATACGTGGCAACATTATATTATTTTTGGGGATTTGTTAATTTATTAACTCTTTTGCGTTTAACTTATTGGGATCTTCATTTATTTATTCATGTATTTATTTATTTATTTTTGCTTTTAATTTATTTTGTTTCTTCTTTTATTTATTTTTGTTTGTTTATTTATTAATTTCTTAATGGTTTTTTTCATTTAATGACTGCTGTCATGAAAACAAATTCCTACTAATTGCTGGAAAACTATCGACTACACAGATTAAAAAATAGATAAATAAATATATAAATGTCCTCAAAACTAGATCACACTTTTTATCATCATCACACAACAGTTACTAAAGAGATACCTACCATTGGTCGGATGATTGAATAGGCAATAAACTGTCATCAAACGTTGGTGAAGACTATAACAACACACATACACACGCACGTGCGCGCGCACACACACACACACACACATGAGTTTTTTTTGTGTGTTCAGATTGATAGATAGAGAGAGAAAGAGAGACAGAGACACAGAGAGAGAGAGAGAGAGAGAGAGAGAGTGAGATGAGTCCACTCTATCTCTTACACAGTACGTGAACAAACAGACAATTTATTTCTAACCACTTGTTTTTGACAGCTAAAAACACAACTGATGCAAAAGAATAACCTAACTTTATTGTAATCAAAACAACAAGGAATTTAGTCATGTTTTCTCGTTCTGAATTTCAGGAAAATATTATGAATTGAATTAAATTATTAAATAGCAAAACAAGTTTTTCCTTTCTAAAACAAAATCTTGTTTATATCGTCGTCTTAATAAAGTCTTGCTCTTATCGATCAAGGAGACAGAAAAGGCAAATTCGCATTTCTTTTTTTTTTAATTGCCAGACTAATAATTTAACTAAGGTCTCTACCATGGATCAAAAACCTTGTGGGTTCCTCATAATCTTTACCAATAAAAAGACCCCACAAAATAGATTTTGTGATTCTGTAAAATAATTTAGGACTCCGGTTGTTTTAAAAGTCGACTACAGAACGGTGGAAAAAAGGAACATACATGAGAAAGAAAAGTAAAGAAATATATATAGAGAAAAGCTATTAGCGAGAAAAGAATTGTCAAGTCTAGACCGGGAGAGCAGCAGACGCTCGGGTTAAAAATAGAAACGTATCAGCAGTAAATTGGCGACGGTTTCTGATTGGTTGGAAGAAACTCAAACAGAATAACCGTTAGAAGAGTGGACAGAAGATAAAAGAAGAAAAGCATCAGTTAGGTACGAGATGCAACGCTGTAAAGAGGACAATTAAACACTAGCCACCACGATGTGAAGACGGCCTAAAACTATGGTCCGCATTTTGAGCGATCTTCGCAAAAGGGTCTCCCACCAACCATGAAGCCGTGAAGACAGAATTAACGAGCAAGCTCGTGCAAGAACTACAGCAGAAAACTAGAAAGATAATTCAATGTCGGTGTCTGCTCTCTCTCTCTCGAAAGTTTTAGCACTCTCTCTCTGTGTCAAGCTAAAGGGGTCGACTCTTATTTCATATGCTGTTTTTCTCTTTCTCGACAACTACGAATAAACTTTTGTATTAATGATCCAAGATGGTGTGTTTAGTGTGTTCCATATTTACCCAACCCCTCCGCTCGGGCAGGATATGACACAAGGCCAATTTTTTAAGCGGAGTTTAGCAGGTTTGAATTCAGAGTTTTCCTTTTCCTAGACTAGTTGCCTCACCAAGGCTGAAGAACCTAGTCTGCCCTACTATTTACCCATAGCTGGAGGGAGAATAAATTGGATTCATACCTTTCCCAAGGGTATTAGTGCTATGTGAAATGCAAACAGTCTTGTCTAGGAATTGAACTCGGATCGCCGTGTCCATATCCGGTGACGATAACCATTACACCATTTAGTGTGTTCGTCACTTCCTCTTCTTTTTATCACGATGGAGGTTAACACGGGGTCCGACAGAAACCTAAGGCGAAGTACTACACTCATGGACCCGTTAGAAGATGTTAGTAAAAATGGCTATGTGGTGAAGTAGTAGTACAAACAACCATTTGACAACCGGAGCGTTACGAACTTCTATTTATGCAGTATAGCGTTACAACTTTCTATTTAAGAACCAGAGCGTTACAAACTTCTATTTATGCCGTGCAGCGTTGCAACTTTCTATGTGAGAACCGAAGCGTTACAAACTTCTATTTGTACCGTGTAGCTTTACAACTTTCTCTTGGAGCACCGAATGCCTTATAGCGTTACAACTTTCTATGTGAGAACCGAAGCATTACAAACTTCTATTTGTACCGTGTAGCGATACAACTTTCTCTTTGAAAACCGGAGCGTTACAAACTTCTATCTATGCAGTGTAGCGTTACAACTTTCTATTTGAGAGCCGTAGCGTTACACTTGTTTAGATAAATATGATCGGTAATTTCTCTAATCCTTACTTGAAAAGGAAATAGATCTTTAAATGTTTTTAAATGAAATTGTTAATTGGCGAAAAGTTTTTTTTATATCCTTCTAAAATGTTTGTTTGATGCTTATCAAGGAGATTTAAAAGACAAATTTATATAGCTTTTTTTAAGAACTGCCAAAATACTAAGTTACTTGAAATCCATCCGGAAAATCTTAATGGATCCTATAATCTAAGGCAATAAAATCAGATTATGTCATTACTTATATATATATATATATATATATATGATCTACACATTCTATAGTGTAAGACTCAAGCCATGATTATCAGATCTAAGGATTCTGGTCTGCTCCTAATAAAACTTTTAGAAAAGGCCTTACTTGTCAAGTGTAAGCAATACGGCCTGGTGGCTTAACCACTCCCTGACAGAGTCAGAGACAATATCTCTACTGATTAAAAGATGTCGGTTATAGGAATCTTGGTATGTCATGTGACACCCTACAAAGGCCCTAATTCTTTTAGGGCGATAATAATTTATCGTATCCTTACAAAATGATTTTTGAAAAAAGGTAAATGTTTTTAATTGAATGTTTAATTCAATTAAAAACATTTACCTTTTTTTCAAACAAAATATAAGTATGTTAAACAAAAAGATAAGTATTTCTTTTTTATTCTTTTAAAATCTTATTTTAAACCAATCAAGGAGATTGGAAAAGAATATTCCACTCTTTACTTGGAAGAGCTGCCAAACTAAGTTAATTAGCATTTTCTTTTACACAAATTCCTTGTTGGCCCATCTAATCTTGGCCAAAAACAAAGGGATTTTCTGCCTGATCAAATACTCATGAGTAATACTTTGTATAAAGTAATAGACACTATGACTACATAGATTACTATAGATGTTCATCTACCTACGGTTTTTATTTTATTGCAAATGGTATTTTTTAATTCCTTGCTGAATAAAAACTTCATATTTCACTCCATTAATATAGCGAAATGTTTGATTTGTTCAAGCATTTTAATGCTGTTTGTCTGCTTAAAAACAAAAAGTAGAAACGTGATTCATCTAAACAGACACATCGGGGCCTGTCTTCGAAAATTTAAGCACTATGTTTTCGGGCCTAAGTGGTAGACGGGGGTAAGAAGCGATGCTGATGTGTCAATAATACTACCTCTGGCAAAAATATGGACTCACCACAACTGGATTGTTTTGGTTGTTTGGGTTTTAAGGCATATCAACGTTTGTAGGTTATTTAACGCCAAATCCATTTTATACAAATAATCAGTTCAATTTCAAACAATTCATTTTAGCATATGTACACAGTTTAATTGTCAATAAGATTTTATTTCAAGCTATTCAGTTTAGTCAAGCAGTTCTAATTCAGCTAATTCAATTTAGTATAAGTATAGATTTTGTTTACACAGTTAAATGTCAAAGCAGATCTATATTAAACAATTCATTTAAGTGTAGGTGGAGTTTTAAAACAGTTCCATTTTAAACAATTTAGTTTAGCATAATAACGCAGCTTAAATGTAAGTGCACAGTTTGTCAGAAATATTTCTATTTCAAGCTATTCAGTTTATTAAAACAGTTCTAATTCAAACAATTCCGTCTAGCATAAGTATGCATTGACAGGACTCTATCAGGTACTACCTTTCCGGGCTTGAGTGGACCTGGGAACAATGGCAATGAAGAGGTGCTCTGCATTCCCCGACGCTCCAGCATCACTAGAAACTCATTATCAGATTGTTTAGTGTCATATCAGGACACTCGTTGTGGGGGTTACTCCTCTGCAGAGGAGAAGTCGGTGTATTCTACAGTCTCAACAGACTAAGCAAGCCATAATTGGAAAGGAAGTACCCATAACGTCGTGGACAGTAACATTTTAGTAAGCGAGTTCGAACTCCAATCGTATTATTATGTTTACTATTGGACTAATACTCTTGGGAAAAGTAGCAATCCAGCAATGGATTAAAAGTACCATTACTGTTGTTCTCCAAAGATAGATTTGGCATCAAATAACCCGCGAAGCTTGATACGTTATCAAACAAAGAAACCAAACTAAAACCTCTAAGAAAACGTTTATTCCGTTATTTTTAATCCATGGAAAATAAACTATGCCCAAATCAATGACAAAACCAATTTTATTTAACTTCCAAACTTTTTGGCTTCATGGGAAATTCCGCAAATGATTTAAAATAATTTATTTTGATTAATAATAGAGATTTTTCCAAAGGTTGATTTGTCAAACCCAATTAGATAAAGCAGGAAGCAACTTGATGAAAAATATTGTTTTTCATTACTTATGTCCATTCTTCGTTTGAACTGAGTTTGTCAGAGAAGCCACGAAAGGGGCAGGAAATTACTGTTGATTTTTTTTTTGTAAATCCATAAGTTTTACTTCAATTTCTACTGATTCCATAATTTGTTCCTCTATCTTTTGTCGAAAAATCACGATTATTATTTAAAATTAACTTGTCGTAAGTTCCTTGAGAGCAGAAAGTTTGTCTCTTAAATAAAATCCGTTTTGTCTTAGACTTGAGCTTAGTTTATTTTCTATGAATTAAAAAAAACGGAAGAAACATTTGATAATGTAAGAATTACATCTTTGCCAGTAGTTGTAGTATTGTTGCTGGAATTCCATGAAACACAGCGTACGTCGTACAGTACCGTTGACTAATCTTCTGAGTGTTACCAGCGTTGGATTGTGTAGTGATTTGATGCAATTTTCTCCTGCGTTAGGGGATTAACAATATGACAGTTGGTTGTGACCTCTTTTTTTTAAGCCACTGATATTTGTCCAGAATTAATATATATATGGAAAACTCTCGCGACTATTTCCCCAGAAAAAAAAGATTAGAAAAGTAGCCTCCTTGGAGAGTGAGTGCTGTTTCTAACTTAATTCTTACCCCAACAAGGTTGCAGCTGTACTACTACAGCTTCACTACCTCTTTAACTAACATATAATAAATACGTGGTCACGTTTATTTCATTTTTACAAGCGAGTTCCCATGGACACTAATCTGCCCGATAAGAAGATTTGCAACTTCTCAAAGTTTCAACTTAATCTGAGATATGTTACATTTATATCGGATTAAGTGAGCAGACTATGAGTTTAACCCTCACTGGGTGCCTAGTACTTGTTTCAAACTAAGCTTAGCTTAGGAAATGAATACTTATTTGTTTGTGACCTGTATATAATGGGTACGTTTACTTCTATGGAAGCCTATACGTGACATTTGCGTAAGAGAGAAACAAACAATCCAGTCACCTAATATACAGCTGTCTTTAATTTTTTCTACTTATCTAATAAAAGTGTTGAGAAAAAAATTTGATATTAGAATATTTTGAATATGCCAATTTTATTTTCCCTCAAACACCCGCACGCACACAGACACACACATATATGTATATAAACGTGTTTGATTGAATAAGATAGAGACTTCGTTTTTGCCTATTTCATAATTGATCTGTTTAAGTCTTCGTATGATTTATTTGGCGTTTGGATGGAATCAATTAAAAAATGTGCCATATTTTCCCGAGTATTTTCGATCACAGCAGGAGCCATCTTCGTGGGAACGAACATTGAACTGACAAGCGCAATCACGTGCTGAATGCATTTATTTAAAGAGTAGGAGAAAAACGATTGGAAGTGTAATTTACAAAAGAGAAGAACATTACTGGATGGAAGCGGAAGAATTGTCGGGAAAAAAATTTTAAGGCATTCCAGAATACGACTGCTACTTTCGAAATTAGTCTCATTTAAGGAGAGTTTATCAACAAGCACACAGAGAGCTTCAAGAATTTGGAGACAAAGAAATGATTTTGGCGCAAATTATTCGATTTTTAATAATTACCATTTATATAATTCAGAGCATTTAAATTGAGGGCACAGGAATTAGTGCTCGAATGTTTTTGGTAAGGGAAGGTGTTGAAAATGTTGTTTGTGTCGATCAAGACATTAAGAAATGAGAGCTTATTGTTCATGTTGATTTCATAAGTAAAATTGAGTACGGAATTGTTTTGGAATGCCAGTTGCAGTTCATTTATGCTATTGAAAGGAAGAAGGATTTCATCCACACAAGGAAAAAGGAATTTTGGGTTAAACATATAGATGAAATCTTTATTTTCCATATAAGCCATGAAAAAATTCCTGAAAGTAGATCCCAGGGCTGATCCCAGCGCAATGATTTCATGTTGTATGTATATATTGCTGTTTAAAAGAGAAAATGCGGCCTCCTCCACACACACACACACACACACACACACACACACACACACATATATATATATATATATACATTTATTTATTATTTGAAAGCAAATATTCTTTCATATATTTAAAAAGTTGTTAGTAGATCCAAAGAGTATATATATATATATATATATATATATATATATTCACTGCTGGAAAATAAAATTGCCTTTATTTAACGTACAATAACAACCCTGATTTGGATACATTGTGTGCTAGCTAGTAGACCATCTGACAAAATTCTCCAAGTTTTCAAACTACTTGTGATGTAGTAACATTGATGACAACGTATCGTGTTATATGCATACGGAGTATAAACTTGTTTTTATCCTCAATGAGGAAATACAGGGTATAAATATGACGTTAGTAACCAAAAACATTAATATGTAAAGTAAAGTAAGTGAAGTTGGCGACGGTAGTCGAAGGCGACCCGAAGTCTCCCTTTCCAATAGCTACTACACTGAGGTGTAGGTGAGGGCGCTATTCCTTTCCCTGGATTGCTCCCACTTTACCCTTGATCCTTACCTTATAATGCTGAGTGTTAAGCAAGGAGGTATCAGGTACCATTTTTAAAGTCTTTGGTATGACGCGACATGGGATTGTACCCAGGTCTCCCGAACTATTGGCGAAAGTAATCCAAAAATAAGAACTCTCATTATATATTAATGCAGTTTTATTTTATGGGTGTTGCATTTGGATTTTTGCTTATAGAGTTACAGTGCTATAGTAATAAATAATTATAATATCTATTTTGTTTGTATAATTTTAAACTAGATATGATAAAATACTTATATCTTTAGTTAAGAGAAAATGAACTTTTTATAAAGCAAGTTATTTGGAGATGCACTAATTTATGGGCCGTATTCTCTGTATGCGTGGCGGGTGTGTATATGATAGAATATGTATGTGAGAGTGCATGAGTGTGAAGCTGGCATGCTCTTTTACCAAATCACCCGACCGGAGGACTAAGCTTACTCGGGTCCCTGAAAGGATGGGTTCTGTTATTTTCTATGAATACTTCTTTAAGAAAATTGACATATAGGAGAGCGGGGACACTGTATCATAGATTTGGTGGTGTTTATCTTCAATTGGGGGGAAGTATGAGACCCTAGAACCGGCCTTCTGAATGTGTATGTGTGTACGTGTGTCAGTAGAATTTTGTAAAATATTGTTGGGCACATTTGAATAGGTAGTGATGGTTTGGCTCCGAAAACATATCTGACCCCAAGTCATAATCTGATAAAAGTTTTCTTAGCGGCACAGCAACTTCTTTTGTTTCGTTTTGATAAATGTTATCAACTATATATCATCGGATTTTTTGTTTGCTAAACAAACTATATATATATATATATATATATATATATATATATATATATATATATATATATATATATATATATATGGAGAGGCAGCATTTCTTCGTTGATACATACTTCGTTAAACAATTTAGACATCCTTTGTCTACGCAGTTTTGTATATACCCTTTCCAGTCGCTGCATTGATTTTATGCTATACATATGTATTAGATATGTATGTTTTCTCAAATTTTCTTGAGAACATTTTTAAAACAACCTGAACTCATTTTTGCACACAGTAAAATGGTTTCAAGTAATCTATCTAATACGAATAATTCTATTTACTATTAATCACCTGTTTGCACACAGTTAAATGGTCTCAAGCATTGCTATGTAACAGTGACAGTTTATTTATTTGTAGGTAATTTCTTTTTTAAACTAGTTCGAATAATATTGTTTACACACTAGTATTGCTATTGTTTCTACACAGGTAAATGGTTTCAACAATTGCCATCTAACGCTTATAATTCTATTCAATTTGATTCCACACAGAGAAGTGGGTACAAGATTTTCTATCTAACGCAAGCAATTTAATTAAACATTATTCCTTTGTTTACACACAGTTAAATGATTAAATAGTTGTATTTCTAACAATTTAATTCAGTATAAGTGATTTGTTTGCACTCAATTTAAATATCAAAATGTTCTGTTTGACCCATCGATTTGACCTTATTAGGTGCTACCACTTCGAGACAGAATGGAGTGAGGACAATGAAGGAGGTACTCCGGATTCGCAAAATCTCCAGCATTACTGAAGCCTCACCATCAGATTGTTTAATGTCATATGTAGGACACTCGTTGCGGGGGTTTTACCTCTGTGCAGAAATGCAGTCCGTGCATTCCCACGGCCCCAGACGACTGGGCTAGATAGGTAGATTGATATGTGTATGCACACACACACACACACACACACACACACACACACTTATATATATATATATATATATATATATATATATATATTGAGAGATAGAGAGTGAGAGAGAGAGAATGCAAAATTTAAAGCTGTTGTCACCTAAAACTCACGTCTGAATATTGTATGTATATCATTAAAATCAGAAATACGTCACTGGTAGCAATAACTACTTTGAATCTGACATTTTTCAATTTGTTCTGCTATTTATATTTCCCTCTTCATAGCACGGCAGTGGCCTCGTCTTTGTTGTACGGCTTTATCATTTATTTAAGTTCTCTCTTCATTGGGTTTTAATGCTGTTTTTATACAGTAATTTTTTCTCGGGTAATACAGAACTCCAGTTTTTCATACGACCAATAAGATTTGGGGAGTAATAGGCCTTATGCAACTATTTTGGTCCATGAGGTCATGATAGTTGGTTGGAGTCCAGAGTTTTTCCTTTCATAGGCCTGCAACCTTACCATTGCAAGACAGTCTAGTGTTTTCAATGATTTTACTGAAGCTGGAATACACACATACACACACACACACACACACACACATATATATATATATATATATATATATATATATATGTGTGTGTGTGTGTGTGTGTGTGATCCACAGACAGATTCTTTCAATGTATCATAATTCTTCTTTGTGCCTAGACACGCAAGACGCTTCCAGTTGGGATCTAAACTTCACGCAGACAGCGGCAGACCCAACGCAAGCCAGAGAATTTAACTTCTGTTTTTTTTTACATTTTACGCTATCGGATACCGAAGTGATCAGTTCGTTAGAAGAGCTTTGCATTACGCGAGTGCCAACCGTTAGTTACTTCGCCAATATACATAAGCACAGTTAACAGGCATTTTATACTTTAGGTAAGATTAATAATATTATATATATATATATATATAAAGAAATTAATAAAATCATTGGTAAAAAGAGGGGGAACTATTCTAACATAATAAAATAGCGAGGGTCCTTTCGTCCGGCACTTGTCAAGCTAGTCACCGGAAATTATTTAAAAAACGGGGTTTTGAATTAATACGATTAAGGAGACGAGGTCAGAAAAAATTAAGTCACCCCAGTCTCCAAAAATATTCAAAATATGAGTGCTTAATTGTCTGCACAGAGTGGGGGGGCGATTTATAGCGATATAAATCGCCTCCAAGACTTTAATGTGAATTTTGTCTCTGACTCAGTGCAGAACAGAGCAGTCATCTTCATAGCTAGACCTGCAACCGAGTCCATTGCCTGAGAGTCCCCAGATGTTTGTCAGCCTTGTGATAGAATGACTCTGGGTATATGCTGTCTAATCCTCACTTCGATGCGCTGACAAGTTCTGCCTATATATGTCGAACTACATATACATACAAATCTATATATATATATATATATATATCAACATACTTTGTTTAAAGATAGGCAACTTGTCCTTCTGTGTAGAATTAAAGGCCGTCCTCGTAGAGAATATTGGTCTTAAATTGACAGCATGATAACAGCAATACACAGAAGAGGCAACCCTCTTAGCAAAGGACTGGCAAGCAGAACCAACCAAAGGAAGTCTAAAGTAATCGGGACATTTCGGAGGACCGAAAGTTTTGTTTTTATTTTTAAACCTAGTCACTGTAAACTTGATATTGTCATCGATGACCTCCTCGGGATACCTGTTGTTAATAAATATATCCCTGATAACCTTAAGTTCATCTTCAATTTTGCAATCACTGCAGACATTTAAAGCTCTATAGGAAAGACATCTGATTAAATTTACATATTTTTATTTTTTAAGTAGAGCAATTAATATTGTGAATTGATATAGTGCGAAGATGTTCGGCGGATTTTCTGGTCATGGTAATTCAATTCACAACATCTGATTAAGTTAAGTTTCCGAGATCTAGGTGCAAAAGAATGCCAACTCAGATATAGCCCATAAAATGTAGGTATCCTATAGATCGATGTGAGGAAAGAAGAATCCCGTCTTTCAACTAACACATCTAAAAATAGCCGTTCACCATTATTTTCTATTTCCATGGTAAATGTTAAAGAAGTGTGCAACTTATTCAATTTATCAAAGAATGATAATGCATCGTTACGTGATCTAAAGGAAACAAAGGTATCATCCACATAACATAAGTAAATGAAGGGCTTAGGAAACCTATCAAACAGATGTCTTTCTTGGGACCCAACGAAAATATTTGCCAGAATAGGGCCAAGAGGGCAACCCATACTAACGCCGTCGATCTGGCGGTACATGATCCCATTAAAACTAAAAGACACTGATTTGTGGCAATACCCATCAATTCAATGAAAACCTCCTCCGGAAAGGGAAGGGCAATAGAAGACGGACCACGATACAAAAAATCAGCGCATATAGATATTGTCTCATCCAAAGGAATGTTCGTGAATAGTGAGACAACATCAAAAGAAACCAGAAATTGGGACTCAATACATACAGGAAGACGACGGATAATAGAGGAAAATGTGAAAGAGTCCTTCACATAACACACGGAATAAAATTGTAAAACGGTGTTGAAGTCTTTAACCCCGTTTTAGAATTATATATATATATATATATACACACACACACATATATATATATATATATGTATCAACCACGCTGTTCAGTGGGCAGGCTGCAGAACAATATCAAATTTTAAGCGGAACACAGCTGCTTTAGATTCTGAATTTTCCTTCTCCTTGACTGGTTACTTCACCAAGGCAAAATAACCCAATATGTCCTACAGTTTATCAATAGTAGCGGGTGGAAGAATATGCCTTTCTCCTATGGAATTAGCGCGAAACGAAATAGCTGAGTCCAGGAATTGAATTCGGGTCACTGATTCCATTTCTTCTGCCAAACGCGTCTTTATATATATATATATATATAATCTTGAGATATACTGAATATATATAACAAAGATTAAATCATGTTTTGGTTTTGAGGATGAAAACTATTTTTTTTTAAATACTACCCATCCTCCACAAATCTACTTCTGCAGGTGTGTAGATTTGGCCAGACCAGTCTTCATCAGTCCTGCACCGGATTTTCAATAATAATTTAGAATACGAAGTTTACGGCTTAGGGAAAATAAAAGTACAGTGTGTTTTGAAATAATTTTAAATGAATAATTAATAGAATGTTTTAAGCTAAAATTGTCTTTCTAAACTTTGCACTTGTCTGTTTTATGAATATTATTCATTGTTTTAAAAAAATTTAAGTTAAAACATTTTTCATTGATAAAAGATATCCGTTTGAAGTTGAAACTTCAAATTCCAGACTTTGAAGATTTCCTTTGAAAAGCCGAAGAAAGTGATACTAGGTTAATGATACTCTTGCCTTGAAAATGTTTAACTTGTTACAGCATAAATTTTTTGTTCCCATAACGCCAACTACTGAGATCAAAATGTATTAATCATTTCAGAGATAAGGGTTCCCTCGTATGTTATAATCAGGATTCGAAGATACCATCATCCTCATCAGCAGTAAATGACAATAGCATGAGTCTTCAGATTCCTTTTCGCCACCCGACTCAATTAACCATCACTTTTGGTAAGTCTTCTAAACATCACCCAGTGTCAGTAGAAAACTGATGAATTTAATTTTTGCTTGTCGACAAACTCTAGGATGTCCATGTGTCAGTGTCCATTAGAGTTGGTTATGAGTTCGTTCTTGCTTCACTAGCAGTGTCCAGCCTGTCTTGTTCCTCTCTCTTGAAAAGTTCGAGAGACGAGAGATGAGTGGCCGTATGTACCACCACGTGGCGAACGGGTTTATGCGTGTACCGCTACGTCTTAAGTGGTTGGCAGACTCTGTTGTAACCTCAGCGCTGGAAAAGGTAACGAACATACAAAATTCTGTCTGAGTTCACTAACGCAAAAATTTATTCGCTTTTTGAAGTAGTCGTTGGGAGAAAGAAACAGAGTGTGAAAACTGAGCCGCCAGCATTTGCTAGACAAAAAGAAACAGCATGTAATGAGGAGAGAAAGAGAGCAGACACAAACCTTGAATTTTCTTTCTGGTTTTCTGTTGCAGTTCTAACGTACTTGTTTGCCTTTTTCTTCTCCCTAGCTGCGTGTATGGTAGGAGACCGCTTTTCGGAGCTCCCCACGAAATGGTGACAGCAGTTTTCGTCTGTGTTTATATCTTTGTGGGTGGTGTAAAACTTTCGTGTTTACCGCGTCATGTCTCCTAAACAACTGACTTTCAAACCCGAGTAGTCCTCTTAATTCTGCCGGGTGTCAGAGGGAAGAACATATCAGTTTCCGCTGATTCCACGGCTCCGGAGAAAATTTGGAGCCTCCAACAGGTTTTTTTTCAAGTGATTTTTAATTACCGTAGTCATTCACCGGTTACTGACTGACCTACGACGAGTGTTTTGGCCGGACTCCTCAGATGTCTACTGGGCGTTCCGTAGACTGTCAGCTTTTTCTTATTTTTTTTCTTCTCTCTGTCTCTGTCTCTCTCTGTTTACCTAGAAATTAGTTTCCCGTTCTCTCTATAACTTGGCCCTACCATATCACCTTACATGTGCAGCTGCTGTTTTATAGGCCTCTGCTTCCGGGATTTATTTTAAACACGCACCATTCTCGTGTAGTTCCCATCTTGCTTTTTCTTCAAGCGCTTCGTTAGAGTCAAAGTGCAGCAATCACACAACATTACTAACGCGGCCACTGTTGGGAAGAATTCCTGTTTTTTTTATTTGAGATATCAGATTTCTCTATAGTTGAAAACCTGTCAGTAGCTGTCCTTGCTTTATCTTTGCGTATTATAATATCGATTATCTAAACCGGTCTACCATTTTCAGAGGCTTACCATTTAACGTGGAGATGGTACCAAGAGGATTCGGCATCAAATAACCTACTATGAGTGATATACTATGAAACCCAACCCAACCAAATCATACACATTTAATATATATGTATAAAGAGGATTTGGCATTAAATAAGCCACCATGATTATCATGCCATAAAACGCAACCAAACCAAATCCTTTATATTTAATATATGTATATGTATAAAGAGGATTTGGAATTAAATAACCTACCAATATATTTATAAAGAGAATTTTGCTTTAAATAACTAACAATAGTTGATGAGCCATAAAAACCAGCCAATGAATATGAGATCAAATGACAACCTTGTTGAACGTACCAAATAATACAATAACAGATTCCTGACACCTGATAAACCTTTTTTTCCTGATTAACAATGCATTCTTAATGCACGAATCCTTAGAAATGCATTCTTAATGCACGAATCATTAGCAATGCAAATACAATACTTTTAATAACCCAACTTTATCAGTAATTCTTGCATTTCTGGCCACGATCAATCCTTTTCTTTTGTATTTTCTCTGCATTCCTCTCGTCAAATCATTGGCATTTCATCTACAACTTTGCAGAAAAAAATCCGAAAATAGAATCGTTCCCACCTGCTACTGACTTGGTGTTGGATAATATATATATATATATATATATATATATATATATATATATATATATATATATATAAAACGGAGTAAATATATACGTTGGTATATTTGATGATTTGTTTTATTGTGCTGACATGAAAGTTTTTTTGTCAGAATTAAAAGATATTTTATCAAAATTATTCTAAGTGTGAGAAATAATTATAACAGTTAAATTTTTGACTCAGTAGGAAGTCTTCATCAGGTTTAGTTGACGTTGTTATATAAAAATGAAATAATACAGGGTGATATGTTCTAAATTGGTTTCGTCATGCGATGGAATTTTTTGAAAAAGACAAATAATGTTTCATGGTTTGAGAAATAGATTTGTAACATTCTATTATTTTGAATGTTTCGAGAGAGGTGAAAGTGGGTACTAATGTTTTATATG
Source organism: Sepioteuthis lessoniana (assembly GCA_963585895.1). NCBI lineage: Eukaryota > Metazoa > Mollusca > Cephalopoda > Myopsida > Loliginidae > Sepioteuthis > Sepioteuthis lessoniana. The sequence goes on from OY757907.1 coordinate 72,463,986, forward strand.
GATTGTGAAAGCTTTTGCTATATTTTTTCTGGGAGATGGTGATATTTTCTTTAAAACTTGTATTATTGTGTGTGTGAGTGTCTCTCTCTCTCTCTCTCTCTCTCTCTCTCTCTCTCTCTCTCTCTCTCTCTAACTCTCTCTCTCTCTCATTCATACATAAATATATATATATATATATGAAAGTAAATATGGATAAAATCCGACAGTATGAAGGTAGCAGGAAAAAATATAATCCAAATAGGTGAATATATCATGATGTAAAGTCGACGTTAACGTTTCGGTTTATTAACTATCATCAGGACTTGGATATGAAACAGTTCACATATCGATGGGTGATTGCTGAGATGACAGGAGCAAATGAAAAATATACAACGAAAAGCGTTCAAAATTCAAAAGTCATCAGAGCGTGTTTGGCACGTGGAAAAATATTTGAAAATGTTGGATATTTCAAAGAAACGAGACAAAACTTCCCGTTTATTGAGAAATACGCAACAAATAAGTTTACATATGTATAGATCATTTGGAATCATCCATGTTAAATGTTATGTAAGAATGTATTTGGTATATGTTTTTTCCGAAAAGACAGTATGAAAGTAAATATGGATAAAATCTATCTATCTATATATATATATATATATATATATATATATATATATTTACTTTACACATTTTGTGAACGGTATGAACCCCGTTATCCTTCCAGGTATGGGTTAAATAATATCACACCAGTTCTTCTTGAATAAATAAATTTGACGACATTCATCCAAAACACAAAAACTAATTTTCATTGTTTATTTGTTATCTCTTTGGGCATCTCCTCCCGTTTATTATCTTCTCAAATCAACCTTTCAAAAACGTATCTCTGCACCGGACATTTTATTTTATTTTATTCAAAATTATAACGATTAACGTACTAAAAGTATTTATATCTACTTATATATGTATATGTTAATACTGGAAATTTTTGATGAGAAGCTCTGTATTAGTTTAAAATTATTTACTAAACTTAGCTTTAGTACAACGCCAAAATAAAGGATATACTCAATCTCTTTCACACAGGCAGGATGCGTCACAAGATCAATTCTGAAAGCCAAATATAGATTCTTTGAATTCATAGAATGGAGGGATTTATGGAAAACGGACAAAATAAAACACAAACCACATCGTCCGGGACTTAAACCATTTCCTTTAGCATAGCATTTTCATTATACTTTCCCCTTCTACACTTTAACTTTGTGGCAAGGTGAATTAATTGACAGAATTACGTTTCAACGTGCCGATCACATGATTATATTTCACCTTTTTATGAATCAAACATCTGATCGTCTTTTCTAATTACAAAATCGTAGCAACAGGAATCGAGCTGACACGACGCACAATAAAATTTAGAGTTGGGACACGATTCTTTGGCGACAAGAATATTGAAAAGATAACTGGAATGAGACCGCAGTGTAATTGGTTCTAAAAGTTCATTAAAATGCCTAATTTTGTCGTTGGGTTTTATGGCATATCAACCCCTGAGGATTATCAAATGCCAAATCTTATTTATTTATATTTGTATTCATATTATACGTATGATTCGTAAGAGAATTGTTTGAAGGCAACATTATTTGAAACGAGCCTAAACTCATTTGTTTAATAGTTTCAAGTAGTGTCATTTATTGCTTGCTCTCAGTTAATTAGTTTAAACTACTGATATTTATTGTTTGCACACAGTTAAATTATTTCAGCTAAAGCTATTTATTGTTTGAACATAGAGAAATCAAATAAAAAGCGAAGACAGCAAACCAGCACAAAAATAGTATAAGTCTTAACATGCCTGGGTAGGAAAAGTGATCCGCAGGGAATTGTGCAAGAATTTTAAATTTGACCACACGAACAAGTGGTATATACACAAACCAAAATCCGTCCTGAGGAATGAGACGCACAAAGTTCTCTCGGATTTCGAGACACTAACAGATCACTTAATCAGGACCAGACGACCAGACCGAGTGATAGTCAACAAAAAAGAGAACCTGCCGAATAGTGGTCTGTGTCGCACCTTGGAACCATATGGTAAAATTAAAAGAAAGAGAAAAGAAAGATAATTACGTAGACCTTGCTAGAGAACTAAAAGATTATAGAACATGACGGTGACTATGATACCAATTGTATTTGGTGTGCTTGGAACAATTCCCAAAAGATAAATAAAGAGACTGGAAGAGTTGGAAATAAGAGGACAAGTGGAGACCATCAAGACTTCAGTAATATTAAGATAGGCCAGAATACTGAGAAAAGTCATAGAAACTTGAGAACGGTTGCTGTCACTCAAACTCCAATGAAAAACCATCAGCTAATGCTGATGTGGAAAACTCTCGAAGGAGTAATATATATATATATATATATATATATATATAAGCATCTCAGTTTTAACCAACTCTGCTTTTATATATATATATATATATACAGTGAAACGCATAAGTATTGGATACATGTTATTTTCTGTTATAAATCTAGCGTATGTTCGCCGTTTTGCCTAATATTTGGTAAGTAATATCTCGTAAAGTTGTTTTTGTTCTATGTGGAAGGAAAATTAAAAACGCATGGTAGAATCCTTTTTTTTTATCAAAGTTCAAAATAGCCTTATGCAAAAGTATTGGATACATGACACTTTTCAAATTTCCCATCGAAAATTAGTATTTTAAAAGACTTTAAATATTCAAATTTTCGATAGTATTGGAATGTTATCTCTGACCAATCAGAGAAGCACACAATTTTTTACAAGATAATGCTTACTAATCATTTGACTCTTTGATGTGCATTTTGCAATTCAAGGATTACAAATAGCAATGCGAGATAGAATCATTGAACGTCACGAAGGAGGACAAGGTTACCGAAAAAAATAGCAAAGAAGTGAATCTATCACTAAGTACCGTAGGAAATATCATCAGAAAGTATAAGAATTATGGCGACGGTACAGCAAGTTGCTACACCGAGGTGTAAGGGAGGGCACTACTCCATTACCTGGATTGTTCCACTTTACCCTTGATCCTTACCTTATAATGCTGAGTTTTAAGCAAGGTGGCATCAAGTACCATTTTTTAAGTCTTTGGTATGACTCGACCTGGGATTGAGCCCCGGTCTTCCGGAAAATTGGCAAACACTCTACTCATTAGGATAATGGGTGGGTTGCAATATATATATAAGTATTCTTTAAACGATGATATATAAATGGAAATCTATCTATCTATCTAATTTAGCCCATTTGTGGTTATATATATATCTATATATCATCAAGATGCCTTGACATCAAACTTAGACAGTTTACGCAAGAAGAACTCTACTCAGTACTAATAAACATCTAAAATCGAAAAGCAGCAGGGTTCAATGAAACACCACAAGTGTGGAAGACCAGAGAAATCGACAACTTACTGCTCCAAAACTGTAATGCCGTATATAACCAAAACACAATAGACAGACAGACAAAGAGATGCATCCTCCCTTTCCCTAACAAGGGTGACCTCAGAATAGCCAAGAACTACCAAGGTATAACCCTTACATCTATAGCAAAACCGCATAGAACCTAAAATTGAGAAAATACTTAGTAAAAAACAAAATGGCTTTCGGAGAAATCAATCCACGATATCTCCCCGGATGGAGACATAGACTACTTTATCATTGTAGCAGACATGGTGCAAGGAGACATATTAGCTCAATAACTGCTTATCATCTGTCTAGACTACGTGCTTAGAACGTCTAATGACATAATAAAAGATAACGGTTTCAAGCTGGCAAACGAAAGAAGCAGAAGATAACCTACACAAACAATTACGGACGCAGACTACGCCGATGACATAGCGCTTCTGGCAAATACACTAGCCCAAGCCGAAACCCTGCTACATATCCTGAAATGAGAAGCTGCTGACATAGGCCTCCATGTCAACGCATACAAGACGGAATACATGTGCTTTATCAAAGAGGCGACCTCCACACTAAATGGTAGTTCTCTGAAACTAGTGGACAAGTTCACCGACCTTGGAAGCAAAGTCTCATCAACCGAGAAAGACATGAACATGTGACTAGCAAAGGCATGGACAGCTATCGATAGACTATCGGTCATATGTAAGTCAGACCTGACTGATAAAATAAAGTGCATTTTTTTTTCCTAGCAGTGGTCGAGTCGATACTGCTATATGGACGCTAACTAAACGTATGAAGAAAAAGCTTGATGGCAATTGCAAAAGAATGCTGCGAACAATATTGAACAAGTCCTGGAGGTAACACCCCACAAAACAACAGCTATATGGCCTCCTACCACCCATCACATAACTATCCAAGTTAGACGAATCAGACATGCGGGACACTGCTGGAGAAGTAAGGATGAACTCACAAGCCATATACTCCTGTGGACCCTTTTACATAGACGAGCAAATGCTGGACGACCAGCTAGAACCTATATACAACAGCTTTGTGCTACTATAGGATATAAGCTGGAAGATCTCCTGGGAGCGATGGACGATAGGGACGAGTGGCGAGTGAGTGTCAGAGAGATCTATGCTAGGAGTGCAACATGATGATGATATCATCAAGTGGCACTGACAGCACGTATTTACCTCTCTCTCTCTCTCTTGCCATCCATCCCTATCTCCCATCGCTCCTGGTAATTCCTCTAAGCTGTATCCTGTGTCCACACTGAGCTGCTGTATCCAA